>OZ005662.1:151645127-152245127 GCA_963930645.1 Salticus scenicus
TTTTTGCATCGGACAATTTTGACATTCGAACACAAGCCTAAAAACAAAAAAACCTATGTTGCCACTCAAAAGTAAACAAATGAATTATAAAAAGCACCATGGCCTTGACACACTTAACGCCACCGCACCGTTTAGGTACAACTATAGTATCTCCCCACAACTGAATTTGGCGATTTTTCTTTGGCGCCGTTTTGAACGATAACGATGTCGTTCTGGACTCTTTGCGGTACAGTATGGCAGCCTGCATGCTGTTTATTTTGGATTTATGATTTAGCTTATGATTTATGATTTAGCTTATGACTTTATCATTTATGATTTATGATTTTTAGATTTATGATTTAGTCATAATCGCCAAAAATAAATCGCCAAATTCAGTTGTGGGGAGATACTATAGTTGTTCCAAATTCGCAACCTATTATTGTTTTTTAAGCATTGATGTAAAACTTTGCAGAAAACATAATTTAATAATACAACAGGATTTTTTTTTTTTTTTTTTTTTTTTGTATATTTTTCCATGTAATGGAATGAAGTAACTGCATTGCTAAAATATTTTAGTTACACCTAATACAGGACTTCACAGGCAGATTTTAAATTTTTCATTTGTTTTGACAATGACTTAAATTATCTATCTCAGTTAGCATGTCAAGATTTTTTGCGAGAAAAGTCTAAGCTACTTCGGTGGAAATTTAAAATTTCGCCAAGAGGTTAAATTGTACCATTGCTTTAACACAATTTTTTTTTTTCAATTTTATTTAAAAATTTTTTTAACTTAATTCAAGAGAGAGAAAAGAAGAACATTTTTTATTTGGTCTAAATGTACAAAGTATTTCCAGGTAAAATATTAACCGTATTATTAGAAAGAAAATGACTAAAGTAGTTTTTCCTGTACCATTGATGTCTCTATAAATTAAAATTAAATTAAATTATCCAATATCATTATATTTCATTCCCCACACGCATTTTTTATTTTCTAAATTCAATATTATATAATATATATGTAAAAAATAAAGGTGTAATCAGTACACATCCAGAAGATGTAGCCAACAAATATTCAGAAGCCATCATTAACACAAGTTCAGGAGATATCGCCAACAACTATTAAGATGTCATGATCAATATACACCAGTAGATATCGTCAACAATAATAATTATTCAGAAGATATCGCCAACAAGTATTCAGGAGCCATCATGAATATTTATTCAGAAAATATTGTCAACAAATATTCAAAAACCATCCAATTTATGAATGGTGATGGTCTATCTCGAATACTCCAAACCGGCAATTCATTTTCACAATCTAATCAAGGATGAATTTTTCGCTTATCAGTAGGTTTCGAAAAATATGATTTTTTAAGTAAAGTAATTTTAAAGAAATAGTAAAATCAGATATTGACGGGCCTCTTGGCAAATTCATGGCGACAATGCAAAATCGCCATCTGAAAGAAATTGTCCTGTCGTACTACTACTAATGAAATGTTTAAAATAATTGCAATAATCACATAAGATATTTATTTTCAAAGGATCTGACTAAATCATATTTTAGGGAAAATGCACTTTAAAAAGCTGCATCTTTACTGTTGTAAGCGCCATTTTAAACCTTGCTGTACATTGAAAATAAATGCAGAGTGTTACATATTGCCCTAAATTGACTAACAAAATTCAATAGTAAAAAATATAGGCATTAGAAAAAAAAAAAGTTCATAATTTATTTAATCAAGCAATAATACCCGAAAAATTCATCATCAAACAGTGACAAAAATTTAACAAGTGGATCGTATACTAAAGTTGTAACGCTAAATCGTTTAGATGTTAAGAATTTTTATCTGTTCTAAACAGTAAGTGCTATTGTTGTTTATTTTGTGTGTCTAGCTGTCTAACATATGTTTTCTCTAAAATAGTGGCAAATTGTTATTAAACTGTCGAACGTTAAGACAGATTTTTCACATATTATAAACGATATAATAATAAATATTGTGTATTTCAATGTGATACAAAATATGGTGGATTTCTATAATATTGTTCGACATTTATCTTATGTTATGCATTATTAATATACCAATTCAATGAAAGGCAAAGTTGCGAATAGTCGGGTAGAATCCAGCAGGGGTTAAAGAGCGAAGCAAGTCGGGGTGAGGGAAAGCCTTCCTCGGGGGTTGGTGAGCGAAGCGAGCAGGGGGCAGAACCCCCTAGTGTATTTAATTCTATGTAAGTACTTTAAGATAGCTGAATAAATGTTTTCTAGACAATGCAAAATTATTGTAATTAAGAAAAAATTGTATTTTAGTTTTTTTTTTTTTTTTTTTTTTTTTTTTTTGTAATTAAATGAATTTTCTACATGTGTAAGCCCTAAAAATTTTTGGAAATATCTTCAATGATTTGATGGTTTTTTTTTTTTTTTTTTTTTTTTTTTTTTTTTTTTTTTTAATATACTAATGCAGAAAAGAAAATTATTTTTCCCTCTTTCTTAATTTATAGTTTTCATTTAACGTATTTATGTGGCAAAACTATAAAATATAAATATTTTTTGTGAGTTGCTATAGAAATTCTATTATGACTGGAACATTCATCAGCTTAATTTTTTTTTCTGGTCCCCACTTACCTAAGAAATATATGATTTCTTATTCATGTTCTTTACACCTCAGAATTTTAGAATCTGAATTAATGAATATTAAATACATATGTTAACTGGATGTGAAATTTTTAAGTTGAGTTTTAATTTTGACACCTGTATTACACATCCCTTTGCGTTAACAGCTTACTGTTAGAAAATTTTTTTAATATAAAACAATTGACCCAACAATCTCGAAATTCACGTCACAAATGAACAAGATGGTGTAAATCAAAATATTCTTCATTTAAACAAGCTAATGATGCTCTAACAATCACAGCTAATGGGCAACGAAAAGACGTTTTACATTTACGTTCCTACTTTCAAAATCAATCCTTTCAAAAGTTTTCATATGTTAATTACTTTTAAAGAGCTCATCAAAAATTCGAATATCAGGTTTCGAGGTGCATCAGGGTAGGTGAAAACGAACCTCCATACAAAATTATGTAGTTCTATAATCAGCCGATTGTCACCATATCGACGGGCATACACACGCACACACCTTTATTTATTATACATAGATATTATTTCTTTAAACGTAACCCAGTTTATAATTTAACTGTGTCAAAAAGCATTATGTCTAATTATTGAGATCCATTTTCTGACTATTTTTGACAATTTCTACATTTTTTTTAACGTACAAAATTTTTACTTTTTTATTCTTTTACACAAGTTTTTTCGGTTCTTTCTTGGTATTTTTTTATTGAAATATCCCGGTTTATAAATAAAATGTTAATTAAAATTCAATTTAGAAAGCATCGAGTGGTGCACTAAGAAAAAATTCTGTAACTGACATCTAGAAACTAAATTGTGGCTCTAGAAAATACAGTTCCAAGCCATCCTTATAAATTCTAGTCCCCTTGAAAAGCGAGTTCTAGAAGCCCCTATTAGAATTCTAGAGCGTTTGCCTATATTCTCGAGAGCAAAATTATTTAAAAATCACTGCAAATAAATGAGACTACAAGAAGCGGGTTTCTGCAATTATAATCTTGGTTTATGACCAAAATCTAGAAAATCAAGCGATAATTTCTAGCAATATAAATGATTCAGAATATTTAGAGTATTCAGAATCTTGTTTCACCATCCAGAAAAGTGTACACTAGAAATTCTCGATACTTTCGTCTATTCACTTTATTGGCGTATCTTATGTGCATAGCTCGGAAATCTATATTTCTAATTAAGAGATTTAGAAAATGGCCACTTATTCATTCTAGAGGAAGGCGGTATATATTTTTTTTCTCAGTGTGGTTAGAGCATCGAGAAGCACTCTACAAAATACATTTAATTATAAGATACATGTTGAGATTAATTACACTTGATAGATTTTAGTTTAATTTCTTTATTGTCGCAATTTTAGATTGGAAAAAACAATCTCATTTCGGTCCATCTCAAAATAGTATATTTTAAATTATGATATGAATTGGTTTTGTTGAAAACAGAAATAAAAGCTTGTTTCAGAATGACATACAATTTCATGCTGAAATGAGATACATACGCAATTATATGTTTTCGTTATGTTACACTTCATTCAATCATATATTAAACATGTTATATCCCGCATAAAAGATTATTTTTTGGTTCTTACTCATTTACATTATATACATATTAATATATTAATATATATAATGACCCTGTCATGAACGAATCCGGTTAGCACCGCTTCAAAACAGAAACTTTTGGCAGCCATTTTTTCTTTCCGTTTGTTTAATTCAACTTAGGAAACATATATATCATTTTCATACCTGTTTTGTATCGCACATATTCTTATTTATTTTGCTATAAAACCTTGAAAAACTATTCAATTGTAATGTTTAAATGTCTATATTACATATAACGGATCACTGGCTATTATAAACATGAACCTACAAACAGAATTATGTAACTTCATGATTATAAACAATGCAATACCAAATAAAAACAAACCAAAACTGTTGCCATTCAGAAAATACATATTCCAAATGGACAACTTTTTAATTCCGAATGAACGACTCTTTGACTGTTTCATTAAAAAAACGCTTAAAATATATCTAAAACATATTAAAGCTTTAAAAATCTTAAAATATTTGTAAAAACGCATTAAAGCCTTTAAATATTTTTATCAAACTTCATTGTTTGTTTACATTGTAAGGTATGATTGGCGTCGAGTTTAGTACGTAAATGCCGCCAGTTGATTTTAGTTTTGAAGTTAGTGTAAAATGATAGTTGGGATAGAAAGTTTGGTTAGGCAAGTAAAAGTCACCAGTTGAAATAAGTATTGAAAGTAGAGTAGTCTAAGGTGATAATGTCGAGTCAAGGTAAAATGTTCGGTTGAGAATGAGAAAGTCCCTAGCTGGATCCTGGATATTTTGGCGATGTTGTGGGTGAGATAGCTGGTTGGAGGTATCGAGTAGAGGTGAATTTGGGTTAGCATGGAGTGTCTGTAGTTATTCGATAGTTAGTTAGAAAATTTGAAAACAGGATCTACGATAGTCTTAAAAAAAAGTATTTTGGTAAAATGAAGTGAATCGTTTTTTTCTTATTATGAGGACTTTAAATACGCAAGTGAAGTGATGACGTCACTTGCCGTTCGTGGATACAAGAAAAATATTTCCTATGTTAAACGCCCAGTGGATTTTTCGTAAAAAATTATTAAAAATCGAGGGAAATTATTTCACGATTTTAATCCCCATATTCAGGTTTAGATATGTATTAGTTATCATGTGCATGCGTTAGATTAAGTTGTTTTTGTTCTAAAATTGATAAAATTTGAATTTTAAATTTCAAAACTCTAGATAAAAAAAAAAAAAAATTCCATATTCCATTGAAAACATAAACATATCATTTCAAAGGATGATATTTACACAATAAATATCCAACTAATATACTAATTAAAAGGAAAATGATAAATATTCTATCATAATTTGAAGTGAAATTTGTTTTCAAATGTCTAAATAAAGTATCTGATATAAGATACTAATATGTTGCAGCGGAATAGATTTGATATCGGTCATCCTTGGCAGAAACAAAAAATATGTATATATCGCCAAATTATCTGGCGAATATAATTTAATTCCTTTCAAAAATCATGGTTATTTTAAAAACTTATATTAAGAGAGTAATGAATAATATGAAACAATATTTCGCACAATACATATTACGATTGTGCCAAATATACATCTGGCATGTATATTTTCGTAGCACGTTTTTGATCGCCAAATACAAAAACGCCAAGGACAATAGAGTTTTGAAATTTAAAATTAAAATTTTGTCAATTTGACAGCAAAATAACTCAATCTAACACATGCACATGATAACTAATACACATATATAGCCAAATATGGGGATTAAAATCGGGAAATAATTTTCTTCGATTTTTAATAATTTTTTACAAAAAATCCAATGGGCGATTAACATAGGAAATCATTTTCTTGCATCCACGGACGGTCAGTGACGTCACACTTCGCTTGCGTATAGAGCACTTAAGAGGGGACAATACCTAATCCCACGAACAGCCGTGGCCAATGTTATTCTATGGGAAAACTTGTTGCGGCAATTACACATTACCTAATGTATATTTTTTAATTCTGTTTTCGCAGTCAGAAAATTCATAACCGTTAAATGAGTACTCATTTTTGAAAAATTCATTTTTTTTTTTTTTTTTTTTTTTTTTACATTTTAATTTTGAGTTCAAAAATGCGATTTTTAACAAAATGCATTTTTCTGATTTTCCAGTCGCAAAATGAAATACTAAAATTTAAAAAAATCAATTTTTGGAAAACAAGTACTAATTTAACGCTTATGAAATTTCTAAATGTGAAAACAGAACTGAAAAATATTCATTAGTTAATGAGTAATTATGTAATCAAATTTTCCCATAGAATAACATGGGCCAAGGCTGCCGGCGAGATTAGGTATTGTCCGCTCTTAATGGAGCTAGAGCTCCTATAAACACAGGCTGACTCACATCGAAAATGTTGCCTAAATCGAAACTGCACTATTCCTTCTGTTTCTACTTTTTCGAAATCTTGCCGGTCAAAACCACATCTCTGAATGACTTGGATAATTAATTTTTGAAGAACCACCTATAATTTCTAAAATTTGTTTGATAAAAATCGAAAAAAGACAAAGGCAGTGGGCAACAAATTGAGTTGTGAGTCAGCTCCCCTTTTTAGAATCCTTAAATGGAACACTGGGATGTGTTGTTGCTGTTGTGTTGTCGGGCCTATATTTTTTGTCAACCAGCAGTTTTTTTATTGTCATTCACATTTATTAATCGGGAAGAATTTTTTTAATTTCAGAACGAAAATTATAAAATATCGAAACGCATTTGATTTATAAACAAAAATTGAAAATACATGTAAATGATCACGTGGTAACCATCATGATCTAAACATTGTTTTCAAAATTTATCGTTCACATTCCGTCATTTTTGACGGGGTTATATACTAGTATATATATATATATTGGCATAAAAAAGTTATTACGTGTTTCCACACTGTTATGCTATAATTTAAAAAAGATATGCGCCAATAATAAAAAAAAAAAAAAAAAAAAAAAAAAAGAATTTTGTTAGAATGAACAGAATGTTTCATTGTTTATATCATAATTGAAGCATTTTGAAAAACATCCAATATAACAATGTCAGAAACAATGTTACTTCCTCAATTACGAAAAATCTTGTTACAATTTTTATGTGCACGCTACAATTTGCAATTTCATTTTATTCACGTTTATTTTTAATGCCTGAGCATATAAAATTTCCAAAATACCATTGTGTTTGTAATAATTTTAGTACTTCTACTGGAGTACATGCTTTTAAAATAACTTATATTTCTTTTTACGATAGCTTGGGTGAATACTGGCTGATAAACAAATTGTTTCAGTTTCGTAGAATATGAATCGTTGATTTCTAGGATAGACAAGTATACTATGCGAGGTGGTATTTTAAACATAAAAGCTTCCATATGTTTTTTAGAAAACGTGTTTTAAAATTAATTAACTTTAAAGTGTGTTCTTTAACACCTTAGAATAACAAAAAATATATACGTACACTTCTGATATTTGCTTCGGGCTTACTATAATAAATGAATGTGCACGCTGCAGAAAATAGCATTGGTCTAGAAATTATTTTCATGAAACTGTTGTGCAATATGATTTATAACCAAATACATTAAAAATGAGATAAAGAATACAAAAATTTAAAACTTCAAAAATACATTTTAATTATAAAGATTAAAATACACAACATACTTTCGGCTAGGACACTAGCCCTCCTTAGTGTCAAACATACAAACACAACATTTACAAAAAAATATAATACATCATAACAAGATTAAATATTCAGGAGGAATAGTTTTAGCCTAGTTCAAGGCAGAACGTTGCATTTTAGAATAATATTATAGTTTTAAAAAATTAAAGAACACGCTTTTATGGAAATGTGAGCTAAAAAGCACAAAATATCTATCTTAGTATTAAAATGCAGGGTAAGAGAAAATCGTGTGAGTGACACACCATAATATTTACATACATTGAAATCTTTAATTAAAATAATTTAGAATTTAAACAAAAACCATTTTTAAAAAATCTCCCCTGACTGGGGTCGAACGCTAGACCTTTAGGTTTGTAGCGCGGAGCTATATCTCAACGCCACGACGTTCAGGTAGGGAAAGTCTTTTTTTACAATGTAGATTTTTTGTTTGCTTCCAGAGCGGTTACAAACATACAAACATACAAACATACATGCAAACATACATACATATACAGGTGAAGCTAATAAAAGCGTGTTAAAAAGCACCCTCCACAAAAATACGGGATTCATATATATTTACATTATAAGCTAAAATTTTCAAATTTTCAAAATCAGGAATATGACCACTATTGAGAGAATGGATTACGAGTTTCGATCTTAAATCTGCAGTTTTATATGAGCGTTTATGCTCCTTTAATCTAACTTCACCTGTTCTGCCAGTTTCACCGATATATGTAAAATCACAATTTTAACGAGGGATATGCACCTAGACGTTTAAGAGGGGGGTGGGGGCAGCGGGTTTAAAGTTTGAGAGAAAGTTACTAATACGGAGTTGAGGTTTAAAGCTAGTACAGATATTAACTGTTCTAAGCAATTTAGAGATATTTTCGGAAATACCTTTATAATAATAGTGCGATAAGTGGAATTATTAACTTTAGGATAAACTGATTTATATGAAAAATAGAACTCTTCTTTATAAATTCTTTTAATAAAACGAGGGGGGGGGGGTAACCAATATTAAAAAAAATAAATAAATAAATAAAATGCGCACAAACTTATATCCATATTTCTTCAATTTGGAGATTAAGTTATGGCGTGGCTTCATCTTTGAATTCGCCAAACCTTCTGTCGAAGCTAGATTCCAGATTGTAGAAAAAAATAGTTGTAATAATGTTACGTACAAACACATACAATTGTTTTAATTAAACAGTTCTTAGTGAAAGTCAACTTTTGAAAAAATGATTTAACGGGAACAAGGAAGTTTTTAGAAAATTATTGTACCATATAGTAAAACTAACAAGGCAAAACTAGGGCACCGATCTGCAATTATTTGTAAGGTGAAAGAAAACCCAATTATCAAAAGGATCTAATATTCTATTGTTGATCTGCAGTACTTGAAAGAAAGAATAATACACGATGAAAGAGAGTTGCAGTTAGCAAAATATACTTATGTGAGAAGAGGGAGGATATAAAAATTTAAAGAACACATTGTGTGTGAATTTCAGTTATAATTTAGATGTCATATAAAAGGTTTCGTTACATTAAAATGGTTTTTATACGATTATATAATTTTTTAGAAAATGTGATAATTGACATCACAGAAAGAACGTTTGTCATTTCATGTACAAGACGAATAGATCGTCATAAAGCATAATGCATCTTTACCAGTCAGACTTTTTTTTTTTCTTTATTATTATTATTAAAATCTCAAAAAAAACTGTTTTATTTAGGTCCATAACATAAATATGCGTATATTCTGACTTTACTAAATAAAGAAATCTTATGAAAGTTCATTTTAATAATGAGAATTTTGTAAAGGCTTTTGCTTTCAGATTATAAATGTCAAATAGATTTTTGTTTATTTTTGTATTTATTTTTCTTTAATTACAAAAATTTGAATTTTTTTAAAGGCATCAAATTATCCCAAATTAATAATAATATTACAGTAGACTTTAAATTCACTTGTAAATGGTATATAAATATTGTAGGTGAAATCATGTAACGGTAAATAGAGTGGCATTATTATTATTATTAATATTATTATTTAGTGCAGACTAAAAGATCGTTTTATCTTAAAACATTGTTACAAACTGTAAACGATAACAATTTTATTTTGACAATAATTAGTGTATAAAAATGAATAGAAATTTGTTTTCAAAATGTATTAAAAAATAAAAAAAATGACTGAGAATGTAAAATTTATTAGCTACACAATGAAGGAAACATTAATGTAAATAATATTTCTCTATTTAAAATATAGAAAAAGTAATTAATAAAGCAAATAAATAAACGAATTATGAGACACGTGAAATGATTTTTAAACATCAGTATTTTAATGGTATTAATAATAATATATATTTTGTACTATATTAAAGACTTCCATTAAGTTGAAACTTTTATGCATTTTAAATGCCCATTGTATAATCATTAATATCGTAACTCAAAGTTACTTAAACCGAAAATAGATAAAATTATTAATGTCTCTCCTGGCATTTGTTTAGTGAAGTAATAAACGTAATTCAAGTCTTTGTGGACAGATTGTACGAAATACGACCGTAACTTTTCAAACTTGTTCCAGAAGCGTCATTCACCATTTCATTATTATGGATTCAAGTAATCCCTTTGCTAAAGTAAAAGTAAACTTGACATACAATAAATTAAAAAATGAATAAATAAATAATTATATTTTATAAAAATATGCATATTTCACTTTAATTTCCCCAAAAGTCAGCTTCAAAAAACATTTAGTAATTTGTATATATATATATATATATTTTTTTTTCAATTAACAAAAATTAAGGATTCGAATTTCAAGAATATATATCTTTACATATCTTCTAAGCAAAACGCATTCAAACACCGATTTGTCACATTTATCGTAAATTACATACGTTAAATTTAAACAAAGGAGTTTTATTCATACATTCATAGAAAAAAAAATTCACATTTTTTAGATACAATCTTTTTTTCTTTTTACAATATTGTAATTTGTAAATTATGTACGGCTATAATACATAAAAAATTTTACGTTAAAAAGACTATAAATTATCATAGGTTGGTTAAAACTTTTTTTCTACCAATCCTTTGTGCTCAACATTAGCAGCAACAATTCGTTTTACCTTAATCCCATATAACAGTGATCTTTCTATTTCGCTCTCTTTGATATCCTAAGCCTGCTGGATTCTTCCCGGAGGAAAAACGGACATATTTGGGAAGTCTAAGGGACTAAATTGATATTTCTAGGAATGATATGACAGAGGTAGTTCCCGGGAACTACGACGGAGCTACGAAAGGACGATGCCCCTACGGCAGACATTTTGCATTCCTACGGAATATGCTGGAAGGATTACGGGAAATTTGGGACTTAACGTGGGAGCTCCTACAGAAGAATATGAGTTTTTATCAGAAGCTTCACCATAGTTGATTTTATGAATAATTTCCTTTCGACGTTGTATATTAGACTATTATTAAAGTAATTTATCTTATTACATATTTATAAGCAGTAACACGTACGTCAAAATTGAACCCATAGCACTCAGGTAAAGTCTTTTACTAAAATTGAAGCATCCCCATGCACTGAGTGCAAAAGTTTTTGTGTTATTTATTCTCCAGAGTTTCAGTATCTCATTCAACTGAACACATGCCACTGGCTGTATCATTGTCTCCAAGCATCCTATACTAGCTTCTTTCAATTCAAGTACAATTATGAAACATGAATAGAACACGTTATCAATTAAATATAGAAGACTTCATCCATCCAGAAGGTACAGAAGAGAATTAGTCAGTACTTTCAGTAATCCATAATAATATAGCAGATATTTCGGTTTCTCAGTAAAAACATTGTAAAAAGCTACGCACACAATTCTGAATAAAGAGCAGTCACAAATGACTCTTAATAAAGAATATTTATTTCTTGGAATTCTAATAATTTTTACAAGAGTTAAACAGTGAGTTCATGAAAAATCATGAATACTTTTAGTTTATGTTAAAAATTGTTAAACATTATGATAGATTGCAGAAACATTATGTTTTTAGTAACATATTCAAATTTGTTGGTATTATTTAATGTTGAAATTAAAATGTTTAAAATATGGATCATATTAACTGATATTTTAGTTTAAAAATTACAAAATTTTAAAGTTACTAATCATTCTCCGATGCGAATCGTAAACAAATATGGAAGATTTTAGTACGAGAATAGAATTGTTGTTATTTTTCTCGCAGTTGCTAACATCCTAATTCATATTCTGTAGTAATGTTAGTATCTGCTCCTTTTTCTGCACCACTTAAATTGTAAAATAATTCTCTTCAAATGTAATTACGATTACATAAGAAGAAAATTACTCTAAAAAATGACTCGTGTTAAAAGAAGGCGTGTACTAAAAATACTACGGAATATTAATTAGGATGCTGTCAAACATGTTTTTGTTTACATGTCGAATGAGAAAACAAACAGTATTTGCTAATACTGCTAGTTAAATTTAACGATCTCGTAATTCTCAAGAAAATGGTAAAAATAGTGTCTGTTATTTTATTAAAGAAAAAAAAAAAATGCGGGGCATTCATTGGGGACCGCCGATAGAAGTGGAAAATAAGTAACTTGTGAATTGTATCGTCGAGCTATTATATTATTATTTTTGGTTTTTAAAGAAGTGTTAATATTGTAATGTGACTAAATAATTTTCTTTTTTTTTTTAATTATTTATTTGAAAATTTATATTGAAAGCACAAGGAAGAATATAACAGTCTGTATAAAAACACGTGCTTGTACTTTGTGAACAATGTATATACTGTGGAAGAAGTACATACATACATAGAGTATAGAACTAGAAACAGATAGATGCCAGTATCCTGTATACTACTCGTATTAGTATACATTATTACATGTATATACATATACATATGAGGAATCCCGCGCCGTGCGCTACATTTATGGATATATATGTAGAGATATATACTCTTTGTATATATATATTGTATACTAATAACACACGGAGGTATATCCATGTACATATATACAAAGTATATATATAGCTCATGGAAAGCGTTCGGTGACAATGACGCGAGTTCCATGATTTTTGTGCACCCAAAAGTGCTGAACGCTCCTAAAGAAGTTTTCACTTTAAAAAAAAAAAAAGTATAAAATAAGGTGTATGAACAATATATGTGTTCATTTTTAATTTAGAATATTTTTTAGCTTGAAATTAGGAAAATTTAATTTTACAGGAAAACCTACAATCAAGGTCTTTACGATTGAATCTTGGCTTTCCAGTAAATAGAAAAAAATAAAAGATATATGATTTAAACATTAAAACAGAATTTTAGGAAAAGAATTTTACGTATTATACAACATTATACGTATAACATACTGTTCTCAGATTCGCTATCGAAACTCATATTGTGTGTGAGAGTCAAAGGTTGCCTAGCAAAAATACATTCTTGAAGGAAGGATATATCATTTTTAAAGCAGTTTTATAATACAGGGTAAGTCAAAATGAATATAGCGATTACAAACGGCTATAACTATTTAATGGAAAAGAATTTATCGACAAGATTAACACAGAATGTAGACGGAACTCCAAAATTTTGTATACATACGTCATAGATGTTTTTGGTCCCACGGACAACATCTAGACGGCTGTCCATTTATTTTGACGGTTGTCCTGTATTCATTTTGACTTACCATGTATATTATCGTATAGAATGCTAAATAGCTTATTTCCGAATCACTCACAGTTGCATTTATACTAAAATATCCGAGTCACATTGTGATTCTGAGTGCATAATGTACACAAAATTAAATAAATAAAATTATACTTTTAAAAAATTAAAGAACACGCTTTTATTGAAATGTGAACTAAAATGAACAAAATATCTATCTTTACAGTTTTAAAATGCATGGTAAGAAAAAATCATGTGAGTAACACACCATAATATTTACATCTTTAATAAAAATCATTTAGAATTAAACAAAAACCATTTAAAAAAAATCTCCCCTGACTGGGCTCGAACGTTAGACTTTTAGGCTCGTAGCCCAGAGCTTTACCTCACAGCCACAGCGTTCACGCAGGGTAAGACTTTTTTGACAATATAGATTTTTTGTTTGCTCCCAGAGCGGTTACAAACATACATACAGGTGAAGCTGATAAAAGCGTGTAAAAAAAAAAAAAAAAAAAAAAAAAATCACAGAGTACAAAAACGCGTGCATTCAAAAGCCTAACAGAGCTAAGATTACAAAATATGTATTACAAATATTTAAAATTGCATAGTGCTGAAAATTTATAATCTATCTACTATCTCCAATTACATTTTAAATAGTTTGCTAATTCCATCTAGAGTGTAAAATAAGAAATAAAATACTTTTAGGGTATCAGATGTGACTTATTTTTAAACCCTTTTTAGTGCGTTACTTCTGAACACTCAAGCCTAGAAATATCACGGACAGGAGAAATAGAGAACAATAACTCCCCCCGCCATTTTCACGAAGGCGAGAATTAAGGGGTTAAAAGAGTGCCGTAATTTCTTTCATGAAGAAATGGTTTGTTAAACAATAATTACGCTGCAAGCTAACCTATCACGTTCTGTTTACTTTCGTTAAGCAGATTTTTCTACGCTTTTCATATACACCAGGTTTGTGTGATTTTATTAATTTAGGGGTGAAAATAGTGGTACATAAAATGCAGCCACATATCCTAAAACTAGCAGTGTGGACGAGTCCAAAATGTTGGAGGGATGCCAGCTTAAAATTTGGAAAACATCCAGAAATTCTGCGCTCTCTTATTGCTCGTTTTCTCTGAGTTAGATGACTGTCACCCCTGTTTTAGCATTGGACTCGTAAGTCAGCACATGCGCAGATGCTTCCATGGTTTCACGAAATGTGGTCGAAGAATAATGCGTGGATTTTACTGCGTTCTTCTTTTATCTTTGGTCATCTCTGTTTCGAGTGGAATCTTGACAAAGCAATAAATCTTGCATCTATAATTGAATATCAATTTTTGACAAAATTAAAATAAGAAAATACGTGAAAAAAGAATTTTTTCTTTTTAGACTGAATTTAATTTACAGCCTGAGTTTTATTTTTGACACAGGATTTTCCTCTTTGTATGTTTGCAGATACTTAGATTCTTATTTTACCGGGGTTGTTTTATGTGAGCTATCTTGTCGGGACTGTTTTGTCAGGATTATTTTGTCCTGAGGCAATTTTCTGCTGGGACAATTTTGTCAGGGCTGTTTTGTCGAAATTTGTTATTGCGGCAATTTGGTCTTTTAGACCTTATCCTTGTCGAAGCTTATTTGTTGAGACTATTCTGTCGGTACTGTTTTGTTTGGAATTTTTTTGTCTTCGAACTATTTTGTTGTGTGATCATATCAGATTTTCCTCAAATTGAATTTTATAATATGAATTTCTTTTAAAGAGAAAAAAAAATGGTAGAGAAGATAATAAAATTAAGTTTAATTTAGTTTTAAGGTCGCTGAGCAATAAAAACCCTGATCCGGTTAGCGAAAAAGAAAAGAAAAAATAAATTGATAAAACGAGCCTTTTGCCAGGAAAAACTTCGCGAACTGAAAATAGTGAGTTTCTTCAGACGTAAATATAATCAATACAAAAAACCCTTAACGGGTTAAAAGTTTGTGACGCAGCACTGTACTTTATGGCTATAAGAATTAGAAATACGGGTCTTAAAAATAATGATATCAAATTTTCAGTGACGCTTTGATATTAATTAAATTATACATAGATTTTCTTATTTGAATTTGCTTTTTCCTTTTATTTATATTTACAGTGTAAACGTTATTTTCAAGATAAAATAATATATAGCATTTACTCATTGATACCTTTCCATTCACATCTCTTATACTATGAAAGCATGTGTTTTAAAAGAAATTATATGAAATTCCAGTAACGCAGTGGTGTTACATTAAATGATTTGTTTTTAAATTTCACTGCAATTATTTTGTTTTGCATATTAAAGTATATGTGCACATTGAAATATTGCTTTTAATTTTCAAATACGCTGTCAAATATATCACTTTCATTAAGCTTATATTATGTACTGAAATATATTTATTTCAATGAATTATTCTATCTTTTGCGTCACGCCATCAAAACTGAAAAAAATGTTCACAATTTTTTTCTTTGCAGCACAATATCTATTTGCATGCATTTTCGATTTATTTGGATGAAATGACACAAAGTAAACATTTCCATATATTTTACTTACAGTTTTGGATGGCGTGACGCAAAAGATAGAATAATTCATTGAAATAAATATATTTCAGTACATAATATAAGCTTAATGAAAGTGATATATTTGACAGCGTATTTGAAAATTAAAAGCAATATTTCAATGTGCACATATACTTTAATATGCAAAACAAAATAATTGCAGTGAAATTTAAAAACAAATCATTTAATGTAACACCACTGCGTTACTGGAATTTCATATAATTTCTTTTAAAACACATGCTTTCATAGTATAAGAGATGTGAATGGAAAGGTATCAATGAGTAAATGCTATATATTATTTTATCTTGAAAATAACGTTTACACTGTAAATATAAATAAAAGGAAAAAGCAAATTCAAATAAGAAAATCTATGTATAATTTAATTAATATCAAAGCGTCACTGAAAATTTGATATCATTATTTTTAAGACCCGTATTTCTAATTCTTATAGCCATAAAGTACAGTGCTGCGTCACAAACTTTTAACCCGTTAAGGGTTTTTTGTATTGATATCATCACTTTTTAGGGGTTAATGATCAAAACGTAAAATTATAGGAGCATGGTAATGAGTTATAACACTGTATAAAAAATGTTGTTTTAGAGGTCATACTCGAACAAAATAACAAACTAAATGAAATTTCAAAATTTTATAAAAAGTGATTAAAAAAAAAAAATTAAAAAAAAACTTTAAGAAAGAATATTTTTTGAGGGATGGAAACATGCAACATTACAAAGGCATAATATAGTACATTTTAAAAATGACAAAAATTTCTACAAATAAAAAAATAAAGATTTTTTATTTTATTCAATATTCAATTTCTTATATAGCTCATTGGTTCAACTATTTCTTAGATAGTTCAACAGAAAATTCAAAATAAATGTTTAATAAAATACGAAAGTTTTTATAATAAAGTGTTACGAATAAGTTTCTAAAGAATTTTCACCACATAGATTTTAGTTAGATAAAAATTTAACAAAAATTTTTAAATGTTCAGTCGAGTGAACAAAAGATAAATATTTTGTTATTTTTAAATTGTAGATGCATAAAGTAAAACTGTTTAAGGATATGATAGTAATTTTCCAAAATACCTAGCACCATTGGGGTTAGGTTCAGATCCTCCCTTGGAAACTCTGATAATTCTAAAAAAGATGCTTAATCAATCTGAGAGAGATTTTGTTTGGTTTAAAATTAATTCATCTGGGGAAAATAGGAGGGGGGTTACCAGTTAGATCACTTAGAAATTTTAATAGGGAAATCGCTTTTTAGAAAAATGTTTCTAAAAACCATGCATTAAAATGTTATGCATCTAGTTTTATTCTATCTGATTAAACATACTGTACATAGTCCCAACTTTCTTCCTAGTATTTCGGAATCACTTTAGAATTCCTAAAAATTTTCTGAAACGTAGTGTAGGGATTTTGGACTTTGCCTCATTTTCAAAAATTGGTTTATGGGGCTATAAAGTGTATATGAGAGATCTAACTTTAAAATTTTAAATGATAAGGATTTTTTAGCACTTTGAGAAATCTTCTAAATATAATCACCTAAAATATTTCCAGTGATATTTTTTTAAGGTTGTTTGTTTGTAGGTTTTAAGGCCAATTGACTGCGCTAGGGTCCTAGGCCTATAAGTACATTGCCCCCCGTGAGTTCTTTCTAAGGGTCGTAGCCCGTATTTATGCAAGTTTCGGAGAAAAAACACTGAATGAACGGCTAGGTTGAAGAGAGCGGGATGGGATCGAATCCGGCATTTCCCATCAACCAGCTTTTCAGCACAGAACCGCTCGTGGGGCATTTTTTAAAGAAGCTTATATATATATACATTCTAAAAGTCCCATTTCTCTTTCCAGATCTATAGGAAACGCCTTGAAAGTTTTGAAAACGTAAACAGCGTGCATATTAAATATGAGTCTAAGTAGAACTTTAAATGAGCTTCTAATCCCCCTCCTATTCGAAATTTTAATGTTTGCCTCCTAAGGTTTCTTCTATCTCAATTCAGCTTAAATTTCTTTTTTTCTTTTCCTTTCTTTTCTCTTTCTTTTTTTTTTAAATAAACCAAACGAGATCAAACGACGTGATCCTGAAATAGGAACATAATGGAGACTATTTTCAGTATATTTAATAATAATTAAAAAAAAAAAAAAGAGGCAATCAAAATATATTTAAAACATTTTTGTTTGTAGAAGACATTTCCGACAAACTACAAAAAGAACTTCATTTGTTTAAAATTTCAAAGATGTGCCTTTCGCTCCCCTGTTTTTACAGTTCGAATTTCCAAACAAAACAAAGATCCTTCAAACTGATTAAGCCCCCCCCCCCGCCTCCTTTTTTTTTTTTTTTTTTTTTTTTTTTTTTACAGTTTTTAAATTTTCCAAGGTGTTCTCGAGACACGGGGGACGACTTTAAAGTCGTCTTTAAATTTTTCTTTGTTATTTTCCTAACAATTAGTTATAGAGAAAAACATTTTGTGTTAAAATGTTGTTTTGAAAAGGTCTTTCCATCAAACTAACAGAGATTCCCCCTCCCTCCACCCAAATTTCACATTTATAAAATTAAAATTTGCCCATCAATGAGTCCTTATGCCCCCCTCCCTTCCCCTACTATACACATTTGTTTTATTCTTAATAAACAAAATTCCGTAAAAATTCTCGTAGACGTGTTTTACAGTTTTTAGAAATTCCGAAAATTACTAGATAAAAACAAATTGAATAATTCGTATTCGGCACTGCTTGGCGAGATTTTGTATGAACTTTGGAAACACACTTTTCTAAAATCGATGAAATTAAATTCATATAAAAATTCTACAGAACAACTTGATTAGTTTTTTATTTAATACAAAATGATTTTAAATCAGTTTAATTTAAAGTTGTTTTCGTAAAGAATTTGCCTTTACGATTTTTATAATATAATGCAAACTCAAGTTACTGTAACAATGTTTGTGTTAACAGTAATTTATTAAGCTACGGAAAAATCATTTAATTTAGTATAAGTATTAATCGTTATTATTGTTGGTTTGTCCACAACTTTTAAGTTTTTAAACTGATTAATAGATTAGTTTTACAAAATAAAAACAGTTACATATTATAATTTTACTTAATTTTTTGTGTTTAATTAAAAGCTTAAAATTGCCTCACTTTACCTCGTAACACTTTTAAGATTTTATGGATATTGTATAGGAAAGCTATATTAAAAAATAAACAAGTACTTACGCAAATTTCAGAACAATATGTTGTACTAAATAATGAATAACAGAGGTTTTAAAAAAATATGTAACAGTAAAAAAAAAAAAAAAAAAAAAAATCCTTTGTAATGGAAATAAACATCCTTGAATCCTATTTGAACCTCTATGTCATTTAATCATTTGAATGATATCATTCACCAAAAAAAAAAAAAAAAAAAAAAAAATCCTCGAAATTTTATGCCATATTTTTTAGAATAGTGTGTACAATATTTACAATGTTATTATTAATTTCTAATTTAAAAGTTGCAGATTCATGGTAACTTCAATTTTATTTTATATCACTATTATATCTAAGAAATAAGTATATACGAGTTAAGGAGGATATTTTTATTTATTTATTTATTTATTATTATTATTATTATTATTTTTTTTTTTTGAGTAGTTTTTATTGTTATATTCATGCCACCTCCCTCCTGTTAAATTTAAGAAAGAAAGAAAGAAAGAAACGCGAATAATTTTTTAGGTATAGATTTGATTTAAAAGAGAAAAATAAATAATAATAGAAAAATCTTTAAAAAGTGAAATTTTTATACTGGTAAATATTTAAGTAGTATAGTTTGTTATGAATTTAATAAAAAAAAAAAAAAAAAAAAAAAAAAAAAAAAAATCTTAATCTATTCAAAATTTTATTATAGCTTAACATTTTGTAATTTATATATATATACTAGAAACTTAATGAGCAAATTAATTATTTTCAAATTCTGTTTTAAGAATTTTTTCAATCCATAGTTTAAGTGATTTATCACCTAATTTTGAAAAAATTACAAATATTTGCATATGATTATCATATTATTTGTCATTTTTATGAAAATAAAGAAAAAAATTTTTGTTGTTGCAATCACTTTTTAAAATAAAACCAATTTTGAAAGTTAACAACGTATCAGCATGAAAACAATGTAAATACAATGAATATTTTTGATAAACAAATGTCATATAAAATACAAGTACCTAAATAAATAACTCATTTAATATATATATTAAAAAAAGAAGAAAAGTATTTTTTTTTTATATTTTTGTGTTTATTTTTGACGCCAATTCGCGATAGATGGCGCCAAAACGATTATTTGATATTGAGTATTTCAGAATATTCTTTGGACTGTATTCGTCCGCGAAACTGCCGCATCACGGTATTTTCGGAGTAAAAAATAGTTCGATTTTTAAACTGAGTTATAAAAAAAACAAGAGTTTTCCTAGGGAAAAGGGAGACGTCAGGCACATCAGATAAAAGCGATTAATATCATATATAAATTAAACTAAATTCGCTCGAGCCATATTCGAGAAAAAATTATTACACATTAGGCCGCCCATTTATAGCTTAAGTGAGCCAATTCATATCTCGAAATATATTGCACGCAAAAATTTAGCGATTTCAGGGTAGGATCAGACAGAAGGTGAAAGACTATTTTGAAAATATCAGAACATAACCTCCCATATTTCCTGAGATATTAAGTGTCGGCTTCCAGCGTTTTCTTTGATCTTTAAATTCCTGTATATATAAGTGTCGCAGTTTCGTTCGTTTTTCCGTTTCCGCTGAGTGTCGTGGCGTTCGTTTGTTTTTGCGCTTGCGTCACTTGAGACTCTGCCGAGTCTCTTGATTACAAAGGGATGCAAACTTTCCTGACATTCAGGAGAGCCAGGTATTTTAACAAAAAACCTACTTTACATATCCGTATTTAACAACAATCTTCCTCTCTCAGGCACTTTATCTATCTTGTCCTTCCCTTTGACTAGAGGTTAGAAGATCAGGAAAAAACAATTCACATTAGATTGACCTCAGGTTTAGCTGGGTTTCGCAACAATACGCTACATCAGATTGAAAGGGCTATCCATCGGCGTTACTCTCCCAAAGAGTAAAAGAGAGTTTCTTGAATGAGAAAAGGTTTACAGTATACATATTCAAAGAAGACGTTATACTTGTAATCTGCATCTAGAAAGAACTGCGGAAAAAACTCAAATGTTAGCCATTTTAATTTTATAAAGTTAAAAGCGGTTGTATTCGTGTAGCTCAGAAAAAAAAAATAGTTCAACCCCCGTGAACAAAATTTTATGTCTGAGATGGATTCTATAAAAAATTACATTGAAGGAATTTCGTCGCATATTAGCCAAAAGATAGCTCTTCTAATCTGCAGTTTTAATCATTTACGGAGTGGCTCTATTTCAGATTTTATTGTGCATAAGCGCACCAACCGTCATATTGGAGATGAAAGATATCAGCATATATGTTGATTATATACATATTATGCACACAAAAATATATTTTATACAGAAAATAACGTGAAAAATACATTATTCATTTAAAAAGCATTCCGATTCAAAAGAATTCCCATGATATTCTGTATTCATCTAAATTGTGTGAAATTTAGTTCAAATATTAATGAGTACATAAAATTAGTTGTATAGTTTTTATTGGTGTATATAATAACTCAGTCTCGTGTACATAGACACAAAAAAAAAGAATTTCTTACAATTACGATATATAGACGGTATTAATTACAAGTGCATTTTAAATGGTTACACTCTATTAAACATAATGAGATCAACATATGTCATTTGAATTATTTCTGTCAAAAATGGTAAGCATGAAATAGGTAATTAGATTACAAAGTGATACAAACTAATTCCAATATGTTATGCAATAATTTTATATGACGTTTGGTACAAGAATTTATGACTTGGAGTTAACACAGGGGTGTGTGTTGTCTGTATATGTACATATATATACAGATACATATAGACAAGCATACTGGTTGAGTGGTGTGGTAGACCCCTTCAGAAAATTATAAATTTATGTTGCGAATTAATCATACATATGTATGTATATACTGTCGGTAAGAAAAGTGTCCGAACACTAGCAAAAATTCCTATACAAAAAAGTACGTTTAATACAACAGTTTTGCTAAATAAATCCTTGTCGAACCCTGTTCTCAGACTGACTAAGAACAGGATTCGACAAGGATTTATTTAGCAAAACAGTATTAAGTGTACTTTTTTTATATATGAATTTTTGCTAGTGTTCGGACACTTTTGTTACCGACTATATATATATCTTTATATATATATACATATTTGAAAGAAAAACGATCTGTTGAGTAATATGATGCAAATAGGATCTTAAGGCTCCTCATCTGCAGATGAACTAGTCAACCAGGCGATTAAAAAAAAAAAAAATACGTACGAACGTACATCCATATCTCTCTAAGCTAGAGATTAAGTAATGCTTTAAGTAGGCTTCATCTTTGAATTCGCCAAACCTCCTGTCGCAGCCAAATTCCAGATTAGAGAAAAAATGGTTGTAATTATGTTAAATATAAGCACATACAAATTTTTAATCAAAAGTTTCTTAGTGAAAGTCCACTATCGCCAAAATGATCTGGCAGGAATACGGAAGTGTTTAAAAAAATATTGTACCATATAGTAAAACTAACAATTCATCACAAGGGCTCCGAACTGCAATTATTTGCAAGATGAAGGAAAACCCAATTATCAAAAGGATCTAATATTCTATTGTTGATCTGCATTACTTCAAAGAAAGAATAATACATGATGAAAAAGAGTTGCAGTTAGAGAAAGATACAGTCGGTAACAAAAGTGTCCGAACACAAGCGAAAATTTTTATGTAAAAAAAGTACACTTCATACGATTTTGTTAAATAAATCCTTATCGAATCATGTTCTTACACTGACTAAGAACAGGATTCGACAAGGATTTATTTATCAAAACCGTATGAAGTGTACTTTTATTACGTAGAAATTTTTGCTAGAGTTCGGACGCTTTTGTTACCGACTGTACTTATGTGGGAAGTGGGTGGATGTAAAAATTTAAAGATCACATTGTAAGTGAATTTCAATTATAATTTAGATGTTATAAAAAAGTTTCGTTACATTAAAATGCTTTTTATAGGATAATATTAGAATAAGTGACAGTTGACATCATGCAGAAAGTGCGTTTGTCATTTCAGTTACAAGATGAATAGAGCGTCATAAAACGTGACGCATCTTTTTACAAATCAGATATATATATTTTTTTTAATTAAAATCTCAGAAAAACAGTTTTATTTAGGTCCAGAACATCAATATGCGTGTATTTTGACTGAATAAAGATATTCGTTGAAAGTTTATTTTTAATATTGAGAATTTTGTAAAGGTTTTTGTTTTCAGATTATAAATGTCGAATAGAATTTTGTTTTAAGAAGACAAAAATATGATTTTTTTTTTTTTTTTAATCTTTAAATGAGAAATGTTGCCTCGTGCAACATACCCAATGTTGTTATATAAAGTATTATTACAATAATACTGAAGAGCTATTACCCCATGGTTGCGATTGACAACAAATTGATTTTTTAGCTGCAAAACATAGTTAAAATAAATTATAATTTTTTGAAGAATTTTTCCCGTGAATTATTTAACATAGGAAAGATATAAATCATTTTAAATATGATTGAAAATTAATCAGTAATTTTGGGGTGGGGTTAAAGTAATCAAATTATTCCCAAATTAATAATAATTTTACATTACACTTTAATTCATTTCTAAATAGAAATTAGATATTGAAGGTGAAACCAATTAACGGTAAGTAGAGTGGCTATATTATTATTATTATAATTATCATTATTCTACGTAAACTGCAAGATCGTTTTATCTTAAAAAGCGGTTTTAAACGGTAAACTCTATCAAAGTCTGTTTTTGGAAAAATTAATATATAAAAATAAACCGAAATTTACTTTTTAAAATATAAAAAATTCAGCAAAGAATGTAAAGTTTATTAGCTAATCAGTGTAAGAAATATTAATGTAAGTAATTTTTCTCTACTTAAGATATAGAAAAAATAATTAACAAAACAAGTAAATAAACGAATAATGAGACAATTGATATGATTTTTAAATATCAGTATTTCAATAATAATAATAATAATAATAATAATAATAATAATAATAATATTAATACATATTTTGTAATATATTAAAGATTTCCCTTACGTTGAAATGTTTTGCATTTTATGTGAATATTTATGATCATAAATACGTAACGTTACTTAAACCGATATCGGTAAAAATATTAATGTCCCCCCTGGCATTTTTTTTAGTGAAGTAATAAAAGTAATTAAAATCTTTGTGTAGAAATTATACGAACTACGACAATAACTTCACAAACTAGTTCCAGGAGCGTCATTCACTATTATATTATTATAGGTTCAAGTAACCCCCCCCCCTTTCACCCACAAAAAAAAAAGGTCCTAATAAACCTGAGATACAGTAAATTAAAAAAAAAAACTTTTTTTTTTTTTCCAAATTTGAAGTAAATTTTGTTCGATAAAAATATGCAGATTTTATTTTTAATTTCTCACAATAGTCAGTTTCCAAAAATAAGTTAGTAATTTCTAATATTTTTTTCAATTAACTATTTATTAAGAATTCGAATTACAAGCGTTTACATATTTACAAATCTTTAAAGCAAAACACATTGAAATACGGAATCAACACGTCCATCGTAAATTTTCTACGTTAAATTTTATTCACATAATCATAGGAACAAACAAATTTCGAATTTTTCAGATACAATCCTTTTTTAATATATTGTAATTTTTAAATTATTTATTACTATAATACACTAAAAATTGTACATGAAAAACTCTATAATTTATCATAATCTGTTTAAAACTTTTTTCTGACAATTCTTTGTGCTCAACATTAGCTATAACAATCCATTTTAACTTAATGTTATGAGACGCTTTATCATATTATTTAGTTTTATGAATAATTTCATTGCGTCGTTATATACCAACTTATTTTTAGAGTAATTTATTTGTTATTATATATTTATGAGCAGTAATACGTATGTTAGAATAGAACCCATAGCATTCAGATAAAGACTTTTTGTAAAATTGAAGAATCCCCATGCACTGAGTCTAAAAGGTTTAGTGTTATTCATCCTCCAGATTTTCAGTACTTCATTCATCTTAACAAACGTCTCTCGCTGTATCATTGTCTCCAAACATCTCAGATTAGCTTCTTTAGCGACTTTATCAGCTTCATGAACTTCTGCTGCAGATAACACTATTAAAGTTATATGTACAACATTACTAACAGCTAAAAAAACACAGAAAATATTATCAAAATAACGTATGAATGTAAGGATACTTAAAACCAAACTCAGTACATTGTTTGAAAATGCTACAAAAATAGGTAATGAAAATGTAGATTCGTATGACTGGAATACATTTTGAATATGGCTGTAAAATGTCAACCATTTAATTGAGTTTTCTTTGCCAATCTTCCTTTTTGTCGTGTGTAGAGTAAGTAGAACATGCATATCATAGCAGTTAATCGCATACAATACAGCAATGAAATTTGGCAATAAACAAAAATAGGTTACATGAATAACTGAAAATGCAATGACTAAAACTCTGACAATTTCTTTATTCTCCAGTTTGAAAAAGTAAAACTGCAGGAGTATTTGGTTGTATTTATCATCTGTAAAAGGATATAATGTTTGAGCAATGGCTGTAATGATATTAATAATTGTAAAAGTGAAACAACTGGCAATAAAAATATATGATTTGACAGTATTGGATTTTCGTTTTAAATATGAAACATTTCGTAATGTTTTTGAAATTTTCTTTTTCGATAATTGCAATACGCACCAGAGCCACGGTGAAAGAGCACATAAAATTAAATTTGAAATCACAAATTTAGAAAAAAGCTTATTGCTTTCCTTAATATTTATAAATTTCCACGTAAGAATAAGGACACGTGAAACTAAGTAAAATATCACAAACTTATTATAAAAATACATAACTTTATACCTAAAACTGTTTTTCTTATTCCTGCACATATCAAAACCAAAAATTAAGAACATCCAATATGTAATTGATCTTATGTTGCAGAAACAATTTTTATAAGGACTTTTTGTTTTCAGAATGTGTATTTTTGAAGTTTTAGACATAACTAGTTTATTCTTTATACTTATTTTTGATGAATATTTCAACTGTATGTTCTTTAGACAGGGTTGGTCCAACTGAAGTTTTTTAATTACTTCAGTAAAGGTTTTTACTTAAAAACTATATTATTTATATTTTACACATTATTATTACTGAAGGTTATGATTAACCTTGTTAATTCTGAACATCATTTCTTACTCTTTATACGATTGTTTTTAATCGTTATTATGATATATATATATATATATATATATAATTATATTGTTATAACGAATTTACTAAGTACTTCATTGTTAGATAAAAGTTCACAAATATATGTTTTTAGAACGATGAGTGTTTGGTAATTGTGAGCTTTTAGAACAATTTCTAGATGCAGTTCCACTGAAGATTCTCTTAATTCGTTTTTATTTCACTAGATTCTTTCACAGGAGGTAAGATTCTGACTGACAAAAAATGTAATATTCTGACTAATAAAATAGATTAGTTCAGATATTACAGAAATGAAAAAATATTGAACATCTCAAGGAATCAATATTATAAAAAGTATTCACAAACGAAAATCGAATTATATTACTTTAGAAAAAAAAGTAAAAAAAAAACTTTAAAACTGAAATACGTAAAATGAATAAATTTATTGTTATACATGCTAAATATCATTATGATATATCTTTGACATTGCACGGTCTCAAAAAATCGAAAACTGCAAAAAATATACCAAACAAATTGTTAATATATGGACACATACGTTGAAAAAAATACTCTTTAGAAAAGCTCTTCATTATACATAATACACATTTTATAAACGAAACTTGATAAATAATAAAGTAGTGTGAGTTTCAAACGTCTATAATTATTAAGTAAAACTGTTATATGTATAATGCTATTTAATCTTCTAATTTTACAAATATCCCATTTATAAACTTAAATATAAAATGCAAATCGTAGCAATGTTATTAAAAAAATACAGAGTATAGCATTAAATAACTTATTTTTTGGAAAGAGAAATAGACATTTCTCTCATTACAATCATGATCCATTTTACAAAAGCTGTCATAATATTAAAAAATCCATTTATATATTGACACATTTATTTTTTGTACCGAATCAATAAAAGAGAGTTTTATTATTCTCCCTCCACAAGAAATTGTAACATCTGTATTTTTATTTTTATTTTAACATTGAATTACATTCATTCTATTGAAAGACACACACACACACAGGAAAAAAAAAGTATGCATTATTTATGAATACAAAAGGGCTTATTTTATCTTCGATACAAAAAGTGGTTTACAGTATGAGGTAGGGCCCATTCCATTGTAACTTAAAAAAAAAAAAAGAGATTTGGTTTTTGAAAAATCATTTCATACTAATAAAATTATTAATGGTGTGTAATGACATTTTTTTTTTTTTTTTTTTCATTTTACATATATGTATATATAAGTTATGTAATTTTATTATGTGTGTGTTATGTGTGTATGTTGATAACCTCACGTTACATTGTTAAAGAACACGTAAATTTACGGGACATCGCCAGTTTAATTTTCACGCTTAAGACCGTTTCTTACCTATAACATGGGCTAACTGATATTTCCTAATACGACTTGTTTTTTTTTTTGTTGTTGTTTTTTTTGTTACATCATAAGGTTGTCAGCAGTCATTATATCGAGTACCAGTTTTTTCTTTTTTTAGTTTTCATTAATCATTAGAAGAACATATCATCGAAAGACTAATACAAAAATTTATTTGTTTATAAAGTGGTATTCCAGATAGAGAAATTACGGTCAAATTATTAATTAATGGCTTTTTGGCCCAAACTTTTGCTGACGGGCAAAAACGTGGAAAATTGTGGCACTCCTTTTTTTTTTTTTTTTTTTTTACAGTAATGTGATTTTCTCTAACGAAATGAATAAATAATATGCTACGAATTATGTATGGATGCGTGCATATGAATCAATTCAAAAGAATAATTTTAAAATTTTGATGTACTAACAATATGCTTAATATCTCAGTATAATATCTCATTTGGATATTAATATATCCTTTTTCAGCAGACTAGTTCTTTTGTAAAATCCATGCAAAAAATAAAGTTTTGCTGATTATTTCATGAAACCTGAATAATTTAGGTAAGATAAACGTGTTAAAATTTAGTTAAAAGTTTTCAAAAACCAATGTATTGATTCCACCATGATTTCAATAATATTATAAATAAATATGTATATTTTTTTAATCAATCATCCATATTTTTTTCATCCATCAAAATTTTAATATTTTTTAACCTTAATTAAAATTATGTAACATGAATAGAGCAAGTTGTCAATTAAAAATAGAGGACTTCATTTATCCAGATAAAATATCTGATTGCACAAATTATATGTTCCAACTATTAAAACATATGATACAAAATCGGGAGATTCATGTATACCGTGAACCATAAACAGACCTCTGAACAGTGACCCATCTCCCCAAGAATTAAATAAAATTAAAGCTACTATAAAGTCTTGCCCCTTGTTTTTGGACTCGTCTAAATCTCATATTATCCCTTCTATAGCTAATTGTGCCAGATTTTATGTTTTACCAAAAGTCCACAAACCCAATTTCCCATTTCGTCCCATAGTTTCTTATTTCGGTACTGCTTCCTATAATTTAGCTAAATTTTTCCTTACAATTTTTGCTCCCTTTGTTGCTGCTAATAGTTATACTGTAAAGAGTTCCATTAAATTCGCAAAAAATATTCAAAACTGCCCTCACACTAATCTCACTATGGTTTCTTTCGATGTAAAAACCCTTTTCACTAATGTTCCAATAAGTGGCGCCCTCTGCTGTCTCGAAAATATATTAAAAGAGTTTCATGTCACATCTTTTGGGATACAAGAATTAATTTCTGTAAACCGCATTTGTTTATTACAAACTATTTTTTTCTTTCCAAAGTAAATTTTATCGTCAATCTGAAGGTTTAGCCGTGGGATCCCCTCTGTGATCAATTCTTGCAGATATTTAAATGCATTATTTTGAAAGTAAGCTTTTTAAGAAAATGCCTTTTCCTTTTTGGACCCGTTACGTTGATGACACCTTCACGCTTATCGACACTTCTCGTCACAATATTAACCATGGATTAGAAACCTTGAATTCCATTGACAGTAAAAACCAGTTTACATATGAAATGGAAAATAATGGCTCCCTTCCATTTCTTGATACCCTCATCTCTCGCACTGTAGATGAATTTTCAACCACCGACTATCTTAAAAATTTTGCAGTCTCTCTACCTCCCCATGAACTACTAAATCAGTCTTTTCTAATATCAGTATTGTTTTGCCCTATTTTCCTAAAACCAGTCAAGCCATAGCTTAAATTCTCAAACAACATGATTTTAAAATAATATTTTCACTTTCCAATAAACTCACCTTTTCACAGTTAAAAGGTCCTATAGATATGCATAATTCTTAAGGCATTTATAATATTTCTAGATAGTTTGATTTATCATACATTGGCGAAACTAAAAGCAGTCTTAAATTTCGTCTAAAAGAACATATTAGTTACGTCCGCAAACAAGAAACCAATAAATCGGCTATTTCTAAGCATTGCTGGGAGGAAAATCGTAATTTTAAATTTGATTCAGCTAAAATAATTTGCAGACTTAAATCCAATCATGAACTCGATTTCTATGAAGCTTTCGATATTTATAAAAATCTTAATAATCTTGTAAATTGTAATTTCGCTGTTCCCTATTTGTCTGATTGTTGGAAATTTTACATTCAGTCCATATTTTCTTAATTTTTTTTACAGTTTACACAGCTAGCTTTTCTAAAATCCTATTGGCCACTCTCCCCACCTTTTCCGTAATCCTATTGGTTGAATAGAATTCGGCCCCTCTTCTATATATACGCGTACATCTCCAATCCCAGATTTCTTTATGCGCTGAAGACGGTCGGCTTAAGGCTACTGTATGCTTCTCATACTTTTTCCCTTCGGCGTTTCTTACGTTGGAAATTTTTATTGGTTTTAATAATCCAGCGCAAAATCTCCATTCAATTCTTTTCAGCCTTGTTGGAAAGTATTTAAATAAAGTTAAAATTAACGAGGAAAAAAAAATCATGTTTTGTCTGCATGGGTTTTATGTATTAAATAAGAACGAAAAATCATGTGGTACTCATTAATTATTAATACTTTCCATATGTACGTAATTCTTGTGTAGTATAACTTTGAATGCTCTTTGCCTGCGTAATCACACAACGGAAGACAGAAGTTCTAAAAGGCATACAGATGGACTGACTGAATTCCTAATGACTAACATTGTTAGAAAGTGTTAAAAATTCTTATCACCAAAGAAAACGTAGTCTTGATACTATGTTGTATCTCTAATACTCTAATGTATCTGAATATTTTACTATAACCCTGTAAATCTGAATATTAACAAAGTTATATTCTATACAAAATATAATTCTATACAAAATATAATTCTATACAAAATATTATTTTAGTGTATTAACATCAAATATCAATTCCTTTATGGATTTTATAATAGAAAGTCCTTTAAATATAATTTATAAAAATGTCTGTCCTAAAATGCAGTTCACTGGCATTTTTTAGGTGTCTGTGTACATAAACCTATTAATGCCATTTAAAATAGGGAAAATTTCATAGTCAATATTAATAACATATATATATTTTTTAAAAATCTGAAAATATTTACGGACGTTTGGGGCGGGCAGACGGACAGATAGACAGATGGACAGTCGGACAGATTGATGCACAAATTGAAATCATAATCACACTTAAAAAATATTAAAAAGAGTTAAACCACTTAACGTAAACGAAAATGCAATTCCAATAAATTTCCAATAAAAACCTACAATGTAACAGAATATTTTTGTGTGGTCCTGTAAATTTAATGCTCATCAAACTACATTCTGTAGGTTGTACTCTTTTGTGCGTATGAATAACGTATTTTAATTTTATAAGGATTTATTCAAAATAAAGTTATTAGAATTTGTTTTATAGAAATAAGTCTCATGGAACAAATACTTTGGAATACTTTCTTGTGTGGAAACCAGTGTTGTTATTTACTCCATTAAATTAAAAATTAATTTCACCACAAAAATTAAATCTTTATATAAACTAACATAAATTTTTATCGGTATAACTTCAGTATATCCCCACAGCTGAATTATGGCGATTTTTCTTTAGCGCCGTTTTGAACTATAGCTATGTCGCTCTGGACTGTTAATATGGCAGCTTATATGCTGTTTATTATGGACTTATGATTTTATGCTTCATGATTTGTGATTTAGATTATGATTTTATCATTTAGGATTTAGGATTTTTAGATTTATGGTTTAGCCATAATCGCCAACAAAAAATCCTCAAATATCGTTGTGGGGATATACTGAAGTTGTTCCTTATCATGGTATTCATTACTAAATCTTTTTTGCCTAACGTTAAAATAAAAACTAATAATAAAAGCTAAACTAATTGTATAAACTTAACTAATAATGTAAAATAATAATATAAACTAATAATATTAACTAAAATAAAACTAACGGATTAACAAACTAACAGACACCCTACAGACGGACACCATGCAAATTTTGTCATTTTCGGAATCCTCACACCTGAAAACGTGTAAAAAAGTCAAAAGAAAGAGGTCGAAAATTTTCACGATTACCTAAGTTCCCCATACCTATAGTGTGATGGGAAACTAACATAAACTAATTTTCGTTTCACCTTTATTAAATTTTTACTTAAATTTTTAAAATATCGGTGATTTTCAAACGTTTTGCTATTCTAATTTTTTTTTTCTTTTCTCGAGCATCTCAAAGATGCCAGTTATTCAATTTTTCTTATTTATACCATTGATCACGTTTTAATTTTCCTGAGGAAAGTGACGTCAGAGACACAGAAAAAATGTCATAAGAGAAACTTTTTCTCCGGTGGCATATAGAGTACCTTAATAAACCCGAAGTTTTTATTTAATAACTTCGTTAATTAAAATGATAGAAATTTGTAAGCAGCTGAAAAGATTTCCTTGAAGCAGTCGGAATACACTGATATATGTCATGACGCGGAGAACACTGCCCTCCGCGAGAAATTGCTGTCGCAGACAAAAAAAATTGACGCCAGCGACAGTTACTTTTTTTTAATATATAGAGAAATGGAACATTAAATGACTGTAAAATGGAATGCAATCGATTCACCGCGAAATATACAACAAACAAGACATTAAATAATAAATTCAAGACTAATAATTAAATACACACATATATATATACATATATGCGTGTGTGTGTGTGTATGCATGTGCGTATGTATGTGCGTATATGTGTGGAATATTCTGGATATTATAACTCCGAAACTAATGATGATAGAACTTCGAAATTTCCCAATTGATACAAGTCTGATGTACAAATGAATTTGCGAAATTTTGGTGAAAATTTGAATACCAGAAGTGGGTCATCGGAAACCGGAAATAGGACCGTAAGTCCGTATCTCAAAAACGGCTCCAACGATTTTCTTCAAAGTTGCTACATAAACACTCTATTAGATGTGCTTTCGAATGATATAGTTGGTTAGTTCAGGAAAATTGGTAGGCGTCCTGTATAAATAGCCCAATTTCAGGTCTCGCAAGTGAGTTCTTTTAAAAATGGCTGGACGGATTTTTGTCAAACTCGCCATATTAACTCCCTTTTAAATATCCTTTTACATGAAATTATTGTTTTCCGGTCAATATTTGAGTATACCAAGTTTTGGTAAAAGTTGGTATCTCGAAAACGACTCTAAAGATTTTCCTGAAAATTGTTTCATTAATCCATTTTAGATACCCTTTCTCATGTACTACGTGGTTATTACAGGAATATTAACGATCATTCTGATTAGGTAGCTCCGTTTTAGATCTCGGAAATTGCTGTTTAAAAAAATACCTCTATATCTTTTCTTTTTTTTTTTTCCCTTATTTTTTAACTTGCTATGTAAACTCTGTTTTATATGTTTTTACACTTGTATCAAGTTTCTCCTGCTAGAAAATTCCAAAAAATTCATATATCTCAAAAAATAAATAAATAAATAATAAAAATGCATATAAGGCGTGTAATAGTGGGTAATGGAAGTCGTGTGTTTGTTTCACATCAGATTTTTTTTTTTTTTTTTTTTTTTTCCTTTAATGATTGTTGTATATAAATATTTTAAATATTTTTCGGTCTCCATTAAAAAAATAAATAAATAAAAGCACAAAGAGAGATAGAAATATTTTCTAAAGCCAAATGACCTTTTCCGAACAGAAATGTATCTAAAAAAAAAAAAAAAAAAATGCTTTATGGAGTTAGGATTCGAAGGCCAAAAGAAAAAAAAAAAAAAAAATCTCTCTCTCTCTCTCTCTCTCTCTCTCTTTTTTTTTTATTGTATAATAAAAAATAAATTTTATTCAAAATTTTTCGCTTATAAAAGAGCATTTTTTTTAAGTAGATTTTTATACAATTTTCATCAAAAATTTTGAAAAATTCAGGCATTAATCTCTGGTTTCCGGACACTCTTGAGAGAAGCGGTGGACATGATTTCTCAAAAACTTATGCACCGTTATTCACGTCATCTTATTCACGTTTTGCACGTTTCTTCAAAATAGCATTGATTAGTACTTAAACGAAGAATTTTTCTTTTTTCTTTTTTTTTTTAAATATTACAAATGATTTTACAAGGCTTTTTTTTTTGGAGCAAAATGAATTGAAAATTGTACTATTTTTGCTTGCAACTCTGCCAGAATTTCAAATTTATTTATTTATTTATTTCTAAGCCTTCGTTCAAGCACTAGTCAAATCTATTTTTAAACATTTAATAATATCGGTGCATTATTTTTTGAAAAAGTGTCCACCTTTTTTTTTTTTTTTTTTTTTTTTTTTTTTCCTTTTTAAGGATCTCGGAAAACCAGAAACCACTTGCAGAATTTTCCAAAATTTTAAAGGAATTTCTATAAAATATATAAAAAATGTATCTGGTATGTTTTTTAAAAAAAAAGGAGAGAGAGAGAGAGAGAGAGATTTTTTTTTTTTTTTTTCAGGCTTGGAAACCAATGTCACCCCTTATAAATGAAGTTATTATTTCTCCTTAGGTAACTTAAAAAAAAAAAAAAATGCATAGTGCTGCCATCTATTGAACAGAGAGAGAAAAGCCACGTATTGGAAATTAGTAATTAGAGAAAAAAAGGTGGGGAGGGGGGTAAATTATATATTAGTAAAAAAATTATGGAAGTTATGGAATCAAAACTATATGAAAATGAATCATTATCAAAATTTCTTTAAAAGAAGAAAATTTCAAATTCATGCATTAATGCATTTAAAATCGAGATAGAAGAAATCGCTTAGTTGTCCTACTAGATCATAGAAAAAAAAAAAAAAAAAATCACTAACTTGATATTCATTTAGAAAAGTTTCGCACTTTTTTTTAAATTAATATTTTTAATAAAAAGTGTGCATTTTATTTAATAATTTATACATTCATTTTTTTCATACTACTTATAATTCCAAAATTATCCATCTTTTCTTTTTTTTTTTTTTATCGCATATTGAAAAAAAAAAAAAAAAAAAAAAAAAAAAATGTACTCCTTAGCACTACAAACACTATTATTAGCGTTTATAAAGCTTCATAAAAATTTTAAAATTGGTACTGTACAGAGTTGCTGTTAAAAAAAATTCAATAATGATTTTAATTCTTGAAAAAAATTTAATTATTTTAAAAAATAATATTTCCCCATTTTAATTTCTCCCAGTTTTCTGAGGAATTACCTAAAAAAATCATTATATTAATTATATAAGTTTTATCAGAATATGGATTATTAAAAATTATGACTGTATATGTTCCAAGAATGAACTTCAGAAAAATTAAATATGCAGCAACCAATTTGAACAAAAATGAATTTTAAATCAGTTACTCGATAATAAATTGGTAATTTAAGGTATTAATAAATGATGTAACATGCAAAATAATAATAATAATAATAATAAAAGTCATTTTAAACCGAAGTTCAACATAAAATTAATTTTTTTCTAATCAATAATCGTATATAAGCTTAGGAAAAATTGTCTCACTCGTATACTGAAATATTTCAGGAACTGTGATAGACATACGGAATAGAGATTGAAAATGGTTTTATATTTCTTGTAATTTTCATCTTTATATTACTGCAACATTTTTGTGATTAGGAAAAAAAAAACTAATATTTTTATATTATGGATATATACTAGAGCTTTAAAAATGTATAACGGTTACAATTTCAATTATGATGCGTGAAGCACCACTTATTTGGTTTTGATATACGTACATATTTAATTAGTGAAATCACGAGAATTATTTAAAATAATTCAAATATGTAGTTTTTGCAGAATTTAGTTGAATATACATCCTTCTGTTTGCATAAACATGTTCATTGTTTGCATAAAATTAGTTTGAAAATATTATAAATAATAAATTTGTACATAAAACTATTGCTAAACACGAAATTATTTTGTTCGAATAATAACTACAATATGCTTTCTGTATAGTGCAAATTCTGTATAGTGCAAGTTCTGTATTCTGCAAAATTTTAAATTCATTTGAATTCATTCAGCAAAATATTACTACAAACGAAATTTTTTAGTTCTAATAAAAATTGTAGACTGCACTTCGTATAGTAACAGAATTATGAATATTTGCAAAAATATTTCAAATTCATATAGAACATTTTATTAACTATTAAGTTATTTCTATCGGACGAAAGTGCTGGCAAATATTTTGTGTAGTATTCGGCTTCATAGGCTGGTGTTTGTTAATCAACGTTTATCGTAAAAGGAATTTAATAAAAAAATCACTTTAAATGCATATAGAAAATTACTATTTAAAAATGAATATCTTTACTGCAAAGAAAATTACCTTTAGCAAACTAAGGAAATAAATCACTTAAAAGGACAACTTCCTGCAATAAATGATTAAAACTTGTTTTAATATTTATTGATTTATATTTATTTTTGTAGCCATCTCCATGTACAAATGCAAACAGAAGAAACCTGTACAAAGGTAAAAATAAAAATTTGTATCTGTAATAAGATGTGATTGTTTATAAAATAAAGAAAATAGTGTATCTAAAATAGCCTATTTCACGGAATTAAGGAAAATATTTATCTTAAAAGCTTTTTGCACAATATTTCACATAATAATTACTTTTGAAAGTTACGATGACAGTGCATACAACTTCAAAAAGGAAAGTTTATGGAATAAATTTGCTATTTATTTATTTATTTATTTTTTGCTTTGTTTCAAAACACAAAGCAACAAAAGTACATAAATTTCAGATTAATACTGTATTTAATCTAAAGTATATTTTTGGCAAACATTGGTGTTGAACATTTATTATTGTTATTTTTTATTATTATTATTATTTTTTTTTTCTTTGCTTAAATGGCAACTTTCAGAAGAATAGAAGACGAAGAAAATAGCATCATACAAGTAAAAGAACAAATTCATGTAATACTGTTAATGTGGTAAATATGCATTTATAATTATTTTACAACTTTAAGCTAACAGTACGTAGAATAATAAGTGAATGTTGACTTTTAGGAAGATGTTTAAAAATAGTAAAAAATATTAATATAACACAATATTTACATTCTATGAAAAGGACTACTCTTTCGTAATCGGCAAAATAAAATTATTTCTGTTTCAAACTTTAAAAATTGAAAGAGTATAAGTATGAGATTCCGAAATCCCTTAATACTTGGCTATTCCATTTACTCTAGAGCTTATTATGATAAACCATTTTTTGAAGTTTTACTTAGTAAAACGAATCCACATGGTCAGTTATTATTTATGCTTGAAGACTATTTTCTGTACTACACCAAAGCATTTAACAGAGTTCTATATGCCAGAGTCCCAGGACTCGATGGATTTGATAATGGCACATACTTTGGTCTTATTGATTACATAAACCGTTCTGAAGTTGACATAGGTGTAATTCCAATGGATATGTATGATTTAACTTTAGATGCAGTCGGATTTGCATACCCATATAAACTCAATTACTATACATTTATTACTAAAAAACCTGAATACAAACCAGAAATGTATGGTATTTTAAAAACTTTTTCACTTTCTGTTTGGATCGCAATCATTTCAGTGTTTATTGCTGTGTTATTATTGTATTACATTATTTTAAAATGGAAATATTCCCTGAAGACAATATTTTTTCATATTTTTGCGGTATTGTTAAGGCAGAGTTCCATAATAATACCATCAACGTTTGCTGAAAAACTCCTTATATATTCATGGGTTTTTGGTACCATGGTTTTATGTTTGGCTTACGATTCCGTGTTTTTATCTTTTCTGGCATTTCCCCCTGTTGTAAAAATAGAGCATTTTTCAGATTTAGCAAATGCTATCGAAAGTGGCGATTATAACTGCATGGCGAGTCTCTCAACAGGTCTTCACGATGCTATGTTAAAATCAGAAGTGAGGGAATTCAATATAATCGGAGATAATATTAAACAAAATAAGTATAACTTTTTAAAACAAAATACTTTTATGAATTTTACTGAATCAAGTAAAAAAGTAAATTTAGTTTATTTTACTGAAGTGGAATATCTTCCATATTTTGAGAAAGAATATTTTGTTTCGAAAGATGTTTTCTTTAAATCAATATCTGGAATGATGGTCAAGAAAAACTTTTGCTGCAAGAAGATGTTGGATAGATTTGTACACAAAATGTTAGCTTCAGGTATTTACACCAAAATAATAAATCAGGCCTTATTTTTAATTAATTTACCCAGGCAATTGAAATTTTTAGAGGAGGACAACAGTTTAAGAAAAATGACACTTACCGATGTCGCTCCGGCTTTTATATTTCTTTTAAGTGGTTACTTTATATCTTTTATGGTTTTCACTGGAGAAATTTTGGCAAGTAGAAAGAAAAAAAAATGAATATTTTAAGAAATCAGAAAGACGAAATTAAAATGAAAACAGTTTTTCATTGCTGAGAAAAAAGCCTGTATTTTTCATGGTTGATTTATTCATGATTCAAAATTACTCTTATGTATTAATAGTTACGAAAATTCGTTAGTGATAAATATTTATTTCGCGTAAATATGAGTTTAAATTTACATTGGTTATAAACGGCTGTACTTAAACATAAGAGTGTATGAATACATGCATATACATATTTTTTACTTGCAATTTAAGATTTAAATAAAATGAAAGATTATCTTCATTGCGGAGAGAATTCCTACATATACCAGTCTTCATAAAATATTTACTTACTTCTAAAAATCATTTTAATTAATACTTTTGAAAAACTGTTTTACTTAATATGTTCTGTGATTATAAATTTTAAAACATGTAATTAGTAATTCCACTTCAACTTAGATTATATAAGTACATGCATATAATTTTTGCTAATGACATAAATTTATTTAAGGAAAAATTTCTCTGTAAAATAAATACTACTTTCATTCCTTAAAATTGGAAGGATTTTTAAGTGATTTTTAAACGTTTATTTTAATAAAAGTAAGAATTTTTCATTGCACCATCCTTCCGCTATATTATTACCAAAATCGCTGTATTTCACTATTCATGAAAACAGTAAGTGATGACATAAATATCTTAGGACAAGTCCATCAATATTCACGTACGAATATACAAAAAATTGCTTTTTATAATATATATGTAAAAAAAAATATCTTAAAATATATTCGATGGTATAAGTTATGCATGCAATAATTATAATGAATGCATGCTTGTGAATTGAAGCTTTTAGTGATCCACTGATAGCAAAAATTCAAAGCAATATCATTAGTAAACAGACCCATTGCATGGTAGGAACGTAATTTCAAGACTTATTTTAGTTTAAACCTTATTTAAGATTTAAACATAAAGTATGAAAGTTTAAAGTACTTAAAGGAGTAAAGGCTTAATTTTTGTTATTCTTATTCTAATGACAGACTAGAAAACAAATTGAAGGTAAGTGCTTACAAATATGACATTCAAACATGTGATAAAGAGAAATCGTTAAAACCGTTAAAGAAAATTTCGAAATAAACTTTATACTTCTAATATTCTAAGATTCTAAGACGAAAGGAGGCAGCTCACCACTATGCACCGGTTTTGAGCGTTTTTAACCTTTAGAGAGTGGCTCCAAAGCCACTGTGGAGATTCAAAAGAGCCCGTCTCGAAAGGTTCAGCCACCCCCGTTGTTTATTGCATAAGCAAACAAGAAAAAAAAAATGTACGATGGTCGCCAGAGCAGAACTCTCCCTCGACAAAAGGCGACAACGTTGCATGAAAGTGAAGAGGACCGGAGCCGACTGGTAGTCTATTTACAAAGTTCATACAGGTAATGTACAAAGTTCACACAATCTTTATACAAAGTTCACACAATTTTTATACAAAGTTCGCACAGTCTTTATACCAAGTCCATACAAAATATGAACAATGTTGGTTAATAGCAACATCATGCGCTGGATGATTGGTTCTCGAGAGCACTTCCGTGGAATGCTGCAGCATCAGACATGACCAGTATTCGCAATGTAGGAGAGGAGGAAAAAATTAAGGAAAGATAGAGAAAGAATTTAGTTTGTTGAGTTTGATAAATCTTGAAAGAAGGCATAGATGCGCTTTAATTTGAGCCGTAGGGGCTTTCTAGTTATTATATTGTTCAGCCAGTTTGTTGCCAGCTTTTTCCCCTTTCTCCCATATGCATAAGGAGAAAACGCTAGTTTTGTCATATATTACTAATTAAGTTTTGCAATATAACGCCAAACATGTGGCGCTGCTACGTTGCAATTTTCTCCCATTTAAGGAAGGCTATATCACAGCTTGTGTAGTATATAAGTGCAAATAAACGTAATAAGTAAAAAAAAAAAAAAAAAAAAAAACAGCAATTACAATAAACTGCTAATTCAATTTAAGTACTTATCAGACTAGAAATGTGTAGCTGCTTTCTATTTTTCGTTGTTTGTATAATAACACAGTTTTTTAATTTTTTTTCTTTTCCACTATGTTGCGTATTTCTAATGTGTTTTGATGTACTGAATTCAGAAATTATTGTCTTTTTTTTTCTATGACATAAAGAATTTTCACAAAATAAGGATGAAAATCGGAAGAATTCACCTAGAGAATATAACAGATTCGAACGGTTTATGTATAACATACTTTAAAATCGGCTATTATTTATGCATTATCTTTTAAATGTTTTTTTTTTTTTTTTTTTTTTTTTTGTACATCGAAGAGCACTTTTAGAGCATTTTATCCATAGATATAGTAATATATATAGATCAATAATCCCCATAATATCCAGTAAAAAGTTTTGATGCCGAAAAAAAGTTCTAAAATGAGCCATTAGAGAGTATTGAGAAAAAAGACTAAAAAAGAAAAATGAATTTGAAACTGTATCTGGAGTTTTTTATTCACCTTTAGTAAATAAATTATTCATAAATTTTATTTACTAAATTATCTGTGTGTATTCCTGTGTGTGATTTACTCGGGGAAAGGTAGCCATTAGAGTGACTTTTCCCGAAAAAAAAGGCATCACTTTTTCTTTCTCGCTGACCAATCTATGTCTTATTACTACATCTATGATCTTATCTTGTGTACGGCTTCAAAGCCTTGTGAGGAGAGTTTCCTATACAGCAACCAACAGCAATCTGCTAACATATTGACGCCCCATCGTCCTTGGTACTTTCAATACATTCCTTTAGTGTCTTGATGAAGTAGTTCTTCTTCTTCTTCACACACATCGTTCAGATTTTCGGGGATATAGCTTAGATGGGAGTTGTAATAGTGGAATTTTAGACTCATACAATCCCATATTTTGTCAAAATTGTACGCAATGGAATTTTTTTTACAGTTTTTCCTTAATCATCATCCAAAAACACATAAAAACAAGTAATATAAAAGAAAATTTTTTAAAGTGAATTCCTACTTACAAACACTATGGAAAAAGTTTTTTTTTTTTTTTTTTTTTTTATAATTTTAAATTAGGAAATATGCAAAATGAAATAAAAATAACTATAAGATAAAAAATAAATAAATAAAAAAAAAAAAAAAAAACTTTTTATATACCATGTTTTAAATTTTCTGATGAATCATAGAACTCTTATCAATGTGCATAAAAATTTTAAATTGATAATGACGTCAATTTTTGTGAGATGCATAATTTAACTTTTTATAATTCTTTAATGTTCATGTTTAATTAAATGCATTTATTTTTATCTCGAAAGAAAATGAACTCGTAATTATTTTTGGCAACAATTAAATTATAGCTAATATTTTAATGACAATTTTAACGCTATTAGGATGTTATTATTTTCATATTTTAATTAATTAAAAGAAAATTAATAAAAAATTTGAAATTCAGACTTCAAAGTAAGTATTGTGTTGTCACCGTGTTCTGAGCAATCCTGAAAATTTCAAATTTCTAGCTAGTCGGTAAGTTACTTAAAAATTGATATCAAGATTTGTACAAGATATATATAGGGAGAATGTGAACTAATAGTAGGAACAGAAAAATATACCACTTTGAAGAAAAAAAAAAATTGTCAACCTGTGTAATTCAATAATAAAAAATCGTTGAAAAAACTTTGTGACGGTAACATTTAATGTGATGGTATTATTTTTTAGCGTGGCACAGTTACATAGAAATAAGTAAAAAAAAAAAGAAAAATCTGTAAATGAGATAATTTCGTATAAAAAATAATGTGCATAGAATTGATACATTAATTATTATTATTATTAAATAATGAGTGTTTTGCCTCGATCTACCTCAATTAGGTAATCAAAATTTATTGATCAGAGTTAAAATACTAAAAAATAATTTTGAAGAAGTTTTTATTTATTTATTTATTATTTAAATAACTATCTTCTGAATATTTCCAGACCTTGAAATTATACAGACGTGTGAAAACGAGTAAAATAAGTGGAAATGTATTATTATTATTATTATTATTATTATTGTTATTACTTGTTATGTATTCCACAAGACAATTAAAGAAATATAAATTTACTCGAAGATTTAATTTTTTTTCATGCTTTAACAATAGGTTAAAGGTTAAAGGATAATTCTATTATTTTTAGATTTTTACTAATTTCTAACGAATGTTAGATGTTTTTATCAATTTCTTTCTTTTTGTCAATTTCTTTCTTTTTTTTTTGCGTCTTCATATCTATATATCGTGTAGCATTTTCCTCAACACTCTGTGCATACATTTACGTATCACATCATAAGTACAAAGTTATTTTTAAACATTTTTTGTATTATTGAAAACGCGTAGCACTACTGAAAATATATCTACAACACTGTTAGATAATAAACATAATTAATTATGTGTGCACCTTTAAATAGATCATTTAATTAAATTATTTTACTTTCTTTAATAAACCTTATTTCTGCTTCTGAAAATTGTAGATTGATGATATTTACTTAGGACAACAGAAAAATGTTAAAATTTAGTTACCAATAATACTTATCCTAGGCATAATGTATCAGAATTTTTTTATGACTTCGTGTATACAAATAGGTCAGGCTACATGAATATTTTTTAAGGCAATGGTGGGCTTTGAAAAGTCTTAAAATCAAGGAAAAATATAAAATTTTCGTTTTTTTATATTTATTTTCTATAACTAATTCTGATCAATATGAAACAAATCCCATGCTTCTAATTTGATCTTTTCAAAAATTACACGGGTTTTAAAAACAATAATGAGCTGATAAAATGCCCTTTAAAATGTAAAAAAAAAACAAGCTGTATAATCGGCGCAGATTGATCGCATATATTTTTAACTTTTAAAATACCTTAATTTTGTTAAAACTACATTAAAAAAACATACAGTTTAAAAAATATAACCTTCTAAAATATTTAATTGATAAATAATGATAACTGGTGAAATTCACTTTAAATGCTTTTTTCTCGTAATGTGTTTTTAACGATTTTCTCTTCTTTCAAATGTCTCTCGTGTCACAATTTTGGCTTAAAATTAATAAAGATTGGTTTAAGGTATTCTATGTTACATTTCAGTGAAATCTGGGTATCCGTTTTAAGTTTCGCCTATATTTAGATTTTTAAGACTCTGTTTTATTATGCGCGAGATTGAAGTTTTCACAAATAATCAGTATGTTTCACAAAAATATTTCTTAAAACTTAACTTCTGAACGAATAGAAAATCCGATACCGAAATTTATTTAAAATATATAAATATATAATAATCAAGCAAATTAATAAAAAAAAGAATGAAAAATATAAACGCGAGAGACATTTAATTTTTTTTTTTTTAATTTTTTTAAAACTTTTAATTAAAAATAATTAAATAAATAATTTTTATTTTTATTTTATGTTATTAATATTGTAATATTTCAGTGCACATATATACAAAAAACTAAAACTTTTCCTGTAAAATTAAAAGTATTAATTTATAATGCCCACCGTCCCCTTAATGGGAAACAGCATATAATATGTCAGGGAAACTTGACTAACATATAATGGTTTTAATGAATTAAAAAAATATATATTTATGTATATGAAACGTGAACAGACTGACAGACAAATCGAAGTGCTTAACACTTCTAAAAATTGTTAGAAAGAATTAAAAAATAACTGGAATATGCTCTGAACTATTCTTAAAACATGGAAGATAAATTAAATCAGAAAGTGGAGTTATATTTCTTTAATTGTGCAATATCATATATAGTTGTATAATACATACACACACACACACACATATATATATATATGTATAATAAAACCAAAAAAGAACTGCTCTTCTATAAAAAAAAAGTAAATAAATAAAATAATATATATATATATCTTATTGAAATATAGTAACTTTTTAATAAGCTTTTTTTTTTTCAACCTTTAGATAATTATATGCCTTAATATACTGTTTATTTGTTTTTATTGTGATTAACACTTTTGTTTATTTTTTCATTTACTTCCTTTCGTAAAGATTTCTGATTGGTTCAAAACATTGTAAATGTCTACATATGATTCAAATTAATAATCTAGGGAAAACATAAGTTTTCACAATCAGCTTCATGTATTTTGCACCTTTATGCATATAAATATATTGTGTCTTAATAAATATATTGTGAGTACCAATTTTTAAAGCATTCATTTCTTTTTTTAGAGATTTACCATCGCTTTAGATGTTTAGAAATGTCTGCAAATAATTCAAATAAATTATCTTGTAAAAACACAGTAACATTAATAATCAGCTTTGTGTATTTTTGCACCTGGTATGCAGTTTTGTATCTCAAAATTTTGTTAAATAAGGGATTTTTTTTTTTTTTTTTTTTTTTTTTTTTTTTATGTGATTATCACTTTTGTTTATTTTAGTATTTAGTTACCTATAAAGCGATTTCTAATTGTTTTAAAACATTATAACTGTCTATACATGATTAAGATAAATAATCTATTGAAAACACAATAGCTGTGATGATTACTTTCATGTATTTTGCGCCTGTAAGCATATATATTCATTAACAAATATATTGTGAAAATATTTTTTTTAGGTATTTATGATTGTTTTAAAATGTTATAAGTGTTTATATATGATTCAAATAAATAATTTAGTTAAAACATAATAGTTTTGACAATTATTTATATACATTTTGCACCTGTACGCACATTTATGTCTTAAAAATATATTTTGTGAGCAGCAGTTTTTTAAATATTTGTTCCTTTGTGTAGAGATTTTCGATTGCTTTAGATATTTACGCATGCCTACAAATATTTTAAATAAATAATCTTGTAAAAACGCGATTACATTAAAAATCAGCTTTGTGTATTTTGAACCTATATGCAATTTCGTGTCTCAAAATTTTGGTTTTATTTTGATTTTCATTTTTGTGTATATTAGTATTTATTTATTTACGTAGAGATTTCTGATTGTTTCAATGACGCTCTAAATGTCTATATATGATTCAAATAATTAATGCAGTAAAAATATAATAGTTTTGACAAATTGTTTCATGTACTTTGCACATGTAAGCATATATATTTAGTAATAAATATAATGTAAGTAGGATATTTGTCTTTGCAAACATTTATTTCTTTTGATATAGATTTGTGGTTGTTTCAAAATGTTACATCCGTCTTTATAAAATTCAAATAAATAATCTAGTAAAAACATAACTTTACTATGAGCTTTTGTATTTTTCACCTTTAGCCATTTATGTCTCTTAACAAATGTATTGTGATAAGTGTTTTTGCCTTTTTCAGTATTTTACTATTTTTTGTAAATATCTCTGATTGCTTTAGAATGTTATAACACAAATAAATAATCTAGTAAAAACATAATAAGTTTACTATGAGCTTTTGTATTTCTCACTTTTAGCCATTTATGTCTCTTAACAAATGTATTGTGATAAGTGTTTTTGTCTTTTTCAGTATTTTACTATTTTTTGTAAATATCTCTGATTGTTTTAGAATGTTATAATACGAATAAATAATCTAGTAAAAACATAATAACTTTACTATGAGATTTTGTATTTTTCACTTTTAGCCATTTATGTCTCTTAACAAATGTAGTGTGATAAGTGTTTTTGTATTTTTCAGTATTTAATTATTTTTTGTAAATATCTCTGATTGTTTTAGAATGTTATAACACGAATAAATAATCTAGTAAAAACATAATAAGTTTACTATGAGCTTTTGTATTTCTCACTTTTAGCCATTTATGTCTCTTAACAAATGTATTGTGATAAGTGTTTTTGTCTTTTTCAGTATTTTACTATTTTTTGTAAGTAAATATCTCTGATTGTTTTAGAATGTTATAACACGAATAAATAATCTAGTAAAAACATAATAATTTTACTATGAGATTTTGTATTTTTCACTTTTAGCCCTTAACAAATGTATTGTGATAAGTGTCTTTGCCTTTTTCAGTATTTTACTATTTTTTGTAAATATCTCTGATTGCTTTAGAATGTTATAACACGAATAAATAATCTAGTAAAAACATAATAAGTTTACTATGAGCTTTTGTATTTTTCACTTTTAGCCATTTATGCCTCTTAACAAATGTATTGTGATAAGTGTTTTTGTCTTTTTCAGTATTTACTTATTTTTACTTCCATTACCCTACTACCGTAGGTAATGGAAGTATTGTATTCGGTCTGAAAATTCGATATCGGGTTTTCACCTGATTTACACGTTTTAAGGTCCCCTGAGTCCAAAAAAGTGGTTTTTGGCAATTGGTCAGTGTGTATGTATGTGTGTGTGTGTGTGTGTGTATGTATGTGGAGAATCTTCTGGCTATTATAGCTCAGAAACTAATAAAGATAGAGCTACGAAACTTTAGAATTGAAATACGTCTGGTGTACAGATGAAATTTCCAAATTTTGGTGAAAATTGAAAAACCGGAAGTGGGACATCGGAAACCGGAAGTGGGACCGTAAGTCCGTATCTCAAAAACGGCTCTAACGATTTTCTTCAAACTTGCTATATAAACACTCTATTAGATGTCCTTTCGAATGATATAGTTGGTTAGTTCAGGAAAATTGATAGGCGTCCTGTATAAATAGCTAAATTTCAGGCCTCGCAAAGGCGTTCCTTTAAAAACGGTTGTACGGATTTTTTTCAAACTCGCCATTTTAACTGTCTTTTGAATATGCTTTTGTATGTAATTATTGTTTTCATGTCAATAATTTAGTTTAACCGGAAATGGGACATCGGAAACCGTAAGTTGGACCGTAAGTCCGTATCTCAAAAACGGCTCTAACGATTTTTATCAAACTTGCTATATAAACACTCTATTAGATGTCCTTTCGAATGATATAGTTGGTTAGTTCAGGAAAATTGATAGGCGTCCTGTATAAATAGCTCAATTTCAGGCCTCGCAAAGGCGTTCCTTTAAAAACGGTTGCACGGATTTTTTTCACACTCGCCATTTTAACTCACTTTTAAATATGCTTTTGTATGTAATTATTGCTTTCCGGTCAATAATTGATTTTTTGTAAATGTTGGCATCTCAGAAACGGCTCTAACGATTTTCTCTTTAGGTCACTTTTATGTTTTCTGATCACATTATCTCTCAAAAATGCATATAATATGTGTAATAGTGGGTAATGGAAGTCGTGTGGTTGTTTCACACCAGATTTTTTGTAAATATCTCTGGTTCTTTTAAAATGTTATAACACGAATATGTAATCCAGTGAAAGCATAACATTTTTTGGAAATCAGCTTTGTATATTTTGCACCTGTAAGCATGTATGTGTCATAATACGTATACTGTGATTCAAATCATGGCCTTTTTTATTACTTCTTATTTTGTAGAGATTTCCGATTGTCTCGGAACGTTTCAATCTTTACATATAATTCAAAGAAGTAATCTTGTAAAACTCATAATAATTTTGATAATTAGTTTAATGTATTTTTCACCTCTAGATGTTAAGGTATCTTAATCATTGCAATGTGATAAATAACCTGGTAAAAAACATAATAAATTTGACTATCATCTTTGTGTATTAAACCTTTAAGCATTTATGTGTTTTAATAAATATATTTTGATTAGCATTTTTCTTTTTTTTAGTACAATCTTTTTTTGAAATTTGCGTTTGATTCAAAATGTTACAAATATTCATATAGAACTCAAATAACGAATCTAGTAATTCAAAATCGAAACAGTTTTTTGTTTTATTTTGTTTTTTATCTACAAAGATGAATAACTGAATATGTTATATAAAACGATACATATTGTTTAAAAGTTTAATGGTTATTGTTAAACTTTTTTACTCCCTTATACAAAGAATAAGGGAGCATAGTAATTCCGATTTGCGAAATGGATTTTGTATTTCACATTGCTCGAAAACGAATGATCGTAGAATGTTTTTAATTTAAAAGTGGGACTGTTATGATGTCCAGTTGTACTTTGGTTTTAATACGAGTTTCTGTTTCAGAGATATCAACAACATTACACGAATTTTTGTGACGTCTGTATGTAAGTATGTGGGTGTGGTTGTGTGGGGTGTGTGAGTGTGTATCTCACATAACTCGAAAACATTTGGACGTAGAACGTTGCAAATTGTTATGTAGGTTTGTCATAACATCTAGTTGTGAACTTCCCTTTTTGGACTTTCTATGATTTTCCTATTTAGGAAAATTATATTCATAATGACCAAAAATACAAAGGTTTTGGCCATTATATATGGCCTACCATCATATTGGGTTGTTCGGAAAGTCATTTCGTTTTTCTCAGAAGAGGACTTAATTGTATTTTTTTCACACCTTCTTCACATTTAAGTTGCATTGCCATTACATATTGTGACAGCAGATATAGCAAGGCTTGCTTGTGAAAAAGGTCGTTTTATTCTGCTCAATAGTTTTTGATTGGTGCCCTATCAAATAAAGAAAATCAGAAGCGACATTTTCGGCATATTTTGTTTTTGCTATCAAAAATGCGAAAATACTATTCAAACAAGGAAAAAAAGTATACGATGTGTGCACAGAAAATTTATTTAAAAAACGCTATTGTCAAAACTGGTTTACCAAATTTTGTTCTGGCAATTTTGAGTTGAAGATGCATAACGTTCTAGAAAACCAGTTTGTGCTAATGAAGACAAAATAAAGTATTGATTTATGAAAAACTGCCAAATAACAACTCGTGAGATCGCTAAGAAACCGATTAAAGTGGAGAATATATAATTCCTTAAAATATTTATACAATATAAGAAAATCGTCTTTCATTTTCGAAGGAAAAAACGAAATTACTTTCCGAACAACCCAATAGATATTTCAAAAGTAGCTAATGATACAGCCAGCAATGAATTTGTTATAATAGTTGAAGACATTTTTGGTTGCAGAAAGTTATGCTTAAGGTCGAAATCAGGTATCTGTCGACGAATGCATTTAATGAATATTCAACCCGTAGATAGAGCGCGTAATGTATCTCGCATAACTCAAAAACGGTTGGACGTAGACCGTCACAAATTGAAATATTGGTTTCTTATAACATTCTAGTTGTGCACCTCCCTTTTTAGACTTTTTATGATTTTCCGTTTTGGAGATATTTATTAAAATTACATTCATAATGACCATACTAAATACAAAGGTTTTGGCTATTATATATGACCTAGCATCATAGAGATTTCAAAAAATGCTTATGATAGAGTTAGTAATGATATTGTTATAATAGTTAAAGAGAATTTTGCGTGTAGAAAATTATGCTTAAGCCAAGCAGGTTCTTGTCGACGAATTCACTTTATTTAAAGAATATTCAGCCTGTAGCTAGAGCTTGTAATTTTATTGTTGTGAAAGTTGTCGATATTGTAGCGCGTAGAAATTGATTCATTAAGAACTAAGTAAGTTCTACTCAACGAATGCTTTTTATTTAATAAATATTCAGTTGAATAAATTTCTATTATGTGCTACAAAAATTAATATTATTGAAACAATCTAATAAAATGGTCACGTTTAATGCACAAATCAAATAAACATTGATAAATACACTGCAGAGCATAAATTTTGGTAAATCAGGAACCGGATATTTAGAAGTCTGAATGGAATTTGAAATCATCGAAAGCATTGTGAGTGATTTATGGAATTTTCAAGGTAGTTCTTCTCGAGAAACCAATGTGGCATTACATAATGTCCAGAACTAGACTCCTATTGAGGTAAAGTTTTCAAATTTTATAAATCCCTTACTACCATTGTTCGTCGCAAATTGGTATATACTTTTCTTATAGCATCTAGTTGTGCACCTGCCTTTTTGGACTTTTTATGATTTTCCGTATTGGCGATATTTAGGAAAACTATATTCATAATTACCAAAAATACAAAGATTTTGGCCATTATGTATGACCAAGCATAACAGAGATTTCAAATGGATCTAATGGTAAAACTAGTAATGATATTGTTATGAAAGTTGAAGACATTTTTGCGTGTAGAAAGTTATGCTTAAATCCATAAGCAGGTTCTTGTTATCGAAAGCACTTTATTTAATGTATATTGAGTCTGTAGATAGAGTCCGTAATTTTATTGTTGTGAAAGTTGTCGACATTTAAGCGTTTAGAAATTGATTCTTTAATACAGAATTAAGTTCTAGTCGACGAATGTATTTCATTTCATGAATATTCAGCCCGCAGATAGAGCCTGTAATGATATTGAAAAAAAATGTCGGTAGAAAGTAATTCTTTAAGATCTAAACAAGTTCTAGTCGACGAATGCACTTTATTTAATTAATATTCAGGAAACAACACCTTTTTGTGTTACAAAAATTATTGAAGCAATTCAATGAAATGGTCATTTTTACTACAGAAATCAAATAAACATTGTTAAATACATTTCAAAGCATAAATTTCTCTAAATCAGGACCAACCGAATATTTCGACGTCTCAGTGAAATTTGAATCCATCGAAAGTATTGTGAGTGGTTTATGGAATTTTTAAGGTAGTTCTGCGCGAGAGACCAATGCGTCATTACAAAATGTCCAGATCTAGACTCCCATCGAGGTAAAGTTTCCAAATTTTCTAAATCCCTTAGTACAATTTTTCGCCGCATTTGAATGCTTAATTTGGCGTTAGGTCAAAGCTCACCTTCGTGGAAATGGAAAAACATTCATCTGTTTCAATATTTTTTGTAATACTGAGGAGAAAGTAACACGTAAAGATATAGGCAAGTTCTAGTCTACAATCAACAACAAGCACACTTCTATTTTTTTATAGTCTTGTGAGTCATTTATAGAAATTTCGAAGAATTTAGTTCTGCGAAATAAACCAATGAATTTTTCCAGAATATTCCAGAACTCTGTTGTTATTGAAGTTAGAGCTTCCAAGTTTTGGCAAACCAAAACTACAAATTTTGGCCAGATTCGTTCACCGAGTCGCCAAATTCGATGCCAAGACCAAAAATCTACGGTGGCTGCTAATTTGCAGTATGGCGAGATTAGCCATAAAATTTTGCGGCAAATTTGTTTTAGGATAGCCAGAAACCTTTTCTCTATTTTAACTGAGTTAATTTTTCTGGTAAAATTTACCTTTTCCTGATACTAATTTTTGTCAAGAGAACAAAACGGGGCCATCTCTTATCGTATTAATTTTATTGTACTCTAAGCTGTACATTTGACAATGAGGTATTCTGTAACAAGCCCTTAAGTAATATTCCTGTATAAACTAGTATATTTCACTCGACGGCATATATAATCATATTATTGTGACCTTCCTTGGTTCGAATAGCAGTAATTTTTATTTATTTATTTATTTATTATATATATTTTTTTTAAGGGAATGTTTGTGGACTGGAACCTGGCTGTTTATTTAAGAATTAGTTACCTCACACAAAACTGTCGATGTTTTCAAAAAAAAAAAAAAAAAAAAAAAAAAATGTATATTCCTACGGTTGTATAAAGAAGTCATGTGGTGTCCACATCAGACTTTTTTTTTTTAATTATTGATATAGGCTCACTGTCAAAAAAATATATAAAGATCGCTAAAAAAATACACCTATGGTAAAATATTTATAATAACAGCATATTACTAATTATACAGTGTCTCTCAAAGACATTGAAATATCTTTTAAGACTTTGCCTTTATAGGTAAACGCAGGCAACGCGATTTTAAAAGTTCTCTTAACAAAGTTGAAAATAAAGCCATGTTCTAAATAATTCTTCTTCGTTAATTCTAAAAAAAAATTTCACTTTTTAAAATTTTATATGAAGCATCTAGACAAATATGGTCAAATTCAAATTTTATATTTTAACGCAAAAACATCATAAAAAAAAATAAATAAATAAGCGTATATCTTATATTTTAAAACTGAACTTTAAAATAGAGTATGATTTTTTCAATTTAAAAAATTCGTAAGTTATTTGGAATTTACGATTTACTTAAAATGGCAAAATAAGGCAAAATCGAGCATAAACGTCCATTTTAAGGATCATAAATATATCAGACAATTTCAAAATAACACTTATGATACTTGTATGAACATGATTGACTACAAATATTCTAATAGGAAAATTTCGTAAGTTATTCGAAATGCAAGATTTTATCAACATAGCAAAATGGGGAGATATTTCATAAAAATACGCATTTTTAGGAAAGTTGCATTGAAAATTGTAGCATGAAATAAACTTCGAAATTGATCCCAATAAAATGAATTAATAGATTAGAAAAATATATCGAACTGAATGGTGGGTAGCCTATTAGGCGAGGATTTCGTTCTGCCCCTGTGTCGAGCGTTTGGTCAAATTCATTTCTCTTTACATGTATATAATAAGTCCTGTACAAGAAATTTATGAGAACATACATATGATGGGGAACTGGGCAGAGTCCACCTATGCCAACTAGTTTAATTTAATAATAATTTTGAAATAGACATTTGGCGATATTACTTTAGCGATAATTTTAAAGATTTTCGCTTCTTTATGAATTAAAATTTTTCTACATCAGATGCTAAATTCTAAAGATATTATGTGTCTTAAATATATATTTCCTGCAAGACGGTTTGTTTAAATTTTTATTGTACCATATTTTTATTTCTTTTTATTAAATACATTTTATAAAACAAGTCCTTTCGGCTTATTCGGAAGTGTAAATTTATTTATTTTTTCCTTATCAAGTAGCCATCATTTTGTTTCAAAACTGCGGCTACAAATTATTAATAGACTTGGTAGAAATATTGATGTAGGCTATGCACATATGGCGTTTTAAGCAAATCGGTTCATAAATACCTTTTTATGTAAATTTAAACTTTTCAAGTGGACGGCGCTTGGAAACAAAATTGTGGGTTAAGTTGACAAATATATCAAAAGCATTTGTGAGATAAGTCTGCTGTACATTTATAGCTGGAATGAATTCAAAATATCAAAAGCCATCGTGTTGAAAAATTAAGTGGCTGCCACTTGGATCAAAATGGCAGAGAAAGTTGCTCATCTAGCATATCGTTGCAAATTTGAATTTTTTTTTTTTTTTTTTTTTGTAGAAATTCTTTCAAAGAGGCTTAGAAAGTTAATAAAATGTTAGTTTTCTGTTTCTCTAGCTTGTTTCAGCATTAAAATAGCATAATTTTTGCTTAAAAAAGCATTAAAAAGATCCAATAAGGCAGGTAATGGATTTGGCGCCAAATGTGGCGACTTTTCCCCAATGGCGAATTTTTTTACGACTTTTGGCGAGAAAACACTTATTATTGATATACCAAAGGTGAACGCAATAACGTGATTGGTTCATGAGTTACGTGAAATTTCTAGACTTTTGTTGTTTGGATGATAAATCCAATTTTCAACTTTGATTTGAAATCATTAAGTATTTCAAAAGTTACTGTGATAACAAATTTTCAAGTGGCCGCCACTTGGCACAATACAGTGGAACAAGTTGCCCAGCAAACACATCCAAGATATTTGAAGCAAATGTTCATTGTCCAACTGTGGTTCAAATCAGTGCCGTGTTTCAAAAGTTATCATTATGGCAAATTTTCAAGTGGTAGTATGAGTGCCTGCGACTTAGAAACAAAATGGTGAAACAACTTGCAAAGCGAAATCATCCAATATATTTGTATGATACGTTCATTGTCCAGTTCTAGTTTAAATTAAATCAGTATTTCAAAAATTATTGTCATAAGAAATTTTCAGGTGGCATCACTTGAATAAAAAAGCGCAGTGAGATGCCCAACGAACTTATCAGAGATATTTGAATGATAAATCCACTACACAAATTTGATGCGAATTGATTCAGTATAACTAAATTTACAATAAGGATAAATTTTCAAGTGGTCGCCACTTAAAAATAAAATTGCAGATCGAGTCATCAAGTGGAATTATCCTAGATATTTGAACCATAAGTTCACTATCCAACTTTATTTTGAATCAGTTTAGTATTTTAAAAGTTATCACGGTCGCATATTTTCAAGTGGCATTGTGATTTCAAGTTGCTGCAACTTAGAAACAAGATGTCGGGACAAGTTGTCCAGTGAACACATTCAAGATAATTATATGATAATATCACTGTCCAAATTTGGTTCGATTTGGAGTATTATTTCAGAAGTTAATGTTATTTTAAATTTTCAAGTGGGAGCCTGATTTCGAGTGGCCCGCTTAGTATAAGATATGTGGTACTTAAAAAAAAAATCGCTGTTAAAGTTAATTAATACACTTGGTTGAGACCCTTATATTGTATGTATACATCAAAATTCAAATAAATTCGGAATACGCTTTTTACAATGTGAATTTGAAATTTTCAAGTGGTCTCCACTTGAAAACAAAATGGCGGAGCAACGTGATTGGAAAACTCATCCAAAATATATATAAGTTCACTGTCCAAATTTGGTTCGATTTGGAGTATTATTTCGGAAGTTATCGTGATTTTAAATTTTCAAGTGGTAGCCTGATTTCAAGTGGCCTTGCTTAACTTAAGATATACGCTACTTTGTTAAATATGGCGGATAAAGTTCATTAATAAATTCATTGGATCACTTATATGGTCTATGTATACATGAAAATTCAAAGAAATTTGAAATATGCTATAATGTAAATTTGAAGTTTTCAAGTGGTCTTCACTCGAAAACAAAATGTCGGAGCAACTTGGTTAACAACCTCATTCAAGATATTTATAGGATAAGTTCACTGTCCAAATTTGGTTCGATTTTGAGTATTATTTCGGAAGTTATTGTGATTTTAAATTTTCAAGAGGGAGCCTGATTTCAAGTGGCCCCACTTAACTTAAAATTTCTGCCACTTTGTTAAAAATGGCAGATAAATTTCATTAATAAACTTCATTGAGACCCTTATGTGGTCTACATTTACATCAAAATTCAAGCAAATCCGGCCTTAAATACGCTTTTTAACAATGTGGATTTGAAATTTTCAAGTGGTCTTCATTTGAAAACAAAAAAGTCAGAGCAACTTGGTTAACGAACTCATCCAAGATATTTATACGATAAGGTCACTGTCCAAATTTGGTTTGATTTGGAGTATTATTTCGGGAGTTATCGTGATGACAAAATTTTCATTATAGATAGATAGATAAATAGATATATAGATATATAGATAAACGAAGTGATTGCAATAGGTCGATTTCTAAAGAAATCAACCTAATACTATATAACTATCTTCATACTATAATCATTAGCTACCGGGTTCGATCCGAAGTCGCATGTGTCAAACTAGCCGTTCGGAGTTTTCCGTGGTTTTCTTCATAACTTGCGTAAATTCGGTTTAGGACCATTTAAAATACCTCCACGGTGGACCCTCACCCTCAGACCTAGGACCCTAGTGTAGTCAATTGGTCATATTCCCAAAACTTTCTATATAATGTTTTCAATTTGTGCTTCAACTTCGAGACCATACGAAACGAAATCGAGAGCCGCGTACGTCTATAGAAAGAACATTGTTTACATCTGTATGTCAAGGCTTAATTTACGAATTTTTTAATAAACATATTTGCATGTTTTAACCTCTTTTTGATCTCAATATTCCCATTGTGACTTTCTATATGATTTTATAAGACAACTATTTTAAATATTTTGTTAATTATAATAAAAAAAAAAAAAGAACTTTTATAATGTAATGTAAAATTTTGATTTAATTTTCTTATTTCTTCCCAGTATCGTATCATATTTTTGATCTAAAAATTCCTCTGATTAATTTCTTTTATAATCCGTGTTTTCATCTTAGCATACGTCTTTTAATTCATTGAAAAACTGACATAACTTAACTGATTTATAGCTGTAGTTATGCATTTTTTCTAATAACCTCGTTTTGGGTGGACTATAAAAACTTTCTAAATAAAAAAGTTCTGATACAGGGGTCGTATAAAACATACAATGTAAATAGAAGAGTCTTAAATTCAGACAGAAATGTGTCTGAAATGTCAATTCAGACACATAAATGTCTGATTAAATGTCTTTAAGTGTCTTTTTTATAAATGAGCTGAGATAAGTGTCTGAATAAGGTTGATATGTCTGAAATTAAGACATATAACATTTTAAAACACATAAAATTACAGACATTTTATAATTTAGGCACTTAAAATTTCAGACATTACAAATTTCAGACACTTAGAAATTCAGACATTTGTATTACTTAACAAATTTTCCATATGCAATCTACTTTAAGCAGGATGCATATCCTGTTTTAACATTTTTTTTAATCAAATAAATTTGACATTATTTTATGTAATGTAAGTAGTTAACTTATTTAAAATACTTAGACACGGATCTTTTGTACAAAATTGATTTTTTTTTCGCGTTTTAAAAATTATTTTATGTTTCCCTACACTTCAAAATGTAAAAGAGCATTTTTTTTGTTTCATGTATATAGATTGTTTTCTTGCAAATGCCAGTTAAAAAAAAATAAAATCGTTTAAAATCCATAGGCTACTATTTTTTCATATTTATTACGCATTTTACAAAAAAATAAAAAATAAAAAAAAAAATATATATATAAACCTCTACACATGAAATTTAAGATAATATGTATTAAGCTTTACTTCTTATGGACAGTTTTATTGCAAAGACATAAAACTTCGATTTGTTTTACGGATACTAGAATATATTTCGTTATACAAGCAGAGTACAGCGTGAGCACCGATGGCTTGATTGGGAAGACGCTCCACTTTGAATCCGTTGGTTGTCAGTTCGATTCCCACAGGGTTTACGGGGAATGTCTATGTAAAAATTATTAATGTACACTAGTCATGCTCTAGGAGATTCTAAAACCTATTACTCACAGGTAAACAGTATAAAACGCATCTATTTATTTATGAAAAATATTCACTGCATACAGGATCAAAGATGGCGGAATTTCAGACGTTTCGAGTGTGAAACGATGTGTCTTTTAAGACACTTTTTAGCATCCTAAAATTAAACACCCGTTTCAGACACAGTTGTGTCTCAATTTCAGACACTTGTATTTACAGTGTACTAGGCGAGTCGTATTAATTCTGGACGATAGGACCAATGCCCCAGCCCGCCCGTTCCTGCTCTTCGATGTCTTTTTCTAGTCAATTTTGTCCTTTTATTACTTCCGGTGTGAGCCTGTTTTTTTTTTTTTTTTTTTTTTTTGTTGTTGTTGTTGTTTTTTAACACACTTGACATTGTGAGTTTTTTTGGTTTCCGTCCCATGCTATTTCTATGGAGTTTTTAGCTCCCCCCCCTCTTTTTCTACATTCTAAAGTGCGGTGGCATTATGCATTTGAAAAAAAAAATGTCATAAATAAAATAAAAATTTATGGGAGAAAGAATAAAAGGATTTTATAAATATCGTGATTAAAAACACTTAACAAAATTTCAAAAGAAAACAAATCATTTTAAAATTCATAAAATCATCATAAAAAAAAAAAAAAAAAAAATCTATGTGCAATTATGATAAACATGAGTTTAACCTGAGTTTTGAGTGGAAAAGTTTTTTGAAATAATTTCATAAAGTAGTAATAGATCTTAACAAAAAAGAAAAAAAAATGTTAGAGAAAAACCGACTGTTTTTACTAATTTCCCAATAATGAAACGCGATATTCCTACTCTCATAACCTTTTCAATTATATATTGATTTTTGCAATCGTTCAAAGTTTCTAGAATTACTGAAGTAATGAATATAGACTCATTTTACCTGTCCACATATTTACAGTAAACTATTTAAGATAAAATTGCCTCTATTAAAAATTTAATTGAAAAAAAATATATATATATATATATCCATGAAGTTGTTGGAAAATATTTATTCTAGTAATATTAATATTTGATTGTATGATAAAGAGAATAATGCGTGATTTTATAAAATATATATTTCTCGAAATAAAAGCACTGTAAAAAACCGCAATATATGTAAAAATAAATAAATAAATGAATAAAAGCTTTACTGTTTTTGTGAGGAATAAATTAAAAATCATTCCAAAAATCTTTTTATAAAGAGAAAAGTAATTTGACAATATGAAATTTTAAGTCATTAGGATCATTATGCGCGAAACGTTTTCAATAAATACATTACCATTCAACAAAACATTAAAAAATAATATAGATGTAAAATGTTTTTATTTAAATTTTTATTAGGTCTATTATTTGGAAAACAATTCAGATATAACTACATATTAAGATATAAAAACCTAACTTTACTTCGTGGCCGTTTATATCTTAATATGTAGTTATTATTATACTTCGTTTTTTCTTTTTATTTAAATTCAGATATATTTATGAATATATAGGGTTATACAGTAAAAAAAAAAAAAAAAAAAAAAAAAAAAAAACTTAAAATCGGTGGTCATTTATTGAATATTAATCCACGACACAAGTTAGTGCACATAAAAAATAATTAACAGAAATAAAAATTCTATAAAATCGATAAAAAAAAAGTGAAAATTTAGTTGAATGAATCACAAATTTAAAGTCATGTACAGCCAATACAAACAATTTCTAATGAGTAAATAGTTTTGATAAAACTGACGTTATAATTGTTTAAAAATTTTGTTTTTGAATTATTTATTATTCTAATAATTATTTCAATGGATTTTTTGCTCTGCGCGTCATGCTGATATGTAAACTTCTCTACGCCAATCGCTAGGCCCGAAAGTCCTTATTACTGCTGTATCAGCCAATACCAAACGCTTATATCGTTAATAACCCTTAGCCTTTGCCAGTCGTTCAGCCAGTCGTTTGCCAGATTCATAAATCTAATAGTTTTATATGTTTTTCCCCCTTAATTTTATCATCCGAAAACAAATTTGAATGCATATTTATTTTAAATTAAAAGTGTTTTTATTCAACTTAATAAAACTCCAATAATGTCATTTGCATTTCATTAACACACTCTCAGAAATAAATACTCAAATTTAACAAAATTTTCTTTAATTTTGACGAAACCGTTTCCTGGGAAATACTCCGAGCGAATATTTCGTCAAATTGAGAAAATTACTTTCATCACTTGTTTGAACATACAAATTTCGTCAAAAATAAAGAAACTTTTTTTTTTTTTTTTAAACCTAGTTTCGTTATACGGAATAAAATACAAATTATAGAATTATAAAATTACCTTTAAGTTCGTTGCTTTGGACGATTAAATCTTTAATTAAATTAAAGATAAATAAACTAATAATACATTTAATTAAATTAAAGATAAATTTTATTAAATTTATTAAATTTAAAGATAAATAAATTAATATTAAATTAAATTAAATATTATATTTGATGAAAATGTAAATAAAACAGAGCAAACAAATAAAAGTAATTGTAATATACTATCGAAACAACACAGGGAAAAAACCAATATGGCGGTAAGGAAAGCTAGCACGTGCTGTTGTGAGTAAACAGTTTCGTCAAATATTTGAGAGTTCACGTTTCGTCAAAAATCACGTGACCGTTTGACGAAATTGTTGTCAAAAACAATGAAATTAAGCCCGAGGATGTCTGAATCGTTAAACTTGAGTATATTATTTTTGAGAGTACAGCTCTATATCAAGCTATTTGGCCATGGTTTTCACTTGCTGAAGATAAAATATCGATTTAAACGTTTTAGTTATTAAATTTTTGTGAAAATTTAGTTAAATATAGACACCAGCAGAGCTTAAAGCCTGACATTTAAGCTGAGCTGGAGAATGGTGAGCGAAACGAGCATAAGACAGAGTCCCCAATTTGTTAAAAAAAGAAAGAAAAAAAAAAACTACTTTAAGGGGACATGTAAGAATTTAAATAAAAATAAAAATGTTTTGAATGACCCTGTAAAAAGCAATGCTTTAAGCGTTTTGGTAAAAGCATGTGAATATGAAGATTTTTCTTATTACCATGTTTTTATTAACTTCTATTCTTATTAGTTTGTGTGTTAGTTTGCGTGTTTGTTTGTTTGTCTGGTACAAATCTTGCAATCTATTTTTATCTAACTTCCCTACCAGCTAGACATTTGAAACTTTCACAGTAGCTGGGAACCCGGTGACAACACGGATTTCGAAGTCAGATTTTCGAATTTTCGAATGTTTTTCTTTTAGTTAAATAAAATATGAAAATAATAAGCTCCTAATAGCAATAAAAATATTCATTAAAATACTATCTATAATTTAATTGTTGCCAAAAAAAAAATACAAGTTCATTTTCTTTCGACATAAAAATAAATACATTTAATTAGACGTGAGCGTTCAAAAATTGTAAAAAGTTAAATTATGCATCTGGCAAAATTTGACGTCATTATAACTTTAAAGATTTTTCTACACATTGATAAAGTGCTAATGTAGTTCTTGATGCAAATATATGTTGTTCTGAAAGGATTAATATTTTATTTTTAAAACCATTTTTTTTTTAAAATTCAACTTTCCCGTAACTCTTTAACCAATCACATTAGATAACGTCCATCGTTGGAATGTCGGTAATAAGGATTTTCTCGCCAAAAGTCGCTAAGGGCAAAAAGTCGCCAAATTTGGCGCCAAATCCATTACCTACCTATTGGAGCTTTTTATTGCGTTTTAAAGGAAAAATTGAGCTGTTTTAACTCGAAAAAGAGCGGGAAATGAAGAAAATTGACATTTTATCAACTTACTAAGCCTCTTTGAAAGAATTTATACAAAAATAAATACAATTATTTACAATTTCGTAACAATACGCATTGATAAACTGCTAATGTAGTTAATTCTATAGCTATGATTTAACAGAAAATTTAAAATCATGGCTTATAAAAAGTTTTTTACCTTATAATTATTTTGTTTGTTCTATGTATAAGTTTTTATGAGGCTACCACATATATTCATGGATATATAACTTAAAAAAAAAAAAAAAAAAAAAAAAAACTTTTTCTTAATTAAAACACCTAGGGTATTCGACTCAGCGCAAAGCCATTTTTAGGATATTTGGCGTACTACATTATACACAGCATACTGCAATCAAAATGCAAAAATGTTAAATTTCTTACAAAGTATATGAACATTTTTATTAAATAATTTTTAACTACGCTAGCGCTAGATAAAAAAATAATTCATTTGCATATTTTATTAGCCAAAAATATAAAGTAACTTATATGAAAACTGCAAATAAATATCCTTTAAACTAAAAAATTATGAGTTATAGATTGAACAGAATTCCTTTTCTTCTAACAAAAAAAAAAAATAAATAAATAAATAAATAATAAAAAAAAAAAAACGAAGATGATGGCGACTTTATCAATACTTATTTACAATCACCGAGCACTGTATTACAATTGGGCATTCATTGAATCAAAATAAAAATATGAGTAAAACCCCTTATAGTTTAGTTTTTATTTTGAGAGAACCGAAATTCTGTTCATTCTATCTTTAATAACGTTTTGAGTTTACCTGATATTTGTTTGGGGTTTACATATACGTTTCTCATTACTTTTGGCTATTAAATAATGCAAAGGAATTTTTCTAAAAGCTAGCGCATGCGTATTTAAAAATTATTTAGTAAAAATGCACATATTTTGTAAGATATTAAATATTTTTGCATTCTGATTGCATTATGCTGTGTCTAATGTAGTATGCCAAACTTTCTAAAAATGTCTTTTACTGGGTCTTTTACTCTATGTGTTATAATTAAAAAAGTGGATTTTTTTTCTTTTTCATTTTTTTACAACCGTTATATGTCTGTGTATATATGTGGAATCCTCATAAACATTTATACACATAATAAGAAAAATCTTCATAATCACATGCTACAGCCAGAATTCATTTAACCCTTTCATTCCCAATTTTTTCCCTCCATAAAACAATAAATCTTATATTTAGTCATAAATTTATTTCAAAGGTAATATATATAAATATTTTTTTTTAAATAGGAGTAATAACAGAGTACGATTTAATATAGCCAACAAAGCAAATAAGAGGTGTTTATTTATGTTTAATATAACCACTGATGCCATTTAAAATGATAAGTTTTCAATAAATAAAAATATCCAAATTTTGGAAGAAATACATATTGCAGTTAATTTACTACAAGTTATAAACATTACAAAATAAAATAAAAATATTTTAAACAATTAATTTACTTAAATTGCCTAAAACAGGAAACGGATTCCGATATTATTATCAGAATAGAGTAAAATATACTTTGAATTAGCAACAAGGATAGTGAAATCATCTAAAATATATTTTTTTCGGTGGGAAAATGTATATAGATTTTAATATTCTTCATTTTGAATCAGCGGGAGTGTTAGATGGTAAGGAAGGAAATCTGAAATGTTATGATTCCAATTGGCATCACGGGGAATGAAAGGTTTAAATCATTACTTTTGCAAGCTAATGCAAAACATTTTGTTTTGTGTTTAAATTTTTACTGGTCGCCGTTTCCTCTTGAAAACACAAATCTTGCTCACATATATAAGGATTGACATGTTCTTTACGTTACCAAAGTTTCAAGATGATTCTTAAAGAATTTTTCTAGATATTTGACAAAATGTGTAAATTCGAATATGTCCAAATACTTATGGTTAGATAGCGTATATATATATATATATATATATATATATATATATATATATATATATATGCGTACTACTCTGTGTTCGTAAACTGTCCGCGAATATAAAACAGGTGTTGCAGAATCTTGGAAATTTATTCACAGAATTTCTAGAAGATTCAAGACTATCAACCATGTGTCAGCTTCAGTTTTACCAGAAACACAGATTAAATAATACCTGATAACATAAGAATCACAGCATAAACTTTATCATAAGCATAATACGCACAGTAAGGCTGCATTCAATAGAACTGGCCAAGCAGAGTTTTTATATTGCAATATTTTGGTTTAAAACTAACACAGCGGCAGGAATGGGATCCCTTTATATAGCCTCGTATAGTTCCAGAATATTTTCGTATTTCTTGAAATATACGATTTAGAGCTTAGATAATCTAATATTAATAACTATCCCCCCCATAATATTTTCAGTGACAGTCTGTCAGGTCTTCTAGCCATTGCTCGCCACAGCAGTAAACATCCACAGGTTATCTCAATTAATTCAAAACTTATTAATCTGTCTAAACATCTCTCCCTGGCACATGTTTCTGATCACACACAGTGAATCGAACAATGTCGAACAATCGAACAATACGAACATAGGCCCAAAAATCAACCTCTAAATAACTGATATTTTGCAGTGAAATAATTTAAAAGAATGTCTAAAAAATACAAATATATGGTTATTTCTTCAATTACACGAAGTTTTGTTGTATATAAATAAGTTCAAAACGAAAACTTTCAGAAATAAGATTTTTCGATGAATTTCGGTGACTTTATTTGAATAGCCATCAAGTGGCACTTACGATAACTATAAAAAAAATACGAAATAAAAATACTTTTAATAGTGTCCTAATAAAAGTTTCAGGTACTTCTGCCAACATTTTGTTGGTTTTTTTATGTTGTGATTCACGCATGAAATGTGAATATAAAATTAACAAAAAAATTAAATTTATAAGTTGCGTAACTTTTTTTGTCCAAAATTTTCCAAAATTTCAAACACATTTTACTACTCCCAAAAGTATACATTTTAATCTGTGAAAAGGATTTGCGCCATAAATCGCCACTTTTAGAGTAATATAAATTTTTATTCTGTTTACCCTCAAATTATCAATCGAGAAATTTATCTGAATAACTGTATTCATTAATGACAGAAAATATATTAAAATTTTTATCGTGAAAATATTATAGAATTTAGATGATTAAAATAAATTTAATAAATCAGAATTTAATTTATTTTTTGTTTAAATATTTAATAAAATAATTAATTTTACTTTAATGGTACTGAAAATTACCATTGGACCCAAAAAAGGAGGGAAATGTAAATAGTTGCCATGATATGTCATAAAATGTTAAAATTAAGTAAATGTTTAACGTTAAATAATCAAATGTTAAAACTAAATAATGTAATAACATATTACGATTTAAAGTAAAAGTTCCTATGCTTCAGGGAAAAGTTCCTTCCTTTGCACATTTCTTTTATTCGTTCTCATGCTTGAAATCAGGGGCTCAGATGTTAATAACAAGTGATGTAGCAAATCTTCGTTACAAGCTCTTCGATTTATTTTTCTCGTGTGTTATTCTCTGTATTTACAAATCTCGTTATTTCGGGCTTCGCTAGCTTCTTCTGACAATTGTCCAATTGGAATAGAAAAATTTTCTATTATGTCTTTTTCATGAATCAATAGTTTGTGAACTGAAGCTGGCATATAGTACCACACATATTCTGAGATACATTGTTTCGCTGTTTCCAGTGCAAATTTTCCAAATTTGTCTCCTAAATTTGCCTTCCAAAATTCTCCTCCTAAAAATAACAGAACCCAGAAACAACGTTTTTAAAAATTTCTTTGATAAGAATTCACTTTATTTGCTTATTTGTTTAAAAATTATTTCTGATAGCAAAATAAAACAAATAAAAAGTCCAGTTCAATCAAAAAAATTCATTAATTATTGCTCGCCTGCCTTCCATAAATCTTTAGTAAAATAAAGACAAAAGTAATTTTTTTAATAGAGTTTGTCAGTAAATGCCTCCATGAGTTTTCTATTGAAAAACTACATAAAAAAAAGAAAAGAAAAAAGAAGCAGTAATCTAATGATATATTTATCATTGTGTGCTAAATTAATTGTGTTACAAATATAGATTTTCTTCCCGAAATTTTTATTTATTTTCTTTTTTTCTCTTCTTTTATACAACATTTGTTTCTTTACCAGGTATGTTTCTAAATACCTATTTGCAGCAGAAAAATATGATATCGCTTAACCCCTTTATTAAACCATTTTTTCCTCAAATGGCACAATAAACTATTTTCACGAATAAAATTTGATGTAAAGTAAAAAATTCATTTAGCCTATTAGAAATAATTAATTTTACTTTTGGCATCTTATTCTCTTAGTCAATCGCATACTTCTCACAACCCATCGTATTAGCATAAGCAGGATTGTCACAAACAACTACTTTTTAATTTTTTTCCCACTAGAATTATCAAAATAATTTTCATAGTGATGTTTTTCCAGAAAAATGATACACAGGAATCATTATTCTAAAAAAATTGGTGCCAGGTGAATAAAACGATAACGAATTCGGTGGGGAAAATATTCCCTCGGCCTTATAAAGGGTTAAAAAAAGCATGGAATCGCTTTAACTATCATACATATATACATATTTAAATCGAAATGTGACAAAAAACATCATACATAGATAATAATAATACCATAACGTTCCTATGTTCGCCTCTGCCTATACTTCGATCCACTGTGCCACAGGGGAGTTCTCGGCAATGAACTTGCTGATTCAGTGGCCAAGGCAGCCACCGAAAACAATTCAATAGATTTTTCACTCCTGCCCCTCCCTCATACGTTAAACACGTATTAAAACAACAATTACTTAGAGATTGGCAGGAACTGTGGGATACTTCTCCAAAGGGAAGATACACCTTTAATCTCATCCCACTCGTAAACTTAAATTCTTGGTGTCTTCCCTCCCCCCCCCGTGACTGCTTTTCTGACAGGTCATGGCACATTTCCATCCTATTTATACAGATTGCATTGCCGACGCTCTCCTCTGTGTCCTTGCGGAGAGGAGGGAACTCCTAATCACTATTATTACTACTGTAGTTTAACTTTTGCCTTCCACTTAAGAAATCCCACTCCCAGGGCCAGCCAATTGGCTGTTTAATGTCCTCAATAGAAAAAGCCTGCTCTCTAAACTAAATAATATATTTGAAATTCTTATGAATATGACTAATCTCACAGATTAATCTCACATCTGCTTGCTCTAAATGTCATCGAACCTTCACAAAATCATCTTTTCATCAATCTTGTGCTGTGGGACATTTCAACACAACATAAAATATCGCCATCAACAACTGCAGCTTATTGTCTTGTTTCTCAAAATCAACATAAAAGAACCTCCCAGTTAATTGACCCCAGCTTAATTGTTATTATGGTGCCACCTGTCGCGTGGGGCACAGCACGGCACATATAACACTTAGTTTTCCTGATTAAACTAACAACAACGTTGCCCATTCTCGAGAAGGATTTCATAAAGACTTTCACAGCACAAAAATTTATAAAGACTTCCCGAGCACCAATTTTTTTTTCATGAATTCTCAACAATACATTGCTACCAAATAACTTAAGCCACTTGTCACTTTTCTACCAGCATAGAACATGCCGCTCCTTGTCGCGAGGGAGACCTGTCTCTAGCGGCTTTTGTATATATATATATATATATTTTTTTTTTTTTTTTTTTTTTTTTTTTTTTAGAGGGGCCTAGCATAGCTGGAATCGCTCGACACTGCTCCTAGAGCGGTGAGCGGCACCTCTTCCCTGTTAAATCGATATATCGATAATAAGAATTTTCCCGCCGAAGTCACTAAAACGTCGCAAAGGAGTGATAAACTTGACAAATTTGTCGCCAAGGCCAATGTTTTCTCAAATGAAGCTTTTTAACAGGTTTTTAAATGAAAATAAGCTAGTTTAACCCATATCATGCCAGGCATTGAAAAAATAATTTTTTTCTTTATAAAATCTGATATATATGTTTCTTTAAGCCTACGTACAAACACAAAAAAAAAAAAAAAAATGTACAACTTTTCATTATCTTAATCGGTACAGGCTGTCCTAAAAAATAGGACAATGGTTTACGATAGTAGAAAATATAAGGAAAACAGACCATATATCTATCTATATATATATATATATATATATATATATATATATATTATTGCTTTACCAGTACAAAAGTTTAGAATATTACCTCAATAAATTTATATTTTCGTTATTCTTGAACGTAAAACCTTTTTAAGTAATAATGTGTTGAAAATGTAATGAATAAATCTTCAAGAATCGTCATTTTAATATATATATATATATATATATATATATATATATTAAACTTTAATTTAAACTAACGATAAAGACACATATGTGTTTAATGGACATATAAATAATATATAGCCTTTAATTTGAATTGAAATATTCAAAATAATTTATATAAATAGCACTTATGCATGGTGTCCTAATTTTAGGGCGAGGGTGAAATATTGGTTTATGGCGAAACAAGTTAGAAATGAAGAAAATTAACATTCGATAACCTGATTAAGACATTTTAGATGAAATTACATAAAGATAACGATTACTATTTCCAAATTCGTAATATGTATATATATATACATATATATATATAGTAACCATAGAAGCATTTTTTTAAAGTTAAATTAATTGTTTATTTGTAGTTTTATTCGTTAAGTTCTCACAATGTATTTAAATTCTTATAGTTAGGATTTTACTGAGGTAGAACATGTAACGGTTCATTTAACTACCTTTTTTGTGTAATCTATTTAATATTTTTCTCAATTTTAACGTTTAAATAATTTTGATAGTGAAACTCAACTGTCATATGAATAACTAAATTTCGCAATATCATAAATCTAAAAAGCTTTATTTTATTTTAATTTAAACTTAATTTTACCTTAAACTTTTGTTTACTTTGTTTTTCATTAATTCAAAAATTGTATGAGCCCTACTTCAACCCAAGCGCGGCAGGGGTAGATCTGCTAGTATATATACAGGGAGCCTACTAAACTCCGTACTCGACTTTTTAACTACTGAATGACTGCAGCTATAGTCATAAAATTGATGCCAATGTATAAAAAGGAGCTACTTGATGCAGAACAGCGAAGCTAGCGTTCCTATCTCTAAAACTTTCAAAAATAATGAAAAAATATGTAATACAAATTTATAGTACATCACCGATTTAGTAAAGCTCAAAGATGGGTCCAGATGTACATTACAGTTGACAGACAAAAATTAGACATCGAACAAAGGTATCTTGTAATAATTAATATCTTGCGACAACTAATAAGTTCTTTTTCTTTTTAAGATTGTTTTGTCATGTATCAGTATCGGTAAACGCGTATAAAAATAATAATGGACGCAAAAATATAAAGTACTTAACTTGCATTAAAAAATAAATAAATAAATAAAATATCCTTGTAATGGTTTTGTTAGGCTATATATTGTTAGAAATTTGTTCGACTTAATTCGTCTTTGTTCGACTTAATACTACGTTCGACTTAATTCGGTGCAAAATTTCAAATTTCTGATGGGGTTCTACAACTTTCATTTCATTTCATTATCTAACATTATTGTAAAAACAATGATATAATTCTAACAGCAAGTCTTCTATTGCGATTGGCATGATTCAACATTCTTATCTGTACATGGCGGTTCTGCGCTCAAAGCTGGTAGACGTGAGGTGCCGGGTTCGATCCCCGGTCGCGCTCGTCGGCCTAGCCGTTTGGAGTTTTCCGTGGTTTCCTCCGAAACTTGCGTAAATACGAGCTAGGACCCCTCAGAAAGACCTCCACTGAAGGCACTCCCCCTGAGGCCTAGGACCCCAGTGTTGTCAATCGGCCTTAATCCCTAACACCTAACACCATCTTATCTGTACATGACTCATCGTCCGTCAAAAAACATATTCCAGCATTTGTAGACTGAAGTAATTAAGTAAGTTTCATATTCTATTTATTTATGTAATTCATTTATTTGAAGGCGATATATTATTTTCTTTTTTTAATTTTTTACATTTATTGAAAATCAAATGATAATGGAATAAAAAAATTGTTATGTTTATGTATAATTTTTATAGTATAAGAACTTTTTTTTTTTCATTTTTTAAATGAATTCCTTTGAAAGATTTATTATTATTATTATTATTATTATTATTATTTATAATATTTATTGGGAAAAAATTATAGTATATAGTAGAAACCATTAAACTGATTAAAATTTAAGTTTAATTAAAATTTATTTATTTTATTTATTTAATTCCTATAAAAGAAAAATCTACTTTTTGTTTTTATTCATTATATTGTTATTCTATTTATTATACATATTACAAATGAGAGCATTTAAGATTGAAATGATAAAATACACTCAACACAGTAATTTACATATTAAAATCTTAAGTCAAAGATTTAATTTAAAAATTTACAATATAAAAATATATAAATATATATATATACGAGGGTTGCTATTTATATTTCTGGCCTTGGCAACAGTAAGTGTTGCTAGGCGACCGCAGACGATTTTAATCGAAAGTTTGATATTTTTAAACGTAAATTCAGCAGACGATTTACCATTATAGCTTTATTTGTGTTGTTGACAGCAAATTGAAAAGTTCTTCTCTTTCAAAAATGGAATTGAATCATGAAAATTTTCGTGCGATTATTTTTCATAACTTTCGACGTGGATTGTCAAGACAAGAGTGCTTCGATGAACTTAATTCTTTATACAGCGATAAAGCGCCATCCTACAGCACTGTAAAAAATTGGTATAACGAATTTAATCGTGGTCGATGTTCGATCCAGGACGAATCCCGTGCAGGTCGTCCAAAATCCGTTGTTGTGCCAGAAAAGATCGATGCTGTGCGTGAACTGATAAAGCAAGATCGTCATGTGACATACCGTGAGATTGAGGCGTCTTTGGACATTAGTATGACTAGCATCAATAAAATATTGCATGAACATTTGAGCGTAAAAAAAATTTGTTCGCGTTGGATCCCGCATAATCTGACAAACGCTCAAAAAAAGGCTCGTGTCGATTGGTGCAAGGAAATGTTGGAAAAATACGTTCAAGGTACATCAAAGGCTGTGTATAACATCTACACAGGTGACGAATCATGGATCTATGCATATGAGCCGGAAACAAAACAGCAATCAACTGTATGGGTCTTCCAAGGCGAGGCAAAACCAACAAAAGTTGTTCGAGGAAGAAGCACATCGAAACAAATGATTGCCTGTTTCTTCGGCATTAACGGTCATGTGGCAACAGTGGCGTTAGAGCAACGCAGGACGGTCAATTCTGAATGGTACACGACCATTTGTTTGCCAGAAATCATCGGAGAAATTCGAAAAAAGCAGAAGAACAGGCGAATCATTCTTCATCATGACAATGCGAGCTCTCACACATCGACTCAAACAAATGCATTTCTGACTGAGCGAAAGATCGAACTGATGGGTCATCCGCCGTACAGCCCTGATTTGGCACGCAATGACTTCTTCTTATTCCCACACATCAAAAATAAATTACGTGGACAACGATTTTCGACCCCCGAAGAAGCGGTTGATACATTCAAAACGCATGTTTTGGAGTTACCTCAATCGGACTGGAAAAAGTGCTTTGAAAATTGGTTCAAACGCATGCAAAAGTGTATTGATCATCATGGAGAATATTTTGAAAAACAATAAAACCAATTTCGATCCTACATATTTGTTTTTTCATTATTAGGCCAGAAATATAAATAGTAACCCTCGTATAAACATTACTTTCTATTTTTATATAAAAATATAAAACATGACTTCATGTTTTTATATTTTTGTATTGTAAACTCTTAAATTAAGTCTTTGACGTAAGATTTTAACCTGTAAAGTGCTGTGTTTTGTGTATTTAATCATTTCAATTTATTATATCACATGTAAAAACAATTACTCATCTAAGCATTTAAAATATAAATTCTTTTTTTTTTTTTTTTTTTTTTTTTTGTAATTCCTAAAAACTGTGTTCAATTTCAAATGTAGATACAAGTGTTGTCCATAGATGGCAGCACTAAACTTTAAATTTTTTTTTATTATGTTTATAATTTTAAATCATAGATGGCAGCACCAAACGTATTTTAATTCTAAAATATATATGTTTACCAAAACTGCCTACATATATATAGGGAATCATGATTCTTTCTTACTTTTTATTTTTTTTTAATTTAAAAATTTTTTCTAAAAAATTCTATTTAATAGATAAAAATAAATATTTTATTATTTATTGATTTTAATAAAGTAATGTCTGTATGAATGTCCAATCATTTCGAAATTATAAAATCTTATAAAATTGAAACAATACTTCTTCTGTTATTTATATTCTTCACAGAGTCTGTTAATTACTTTCTCTTACTCATATATATGTAGAGAAAGCATTGTTTTTTGAGTCAGATTTTCGTAATTGAGATTTTATTATATTTACACGTTTTGAAGTCTCCTAAATTCAAAAATCATCTTTTTAGTGGTTGGTCTGCGTGTGTGTGTGTGTGTCTGCCTTTTATCAGCATATCTTAAGAACAAATAGTAGCAGAAAGTCAAAATTGGTATTCAAAATGTGTATCATATAGGGATGCTATACCAAAGTTTTCGTTGAGATCAAGAAAATGGTTCGTGTGCAGGGGCGCCCAAGATAATTCAAATGCACTACGTCTATGGGGGAAATCGCAGGGAGGTCGAGTTTAAGCTCTATAGATTGCACTAAACCAAATGAAACGAATATATATTTTTTATATATGTAAAAACATGTTTCATGCATTATATGGTAGGAAAATCATTCGCTCTTCGTTTACAGGGCTACACAAAAGGACTAGATTATAGTGTAACAATACTTGAAAATTGGTTGAACTGTATGTCAGGTTGTGTCGTGTGTTATTAAAATAGGATTAAATTTATGTGCACCATGTGGTGCGTAACCGTCAGAAGATATACAGGGCTGCCAATATTTAAGCCATAACATTCTTTTTTATTGTTAGTGGAAGTGCTTTACAATAATGTTTTATCAAGTGTAGGAAAACTGTTCAGGAATTAAAATTAATTCCTGAAAGCCATAAGATAAATAATGTATTTTTTTTAATCTAAAAATTTATCGCTTTGTTTTTTGTATAGTTACACGATTTGAGGCTTCCTGAATACCAAAGTCAAGTGTTTAACTTTTGATCTTTGTCTGCGTCTCTTAGAGTAAATTAAAAACAAATAATTTCAGACAATCCAGTTATTGTATTTTTAAGTTAATACGTTTGTTACTAGAAAAGTTTGATCAAGATTGATAAGTTTCAAAGAATGTTGCGGGTGAAAGTTGCCTGAATAATTTTAAATGAACTTTTGAATTTAATAACAGATTTGAATTCAGTATAAATGTAGGTACAAAAAAAAAAAAAAAAAAAGAAAGAAAGAAAGAAAAACGCGGCGGGGTTGAAAGGTCGACAGCCCCTTCACACACAATTATTTTTCAAATAAAGTTTTTCCGAAGCCTAATTTGATTTTTTTTTTTTTTTTTTTTTTAACATAGATTTACATAACAGTACTCGTTATTTTAGCCTTTAATCTCCAGTCTGTATTTATAGTAATACATTTCAGGGTAAGAAAAAGTCGTGTGTGTGACACACCAGATTTCTTTCTCCTTTTTTTTTTTTATTCTCATATAAAAGTTACTCAATTACTTGTATATTTCTTTATTCTTTTATAATAAAAATGTGAATTTACCTTCCTCTGATGGGGTTTTGAAAAACGACCTAACCGTTAATAAATTAAATTAAATTAAATTTACATGTAACAACAATGACAAGGACATTTTAATAATAATTATAAAATATTGTTGAGAAGAAATTTTATCTTTCGAAATTTATATATTTCATTTTTAATTTACTAATCATGGCTTTATTTGTTTAATTTTTTGGATGAAATCCGCATTAATAAGATATCTTTTGCATACTAAATTTTATTATGATTTCCAATTATATATGTATATATGCATATAGGAAAGTTATTAGACTCTTTTTTTTTCTGATTAAAAACTGACATAAAATATTTATTATTAATATTCATATTTCTTGTTAAATTTTCAAAGGTGTACAATAATTTAAATAACTCCACATATTTCTTTCACTTTTAATTTTTACTAAAATTCTAATTCAGGTGCAGATAAACAATTTCTGTATCATGTATAGATGCAAACATTTTAATTAATTACGGCGTATTTTTAGCCCCCCCTTTATTTCGCATCGCTTTATTTATAGAAAATTTTTATCCAATATATAACTTCGATGGAATAAGAAAAATATTAACCTTAAAAAAGAAGTTATATGAAATAAAGGAGGGCTAAAAGTTCTCCAGAATAAGTTAAAATGTTAGCAGCTTTGTCTATGTACAGTGTTCGTATGGATAAGCTTTTTTGTAGGATTCAGCCACCAGTATTATTACTTTTCGGACATACATATGTAAAGAAAAAATTGTAATCACGTCGAAAATTTAACTTTATGATTTTTATGTATCTGTACTTTTTGATTCCCCTTGAGTTCATTTTTGCCATTTTGACAGTGATGTATGTATGTGTGTGAGTGAACTCGATAACGTCTAAACGCTTTGTTCGAATGAGTCAAATGTTGGTAACATGTTATAGGTAACCATAGCACGAACTCTATAGATTTTGGTTAACCTGTCACTTATACTATTTTACGGGGATACAAAGAAAAAGAATTTTTTTTGTCATTATTGACTATGAGCTCAAACTAATTAAAGTGCGATAGCGTCTAACTACCTTATTTGTTTGGACTAAAAATTTATATAAATATTATAGATCACCTCCATACAAACTGTATTTATTTTGGATAATCTAGCACTTATAGAATCTAGCACTTAATCACATCACTTGGAGAATCTAGCACTTATAGAATCTAGCACTTAATCACATCACTTGGAGAATCTAGCACTTATAGAATCTAGCACTTAATCACATCACTTGGAGAATCTAGCACTTATTTTCTTATTTTACAGGGACACAACGAAAATTTCTTCATTATTATGGCCTACGGGCTCAAATTATTTAGTGTGCTATATCATCTAAACGCCTTATTCGAATGAGCTGAAAATTTACATACATATTAACGCTAATATGTATACTCACATGCATATTCACATTATTCCTACAATCATTAAACTCTACATATTTCACATGATGATGATATTTCAATATACATATTAAATTTGAGTTCAATCGAATGCAGCATTTAAACGCTATTGCGTTCACTCACTTAATTACATATACAAATTAAACCTATATTCATTCAACTTCATGTACTTTATGTTATGATGACCTAAAATATATATACTGAATTTGAGTTCAATGGAATGTAGTGTTTAGACAATATCGTGCTTATTAACTTCCATGCGCATACACATTAGACCTATACTCATTAAATTATTTCATGTGATAGTGACCTAATACAATATACATACTATATTCGAAACGAACGCAATCGAATTTAGTGTTTAGATGTAATCGGGTTCACTCACATACATACATACACATATTAATGCAGATATCTCAGTACGAAAGAAAAAGAAAAGAACAAAAAAATTGAATTTAGAAGACCCCCCAAACTTATGAAATGAACTTCAAATAATTTCAGACCATAAATCATTATGTATAAGAATCAAATTCATGTACTTTATGTTATGGTGACCTAAAATATATACACAAAATTTGAGTTCAATGGACTGCAGCGTTTAGACAATGTCATGCTTGCTTACTCCCATGCATATACATGTTAGTCCTACATTCATTAAGCTATTTCATGCGATGATGACCTATAATATACATACTATATTCGAATCGAACACAATCGAATTTAGTTTTTAGATGTAATCGCGTTCACTCACATACATACAGATACATATATATGCAGACATCACAGTAAAAAAAGGAAAAATTGAATTCAGACCCCCGTAAACTTTTTAAACGAGCGTCAAAAATTTCAGACCATAAATCGTTATGTATAAGAATTCTACTTTGTCTCGGTGTAAAAAAAAAAAAAAAAAACCTTAGTTCTACCTCATTAAAATCTATGTAGTTGTATCTCACCTCTAGCATAACTATCGAATTTGAGCTGAATAAAATGCAGCGTTTAGACGCTATCGTATTCACTCATACACATACATGCATACCTTCATTATTATAAAAAATGTAAAATGAATTCAGGATACCCCAAAATTCACAAAAACTCTAAAATATCATATTTGAATTTTTCTATGATAACAATATTTCTCTTACAAAATATGTGATCGGAATTTCATAATATGTTTTCTTCCATCATCCGTAATTTTATAAGTTTAACCAAACGCTCTTTTATTTAATCCTCCGCATTACTTTTGTTATAAGCCTATTTAGCGCGTCCTTTAAGCATTTATTTATTACGAAATTTGGCAATAAAAATCACTCTGCGAATTTTAATCCAATTTTTTATCAATTATTTTTCTTATTAATAAACATGTTTTTTTAATACATATTTCAAAAATTTTAAGACAAAATTGTCTTTAATCAATTTATTTTTATTCATATTTGTAAAAGTAAATAAATGAATGAATGAATAAACTGTATTTATTACTGTTTAATGCCTCATTAAATGTAAAAAGGAAATTCATTGGGAACGAGCGCCATCTCTTGATGATTTCACGAATTTTTTGCGTTAAATATTACAAAATTCAAAGTAACTACCCTGTATATTGAATAAAAATATTTCTGGTTGTAAAAGGCGCTAATACATGTAAGAAGGAATGTCCATGCAAACTTTCAGCTCAACAGGTGCAGAACTCTAGGCTCTAAGCTTGTAAAACTGAACAAGGAGAAAAAGAAGAATGCAATCTCAGATTTTCAAAGTTTTAGTACTCAGGCCCCTTAATTCGGATCGACTTGCAAATTTGTACGTTTTGAAGAAATTTCGGTTTTGAAGGAAATTTCGTGGTCTCTGGAGTTGTACTACGATTATTATTGTCTCACATCTTATATCTGCGTTTGCAGACTCGGTGACTTTGCCAACAAATATTGTATGAGAAATGCCTAGCTGGTTGTCAGCCAGGGTAGCTCAGTGGTAGAGCATCGGTGTATTAAGCGGAAATGCCGGGTTTCGCTTCCCGGCTCTGATATTTTTCACATAGCTGGTATATAAAAAAATATATATATCACTCCAATTTACTTAAAATGAATATTCACGTTGATGAATTCATGAATAAAAATCTCTAAATTTGTTCGTGCTATCAGTAATTAATCTTCATATAACTAAACTAGTATTTATTTTGACAGGAATTGTGGAAACAGTTCATGTTAAAATTGATTCACGTTAACAGCTTCAAGTTAACGACGTTTGACTGTATATACAGTATTTTCTACAAGTACCATTTTTATATAACAGTAGGGGTTTTATTTCCCTCTCAAACTTTGTTGTTCAGAAGGTTTATTTTCCAGTTTCTCAAATAATCTTAACTTTGTAATCGAGTGTCGTCGATTTCCTAACAATTAAAAAATATATATATTAATTTTTTTTTTCGTGTTATTATTATTATTATTACTTTCTTCTATATCCAATGAAAGAAAATATTGGATACATAAAAAAGATCGACTTCCGGTTTTTGATAAGTTTACATGTTTTCAGAGGTCCAGAACACTAACTGTCTTTTTTTAAAAATTGTCTGTCTGTCTTTGTGAGTGTTCTAAAATTTTTTGGTGACTGTAGATACAGTGCAGCAGTTCCTTAGATAAGGAACTGCTGCACCGAATTATATTGTAGTTTGATATGTACAGTCGGTAACAAAATTGTCCGAACACTAGCAAAAATTCCTATGTAAAAAAAGTACACTTCATACGGTTTTTTTAAAATAAATCCTTAACGAATCGTGTTCTTAGACTGAGTAAGAACAGGATTTGACAAGGATTTATTTAACAAAATCGTATAAAGTGTACTTTTTTTACATAGGAATTTTGGCTAGTGTTCGGACACTTTTGTTACCGACTGTAAATGCACCTTGACATAAATTAGTGCTTATAAGATTTTGGTGTCAATCGCTCATCAAGCGTTAGTATTACACTGCGATTTCTCCTATTTAAAGAAAGGCTATATCTCAGGTTCTATTGTGAATAATCGAACAAATCTTTATACGTGAGAAGGCCATGATAAAATAATAAGAGGATTCACCTTGGGTGCAAATCGGCAAAAAGAAGGCTCTACTGTACTGCAATTTTCCTCAAAAACGAAAAGGATATATCTCAGATTCTACTATATATAATTGCAAAACCTTGGTATATTTGAGAACCATTATAAAATACTATGCTGAATTAATTTGGATGAATATCGACCAACAGGTGACGCTGTTGTCCTGATATTTACCCCATGAATAGTTTTTTTCGTCTTTATTAAGAAGTCGCTTAAAACTGCTTAATAAAGCTCAAGAAAATGCGAAAAAATCCCAATGTTGAAATTAAATATCTCGGTCGGTCAATTTTCGGTTCACAGAAATGAAATATTTTGTGTTATATTTTTTAGGATGAGTAGGGATATGGAGACTGTATAACAGTTAGATTTGATAATTTATTTTTATTTATATTTTAATTTAAACATGTCATAACCTAAATGCTTACATTTTTAAAAATATTTTGTGATTGGAAGTATATTTGCAGAGATAACGGCATTCTAGCGATTTTGCATTGTACCTTGTACTTACATGTATAAATTGTTGCGAATTTGTAAATAATTATGTTTATTTTTGTAGAAATTCTTTCAAAGAGGCTTAGTAAGTTAATAAAATTATACTTTTCTGCCTTTATAGTTTGTTTTAGCATTAAAATAGCCCAATTTTCCCTTAAGGGACCTCTTTACTCACCGCCGCCAGAAGCCGAAGCTAATGTTATTCTATGGGAAATTTTTCTACACAAATAACTTATTAACTAATACATATTTTTAATTCTGTTTTCACATACTGAAAATCCCCATCTGTTAAATTGACGGACCTTTTTAATATATATATATATTGAAGATGCAAAATACGAATTTTCAAAAAAAAAAAAAAAAATACATTTTTAAAAAGTAACAGTTTGGAATTTTCTGAATGTGAAAACAGAATTTAAAAATATGTATTAGTTAAAGTTATTTGGAAAGAAAATTTCCCGATAGAATAACATTGGCTCAGGCGACGGTAAGTGAAGAGCATTAAAAAAAAAAAAAAAAGTTTAAAACGCATTAAAAAGCTCCAGTAAGGCAGGTAATGGATATGGCACCAAATTTGGCGAGTTTTTTCCATTGGCGACTTTTTGGCGAATGTTTTTGGGAAAATCCTTATTATGGATATACCAAACATAGACTTTCCAATGTGATTGGTAATCGAGATTCCAGAACATTCTGGGTTCGATAGAGAGGTATTTAAAGAGCTGCAGCGTGCCAAATCACGATAAATCTCAGATTAGTTTCCGCCAACGCTTTCATTGCTGCTGAAAGAGTCTTGAGCCTCTTTGAATGAGTCTTACTTTATGTTAATGCTTTGATACAGTTTGCATTGTGAATTTGCTGTTGACAACTGTTATTGAAGCTGTGTTTACTGGTAGTTTGCACTGTGAATTTGCTGTAGACAACTGTTATTGAAGCTGTGTTTACTGGTGAAACTGAAGTTGGTACCTAGTTTATAAACATGTATTCTTCTGGAATTTTCTGTAAATAAACTACTGAGTGTTTGAAAGTGTCGCCTTTCATTCTCTGACAATGCACGATTACCCAAGTACGCACACACACACACACACACACACACACACACACACACACACATATATATATATGAAAATAAATAAATAAATAAATAAACAAAACATTTCCCAGGAAGAAAAATGAAGTATGACATGAAGAAATGGAACTTGTAATTAAAACGATATTCAAAATCTAAATACTAAAAAATAATTGGAGCTCTTGCATTGAACATTCATACGAAATTTTGTCGTGTATACTGAAAATTATGAGAAAAAAAAAAAGATTCATATAGTTTCAAAAATTAGCAGAAAAACTTTGTAAATATTAATATATGTGAAGGTGCATCTACATATAAATTCGTATGAAATTTTGTGCATTAGTTTTTGAGCAACCCCTACAAAGAACTTTTTGTCTCCCACAAACAGAGGCAAAAAAAAAAAAAAATGTTTTTAAAAAATGGTTAAATCATGTTCCCAACCCTCAAAACGCGTAAATTCATCAAAAAATCTATGTCGAAAACACGTACGTTTTGAATATCTTCTTTCATAAATAGGGAAGTATGTAAAAATTCAAATATTTGCATGTATGCATATGTTGTCCATTCTTGTAACACATTTCTTTTTCTTCTAGGTTCATAAATAAATATTCACAAATAAAAGAGATTTAAGCGCGGTTGAATTTTTTCTCACTTTTTTTATTCCGATCTAAATATACCTTTTATCATAATTATCCTGTGACATTCAATTTCTTTAGCAGCTGGCAAATCGAAGCTTATAGAATCTCAAGGCTTCAAATGGGAAGAGAACATTTTGCTACGCCTGTGAATTGATTAGCTGAACGATATATTTATAGTGTTAGAATTGAAATAGCATTTAAGAGTTTTTTTACTCAAATTCTTGGGAATTAAATAAAAGCCTCTACACTAATTTAAAGCAAACAGAAAAAAAAAAAAAAAAAGATAAGAAACCTAATACCTGACCTTTCTAAGCATTTTACATTATTAGGAAATTAATAAATATGTTAGTATTCATATTAATTTCGTTTGTTTTAAATTAAATTAATTTATTTTTACTACTGAAACTTCATTTATTTTATATTTCATATATTTTTCTTTACTAAATTACTCATTTTTCTCAACTTTAACATACATTTTAATTTAATTAAAGTATATGATAATTTTTATTTGAAATTATTTTTTTTAAACCTCTATTTTAGGGATTTTCTAAAATAATATATATATATATATTTAATTCTACATATAAAACGAATTGTGTAAGTGATTTAATGAAATGAAAGTGTATTTTTAGAAAACAAAAACTAAAATCACAAAAAGACATAGTATTTTTAGCACATAAATGTAATATATATAACACACATTTTCATTTAATTAACATATAGGATATTTTTTTTTAATATGAAATTACTTTTTCTAAATCGGTATTTTAGAAACTTTCTAATATAATTATTACATTAAGTAATATATTTTTATAGAACATTATATTAATTAACTGCATTAAGAACTTTTTAAAAAATAATTCTTCTTCTTCTTTTTTTTTTTTTCTTTTTTTTATTCAACACTTAAAATATATTCTAAAAATTGAAATGAAACTTTGTTTTTAGAAAACAAAAAACGAAAACCACAAAGTGACATATTTTTTTAGCACATCAAATAATATATATATATATATATATATATATATATATATATATACTTCAAGTGTAGTATGATGTAAAATATCTTATGGGAAAATAATATTTAATTAAATTCAAAATCAAGAGTTTTTATAAATATAGCTTTATACTTGTCAGAGGATTAATTTCACTTTATTGTAAATAATACTAAAATGTTACATAGTAGCATTTTCTTCATTATCAATCCTTATTACACTTGTAAAAAAAAAAAAAAAAAAAAAAAAAAAAAAAAAAAAAAAACGAAGAATTACAAAATTAGTTATAAGTTGTTAAAATAAATCAATCCGTATTAAATTTAACTATGTTTTTAAATAAAAAATGCAGAATATCAGAAATGGGAAAATTAGTGGTGCTGCAATGGGAATGTGTCATCATTCTGGATATTAAAAATCCATGCTAGAAAGTAAAACTGGAAATACCACTGCATTAGTCAGATGAGAAATCTGGGAAAATCAATTTGTTACAATGAACTCGAGGCATGATTTGCCTTGAAAATTGGTGATTTAGGGCAGATTAAAGTCAGACAAAGTTGACCACATGCTTAGAATATATCTTTGGTTAAAAAAACTTTGGCAGCAATTCAAAACCACACAATCGGCATCTAGAAGTTTCAGCAAAGGTTGGTCGAGTGTTATGACAAGCACCATTAATCGATATTTGTGGTTGTCCTCAACTTATCGTTGACCCTACCTTAGCGAAGAACTCGAAAGATTGGTGTCAACGTCTATCGCGTTTAGAAAGCTTTACGAAGGAAGTGTTTATGCGGGGCGATCAGCTATTTGTATATTTTATTTCACAAGAGGGGACGTTTTATGCAAACAAGTTAAACTGTTTACTAGTCCTTTCGTGGTCATGAACGCGTATACGCGGTCAATGTTTTTACTTCTTAATGGTCTATTCATCGTTACGGTGTTGCTACACAGGCAGAAATAAGTATCTCAGTATTACTGCTAAATTTTGAACATTGTTAGCGCTTAAATACTTACAAAAATACAAAGCGCCCCCCCCCCAACCCAGTATAATCACATGGAAATGTAAAATATGAAAATCGATTGACCATGAATGGACTAGACGGCATATCGATGGAGGCTTTTTCTAATCATGGTTGAGTCCAAGTTTAGTCTCCAAAGCGATAGTAGGCGTTATTTGATATCACGTGAACTGGAATCACGCTATCAAAACATCTTATAAAAATTTTCATACGGAGGAGGCTGTGTCTGTGTTAATTGTGGTATTAATTTAGGTGAACGCAGAGACCTCAGTGTCTTTCTACGTATAACGGTAAATGCTCAAAGACACACGAAGTAAAAAAAGGGCTTCAAAAAAAAAAAAAAAAAAAAAATGAAGAAAAACTGCAGATAATGTGAAGGTATTTGAAACAATACCAGCATTTATAAGTCTTCAAAAAAACTTTAAAAATGAAGAGAAACTGCAGAAAACTGCAGATAAATTGAAGGTATTTGGAACAGCAAATAATTTGCAGGTAACTTTCCTTCCTCCAAAAAATGCTTTCCCCTTAAACTTCATTTTAAATGTTTTTCTTCATTTGAAAAGTTTTTTTGAAGACTTTTTAAGCTGGTATTGTTCCAAATACCTTCACATTATCTGCAGTTTTCCTTCACTTTTTATAGTTTTTTTTGAAGATTTTTTTTTTCTTGCTGGGCAGACCCATTCTTAATACTTATGTAGGCCAATAACGATGCTAGAAGTAATGATTTCTTACTATAGGGCCTCAGCCATTAATCAAAAAGGGCTCATAAAGTGGGAGATTATCTTTATCATCAAGCAACACAGCGCATATAGCGTCCGGCTTGATCACTGGAGTTGAATACCATCAAGATTTTTCTGAGAATAGTTGCCATCTTTAACATTTTTTGGCTGCCGGAAAAAAAAAAAAAAATAGAATATTTTTATATATTTCTGTAAAATTTTTCCGTGTTTAAATAAAATGAAAATTTCTATTAAAATTTTCCAGTAGCCAAAAAGTGCTAAAGTAGGCAATTCTGTTTCAGAGACATTAAAAATAAATAAATAAATAAAATGAAGAAATAAATAAATAAATTGAAAACTGCTTTAATTCAACTCCACAGAGCCTTGCGGCGTTTACAGCTATTTTACAAGAGCAATGCGTCTCACTTCCCATAGACATTATCAATTAAGTAATTTGCAGTATTACACATCGCTATTTGTGCTGTATTGCTCCTTCGTGTGATCATACTCCATGTTAAATTTATTCTTTCTATACCAAACTGGCAAATTCAGTTTGTTAATTTGATACATGTACTAATTTCTACGACATTATAATTGTCTGGAATATTTTCCATTTGTTTCATTTAGTACTATGTGTTATATACCTACGCCCAGTTTCATTAAATTCTAGGTTTAACGTTTTGAATAATAGCTTTTTTTTTTTGTGTGTGTGTGTGTGTGTGTGTGATTTATTCTTAATTTAATAAAACATTGTTTGTGATATGATACATTTTTTTTCTACAAATCTCTATTTTTTAACATAATCTGATTAAAAATCATCAGAAATGTATATTTTAACAACACACGGAAGAAAATAAAAAACAAACTAAAAGGACTATATACATTTAGTTTTACCTTTTCCCTAAATTTTCTGAAATAATATTACTTCTTTAAATTTTACCTACACATTTTATTTTTTCTATTCTTTTCCCTTTTTATTTCAATAATAAATCTTCTTGTATAAAATATAAACTTTTGATTAGAAACTGCACCCTTATAGCCAAAAAGAAAAATTAAAGGCAAAAATGCTTCACAATCATTTTTACACTAAAATTTAAATATTTTTAAATGCAGTTAATAAACAGAGTAGGTTTAATTTAAAATTCCTCAGAACATATCGAAATTTCAATCACACTTGCATTATTTCGCTTCATTTTGTAACTTCTTAGTAAAGAATGAAATGTTAAAGGCGAGAATTTCGTTATAATTCTTCTTATTGATTATCTTTACTAAAAATGGTAATTAAACATCATCATAAACCTGCATATGTAACGGAAATTTTTAAACATAAGTTCTGTTTTGATGTATCAAAATATTTATAATCAGAAATATTTTCCATGAAATACCAAATGTAACATTTAAAATCGTTAAGAATGGAATTTTGAACTAATGAAAGAAAATTTGGGATAACAAATTCGAAGTAATTCTGTACTGCTGTTTGAGGAAATCGTAGACTTCAATTAACATTCCCCAGAGAATAGTTTTCTGACAAGTCAAGCCACACGTTTAATTAACAGTAAATTCTTAAAGTACTTTTATTAACAGTGTACACTTTTCTTCATGGGAAACGAATGATCAAACAATCATATTAAATTTGAAGTACAATGAATTAAACTCCATAAAAAGTTAATAAAAAGTAACAAAACTTAGTAAAAAGTAACTGAATAAAAATACAATAAAAACTACATTTATATGAATTTTGCATACATTTTTCTGACACAATTAAGCTATTCATTAAAGTGTTTTTTTTTTTTTTTTTTTTTTGAAATACACATACGAAAATAAAACAGTTAATTTTGATACAAAAACCATACCTGCCAACCTTTTAATTTATTTCGGAGTATTTTTAGCCCCGCCTTTATTTCGTACCACTTATTTTTTAAGAGAATTTTTTTCTTATTTTATCGGTATTATATATCAGAGAAAAAATGAATAAATAAAGTGGAGCGAAATAGAGGCGGGGCTAAAAATACTCCGGAATAAATTAAAATATTGGAAGCTGTGCATCAACATGAATATCATCGGCCCCAAAAAACTATCATAAAAACTATATTTTTGTATTATTACACTTAAAAAAAAAAGAAAGAAAGAAAGAAAGAAAGAAAGAAATAGTGTAAAAAAATCTAATGAATTAATGTAAGTGTATAAAATAATAGTAAATGTACTCTGTGGTTGACACAGTACAAATAGTTACCGAATTTAATGTTAAACTATAAAAATGAGCTTTATTATCCGTGCATAAGTTTTTCTCTTATTCATGTTTGGTGTTACAGCAATCTACTGTTAATCGAATTATGAAGATTTTAAACTATCGAGAAATAATGCTATGTAAAGCGCCGTTTTCTACAAATGTGGAAAGAAATATCAATACTTTTCGCTATAATCAAATTTGCAACTTCAATATAAGAGGTTATTTATTAACAAATTTGAGAAGAAATTTCCATTTTATATAAATGATGCGCCTCATTCCTGTAGTGATCTACAAAATTAAAAACTGATTACCCTTCCTATACTATGTCATTATAATTAAACTTACTCTGTTTACACCTAATAAGATACTTGTCTTGTATTTTGTTGAAGCTAGGTATATACGTCATATGCACTACGTAGGAAATAAATTAGTAGTTCAAATTTCTACCGATAGATGACGCTATTCATGTTATGCAGAAGCAATTCTATGCAAATTTGAAGCGATTTAAAACTAATAATTAATGCCGTAAAATAATTCGTCAATATTCCTTTACAGAAGGAAGTTAGATCCTTATTGATTAAGTTGTTTTATTAGAGCTGTAGTGTACATTCAACTGCACAATGACAATATCGACTCTTCAAAAGCTTACGAATAGGGGCGCACTGGATATTTTCCTTCAGGGGCACATAAAAACTTTAGTATACGAGACGCTTGTAAACTCGTCTGAGGATCTTGCAGTGAAAATCTGCACCGCAGTCAAAATTACGCAACACCAGGAATCTTCGAAAAGGTGCTCAGATCATTCCTTCGCTGGTGTGAAATGCGCAACGATTTGCGACTAAGAGCTTACCGTGAGTTTCACTCTGATGAAAAAAATCATATTGTGCAAACTTTGGTATCGTTCATTCGCTTTCCTGACATTTTGTAAATTCATGTTAAAATTCTAATTTTACTCTCTACTGCCTCTCAGAGAGGAATGCCATATGTTTGATGGAAATTACTGACGTTTAAATGGGTACTATCATCTATCTTCAAAATATATGTATATAAATATACATGTATATGCATATTTATAAATATGTATTCTAAATGAAAAAGAAGGACGGTTAAAAAAAAATAACGTCACTCAAAGCTTCGTTGATTAGTAGTCCCGGTTCTATTCAATAGATCAGAATGAAACTTGAATTATTTATTATGTAGATCTTAATCCAAGGTTTCCATAAAAAAAAAAAAAAAAAAAAAAAAAAAAAAAAAGTATAAAATTTTGCCAGCAGTGGATGGTGTAATGATTTAATAAAAAACATATTATTTTATTTATTTACATATCTTTGAGCTCTACTTCAATTCATTCACTTGTATTCATTGCTGAATCACTTGTAGTCATTCAGCAATATGCTGAAAATCCCCGCTTTACAAACGGCCACACGCAGCATATCGGTAGGAATAAGAGACATATGGCAGAAGATGCTGAATTTAAATTTCACGTCTACTTTTTTTTTATATCCTCGATAAAGTGATCTGTGCAAAAACCTTCACAGGCAGAACTCACCAGGGTGCAGTTCTAACGATCATGCTGACCAGATAAATGGGAAAGTACGCGAGATTATGTGGTAAGGAAGTTAGTATGAATTCCATTCTTTACACGTCTTGCCGTAAAAACAGTTGCTCCGTCGTGAAATCATGTGTAGAGACCAAACAACCATCCTGCATGCCTTAACGTCGGGATAACAGAGCCATTCAGAAGTCTGATGCATCGGTTTATTTTGACTATATATCTAACAAACCCGTACTTCGTGACATCCTCGAAGAAGTACGGGCCATATTAAATTTCCTTGAATCTATACCATTCTGTAACGTACGAAAAATTTAACGGCATTTTTTGCAGGACCTGAGAATAGGTGAAACCCCATATTCGACTGCTCTTTGTCAGTGACTGACAGACTTGGGGACATATTTATTCAATAGTCACCAACAATTTTAAGAAATGATATTTGATATGTACTATAATAGATGATTAGCCTCCGAATTGATTAAGCAATCGATAAAATAAAAATTTAGTGGTGGATATTGAAAGAAAAAATCTCGAAATATGACAACATTGCCCTTCGTGTTCACAGCACCATCTAAGTGAAAATAAGCCTCGTGTGTCCATAATATAAACAATGATTAGTACTTGTCCCCTTACATCTCGACAGAAAATCCAAGGCAAAAATTCAGCCGTATAATATTATCACGTGGCTTCAATTGTTGCAAGAAATTTATCTTGTGAGGGATTAGAATTTTGTTCATTATCATGAGCAAGATTAACTACGACATATCAAGTGCTTGATTAATTGAGCGGCCAATTAAAATAGTTTTCGAAGAACTCACTTTCTGAAACTTTGGAAACTATTACTCCCTCCATAAGTTGCGGCTCTGTTTCACTACGTATTTTTCTCGGTGCAATATCTATAGAAACTATTTCTACAAGCTTACGAATCGTGCATTAAATTTCATTTACGAGCATAGGCCTTCTCCGTAAGTTTGTCGTTACCAATAAACATGAATACAGCCGAAACTTTGCTCTCAATTAAAAGTTTTACAGTAAAATATTCTTACGGTCAATGAGCGTTACTTTTTGTTTCGCGGCATGTTTACTGCTGGCGAATGAATTCTTTAAACCATACGTCTTTCTTTAATGAAAAAATTACTTACCGCTACACGCTTCCATATGGTTTTAGCAGCACAGCGTCATCTAAGGGTGATATATAAAATTGTATTTTTTCGATGGAAACCTCGGCCGCATGATCAACAGAAATGAAGTCTTAAGTTTGATTAAAAAAAATAGAGTAGAAATGGTGGTTACAAGCCTGTGAGTATCGCCAGTGTAATTTAACATTGTATTACTTTTATCTTGTATTTAGCAGACTATTTAAATTATACATAATGTCTGTCTGTTGTATTCTCTTTGAAGCCTAGACACCAATTGTTGAGCTAAAAAAATTGTTAGAGCAGTAGATTAGACCCTGAAGATGTGCATCTCATCGAGATTCTTTCGAGTTTGGAATTTTTTTTTTCGATTTTATCCTTTGAGTTTTCTAATACCTGTGTGCAGTCTGCTACTACCGCTACTGATTGCTGAGCTACAAATCTGGTCCTCTTGGACCTGAAAGTATGCCCTTATGCGTGATTTTTTCGATTTTCGAGTTTATTTATTTATTTATTTATTTATTTCGATTTCGCCTATTCATTTTTCTCCTAGACTGTTGGAAAACCCCAACTGCGTACACTGTAAAAAAAAAAAAAAAAAAAAAAAAAAAAAAAGTGAATCATTCCGTTTAAAAAAATGCAAATAATTGCCTTTTGTGAAACCGATTGATTTTGGAATGGAAAATTTTAATTTACAGATAAAACCGTTTCAGATCTGTTATGAACCCGAATTTATCAACAATGAAAGAGTTTTTTTGGTAATATTTCATTATCAACGTAATTAAGCGTTGAAAAGAACGTTGAAAATAAAATAACGTTCAGCTTATTTTTGAGTAGCCCTGCATATTTTCTATGCACATCACATTGTATAAATATAGTCTTCCATGAAAAACACCTAACACAAAATGAAAGGCTTTTCCAGCAATTTCCTATTATAGCCCCAATATATCCAAATATTTTGGGTAGTCCTGTAAACGAATGATTAATGATATACATACCACAATCTACACAAAATGTGATTTTATGTATATAAAAAAATATATTCATTTCATTTCGTTTAGGGCAGTCTGTAGATCTAGTACTGTACTTACCAGAAATTTCCTCTATACACGTAATGTATTTGAGTTCCCTTGCATTACACTGTACATGAACCATTTGCTTGATCTCAACGGAAAATTTAGGGTAGCATCCCTATATGATACATATATAGAATACCGAGTTTGTACTTCCTGCCGATATTTGTTATGAGATTTTCTGATAACAGTCACACAGACATTCACACAGAGGCACGCATAGACCAACCGCTAGAAACATGATTTCAGATTTAGGCAACCTCAAAACGTGTAAATATAACAAAAACTTAATTCCTACCCTAACAGCACAGTTAGGCTTAACTTATCCACAGTACATCTTAAGGACGTTTCTGGGATGTCTTTTCATCCAGAAAACATCTTGAAGATATCCTGGGGAAGCGATGTGCTGTCTGGGTATGACTTGATCAAAAACTAATACTTCCTTTCTCATATATATGAATTAGAAAAAGTAAAAAGTGCTACCTATGCTTATTTTTGTCACGAATTTCTTTGTTCTATTCCCTTTATCAAAATAAATAAATAAATAAACATTATTAAAACTTTAAAACTCGGGAAGTGTACGTGGATTTTCAGATTTATTCGTGTTGTTTAGGGAACAAATCTAGGATCATGAAATATATATTCCCATGTGAATGTGATTTCTTTAAACGATAGATATCAATGTACGGTTTGCATAAAAAAAAGAAAAAAAAATCCCATTCTGTTATAAAATATTATTTATGAACCGTTTTTAACTTATTTATCAGAAAAATATCAACAAGTAGAAAAATAATGTTTAAGAACATTTCTTCGTTTTTTCTAAGAGTAATTATATTATGCATACAGTATTATTATTAACATTTTTTCAGATACTATTGAAACCGTACTTCCGTGTATATATATATATACTACAATGATTTTTTTGTTGTTGTTGTTATGCAAACCGTATGAAACCGTACTTCTGTGTGTGTATATATATATACTACACTGATTTTTTTTTTTTTTATATAAAAACAGTTATTTATGCTTATTGCTTATAAAAAATTAAAAACATTTTAAAATTTAATTAAACACTTTTTAAATATTTTAATTGTAATAATGGCAATATTCTAAGTAATTTACAGCCTAGTTTTCAATACTTAATTTATTAACATTTAAGCTTTTAAAAGAATGCCAATATTAAGTATTTGTTACTTCAGACGTTTTAATAACATTTCTCCACGTTAAAGGAAAAGTTTGTGTCGGAATAATTTAGAATCAGAAAGGTGGTTATATTAGTTAATAAAAAGTAGTATATATCAAAAAGCTGGTGCAAATAATAGGAATTGATCTGTAATATAACATCAAACTACTAATCTACCCAAAAATATTGAACGGTTAGGTTAAACTCTAATGTTTATGTAACTTCTACATACTTTATAAATAATATTTTTAAAAAGTGTGTGCATATCATAAATTAAAGATAAAATAAGATTAATTTTTACTTATAAGCAAATACTTTTGAAATATATATATATATATATATATATATATATATATATGTATATATGTATAAGTAAATGCATTTTTCTAAAATTTATAATTTTTTTTTTTTGTAATTTAGAAAATATATAAATGTTTTTAAAGTAATGTGGTTATACCTTTTCAAAAAATCAAAAAAATAAATCCACTTCATGTAAAAAACTACTCATAAATACGAACATAGTTTGGTTTGATCTTCATGTTCCATTGCTGATGAGGTATATTAAAATTATAATAATAATAATTATTATTATTTTTAAATACAAAATCGATATAAAGACAGATAACCTAAATAAAAAGGCAACGTTGTCAAAATGCTCTTGTTAATGTTGAAATTTACAGTTCTGTAAAAAACAAACTATAATTGTTATTTTTATTCATTTCAATCTCTAATTTTCGAGTGTAGGAAATTTATTGCTGAAAAATTTCCCAAAATATTAATAAGTTTTATTTAAAATATGTTTAATCTTTATATTTCGCATCAATGTTTAAAAGTATAAACAATTGAAGCTTTATAATTCTTATATTTACTCTATTAGCGATGTACAGTCGTCAAAAAAAAAAAAAAAAAAAAAAATTCCCCAATTAATTTTGTTTTAGATCATCCTATAAATAAACATCCGTTGCCAATCAATTAGCAATGACGTCTAGTTTATAACGGTATAATTAGATTTATGTACATATTAAATTTGCCATCTACCTATTAAATTCCTCATGAATTTCATTTTTTTCAACAGCAACCCTTTTTGACAAATTTGTGAGGTTATTTGGATCAAATCAGCACGAAAAAATATATAGTTTAATCATTTATCTAATGTTTTCATAGAGTTATAAACTGTCAAAATTTGTGGATGCTAATATTAAATGAATTTGACAAACATTAAATCATATTATCCCAGAAGATTATTATATTCAAATTTCATTTTTTTATGAGTTAGAATGAAGCAACCCAAACATATTGCGTATACTTCTGATTATAAAACATTTTTTGAATTATGAAAATAATTAAAAATTTCATATTCGAAAAAATTATGAATTATAATCTATGTTAATTTTTCACAAATTGAACGGACATCATCAAAAATATTGGTTTCCAAATTTCATTCAGTTTATTGCTACTATTATTTTTCGAGTTACTGTCATATTACACTTTTACATTCTCTTTACCATACATATGGTGGAGGAAGTATTGTTTTTGGGTCAAATTTTTGAAATTGCACTTTTATTATATTCACACGTTTTAGAGTCTCCTGAATCCAAAAAACACGCTTTTAGCGATTGGCCTGTGTGTGTCTGTTTGTCTGTCTGTGTGTATGTTATCAACATATCTCAAGAAAAAAGATTAATAGAAATTCAAACCTTGGCGTTCTAAGTTTGTAAACTTTTTGTTGAAACCAAGAAAATGGTTTGTCTACAGAGACATCCAAAAGAATTCAAAAATATTATGTCTATGGGGAAATTTCTCATAAGTACAATGTGACATCTGTAAAATGCTCTAAAGAAAACGGAATTAACATATTTTTAATACGCATAAAAGCATCTTTTTTTAATAGATTGTGGTATGGAAATCATTTATTATTCATTTACAGGGCTACACAAAGTATTTAGATACATTGGGACTATACATGGAAATTGCTGGAAAGTTTCATTGCCTTTTAGATGTTTTTCATGCAAAACTAAATTTAAGCACACAATGTGTTGTGCATACAGTTTACATACAATATACAGAGTTACTGAAATTATGCTAAACGTTCTTTTCTATTGAATATAATTCATGTAACCGTTTTGTTACATTTTATTATGTCGACGAACACTGCTCAGAAAAAAAAAAAAAAAAAAAAAAAAAAAATACATATACCTATCTATATATCTATCTATATCTATATCTATATCTATATCTATCTCTCTCTCTCTATATATATATATATAAATTGCAGATATTAACTCTGGTGTTTTGTATAATATCACGATTCGAGCTTCCCTGATTTCGAAAGTCCAATTTTTAACGGTTGATCTGTATGGATATTTGTTATGAGCACAAATTAAAAATAAATAACTGTAGAATATTCAACATTGGTATTTTGAATTTCGTATTACGTTGACACTTTACTATTTGATCAAGGTTGGCATGTTTGAAGGCAAATTAACAACAGATACGATTTTTCTATAAAAAAAAATTATATGCACTATAATTGAACGGAGAATTGAGGGGGCAGCAGATTCCCCTTCACACAGAATTATATTTCAAATAAAACTGTTCTGAAACCTATTTCGAGTTATTTTTATCTTACGTCATTGATCTTAAGACTTAATATGCACAATTTATCTTTATAATATTGAAATGCAGGTTAAGAGAAAGTCATGTGAATGACACACTAGGTTATTTATTGCTGTTAGAAGATGTCACTTGTTATCATTTCTGTCATCTATACCTTTCATAGACATAAAATAAAATAGTTATTCAACTAAATGTAGATGTATACATCATTTCTTAACTAGCAATATTTTCATTATATTTTTTTATATATTTAAAATTGCCATACTTCTTTTCCGGTTATTTTCTAAATGAATATAGTACTTTTCTGTGTGACATCCTAATATATTTTTGTTTGTAACCCTATTATTTAGAATTAGAATTAATATATTGAAATAAATTAAAAGAATATATACCATTCTTTTTTCCGAAACGCTTTGACCACAAGAATTCGAATACAGAGTCCAAAATGGGTGCTATATTCGAAAAATTGAAGTCAAGGTAAACTTTATTATGTGGATGACGCCTAAAGAAAATTTGACTACTGATTTAATTACTTTACGTTATTACAAATCGATTGGCACCAGCAGCATGTTTCTATGATAAATTAAAATGAAATTAGTCGGATGGTGGTTTTTTTTTTTTATGTAATCATTAAAGTTTTTGATGTTATCGTTTTTCCATTGGATTTAGTGAGAATACGTAATATGCAATGAGTATATTACGTGGTTGAAAAACTGATCGGTCGAGAGTAGGAATATTAGTCGAAATAAAAGTAGGTTAACCAAGCACTTTCGTAACTCCGTACAGTACCGAAGACAATTTTCGATTTCGGAAAAAGGCCGATTGACTGCTGTAAGTCCTAGGCCTGAGGGGGAGTGTCCGAAGAGAAATGGAAGTGTCCAAAGACATCGTTCGGTGTTGTTTACTTTGCGACTTCAAAATGGGCTTATCAGCAGCTGCATCTAGTCGCCAAATATGTCAAGCGTTTGAGGATAGTGCTGTGAATGAACGAAACCAATGCAAAGCATTGGTTTTGAAAATTCGGCTCAGGAGATTTGTCCCTCTGTGGTGAACCTCGCAGCGTACGGCCGCAGGCCTTGGATGACTAACGGCGGTATTCCCCATTAACTTCAACTCCCAGTTCAACGCAAAAACTTGGAAAGCGTCTAAAGACAGGGTGCAGCTTTTCAATAAAATTTGGATGGCTTCTTCTGCCGTCTGGTGTCAAAGATTTCATATAATCTTTGATTGGTTATTTTCTGCTGAAAAAGCTGAAAGTAACAATGCCGCTAGATGGCAGAAGCAACGGGGCAAATTTTACTGAAAAGTTAGACACTGTCTTTATGCACTTTTTAAGTTTTTGTATTTAACTGGAAGTTGAAGTTATTGGTGAATACAACCGTTAGCAGTACAGGCGATCATTGAGGAGGACAGTAGTCTAACGTGTGGTGAACTTGCAAGACAGTCTGACGTTTCTGATGAAACACTTTGACTTCATCTGCTCTGCTTAGGTAAGACATACAGGCTGAACAAGTCGTTCCACACACGCTGTTGGAAGTCCATAAGAGACAATGAGTGTCAGTGTCTAAGTCGTTGCTCTTTCTCACCACCGTACTGCATCTATATTCAATCCAGTGCTTACCAGTAACGGAATGTAGGTTCTGGTTTGTCACTCCCAGGCGTTCTAAGCATTTCTGGGATTGTAACCCCAGGACGCTGTCCTTCACAGCGTAAGACCATCTATGCACCTACGCAAGAATATGCTTTGTATCTGGAGGACAGGTCGTCACATGGTTCACTATGATCTGCTATCAACGGACCAAATGGTCTCTGCGGATCTATATTCGCGGCAACTGGAGCTTGTGGAACAGGTATTACAACAGTAGGAGCCAGCCCTGGTGAACCGCAAATGTGTACTCTTCTTCCATGACAACGGGAGACCACATGTTGAGTGGGTGTTCAGGGATACCATACAGCGACATGGTTGGGAGACTATGTACCTTTTTTCTTATTCTATTGACCTTGCACCATCCGATTACAATCTTTTCCACTCTTTGGAGATTCACCTTCGTGGAAAATCCTTCACCAATGAAGCAGACTTGCGCGGAGAACTCACGGACATTTTTGTGACCAAAATCCCCGAGTTTCACCGCAAGGGGATTACACAGCTGGAGACACGTTGGAAGCAGTTGCTGAATGCTGATGGCGATTGCTTCGATGACTAAACAATAGGCTACAAATTCTGTAAGTCATTTTCTTTTTGGCCATTAAAAATGGCAAGAAGTTCATTGGTTATATATTTGTATATATTTATATATTTATTTCTTTTCCTGACTGTACTATAGCTAAAATGGAAGGGAAGATTGTTACCAAAATTGGTAACTGCAGGTTTCAGAAGATGCGCCAAAAAAGAAATAAGTTTAAAGTAAACATCATACAAATTGTAAAGTAACTTTTTTGATGCAAAGAGCTATTTGGTGGACACCATGTGAGATATGTATATACATATATATCTGGAGCGCATCGGGACCGCGGTTGCCCGGGCGGGAGAGTGATAACCTCGTAATTGGAAGATTGCGGGTTCAATACTCGACCCGGCCGAAGACAGTCATGTGTACTAATCGTGGCTGTTGCACATAAAATCTGTCGTGGCTGCAATGCACTCCATGTTTCCATCCAAATTATACCTGACTCCGGAACACCTATGCGGAGGGAGACAGTGATCAAATCTCCTTGATGCTGTACTAGTGCGTTGTAAAACCGACACAACCTCAACCTTGAGCACATCTTCTGTAATGTGCAGATACTAACATTTGTAGCCATCTGTTTCTCTTTTCAAATATAATAGACCGTCATAACAGAACTATTATGTTTATCAAATTATATTTTCTTACTCTATTAAAAATAAGTATTATACTGTTCCAGCAATTTTTTTTAGTTTACATAAACCCACTCAAATGATATTTTTTACATTTCGAATAAAATGACAGAATATTTCCACACCATTAATTAATCTGCTGTAGGATACGATAAAATTCATTAACTTTTTCTCCTCAAATTTTTTATGTTTGTAAAATTGAGCGTAATATATTGGTGATACAGAAGCCAATTAGTATAAATAAAATAATTACAAGATAAAAAGAACTTTTTATATACCATGTTTTTAAATTTTCTGTTGAATCTTATAAACGTTACCGAAGGCAGCGAGGTCCCGAAAACATTTGCTAAAAGTATTAAAATAATGCATTGTCATCGTGTTATGAGCTTTTCTAGGAGTTTATAGTTTCTAGCTACTCGGGAAGTTATATGATTGTTCAATCATATGAATGCTACTGAAGGCAGCGGAGACCCGGAACAATTAGCTAAAAGTATTAAAAAAATTCATTGTCATCGTGTTTTGAGCTATGATAAAATTTTAAAATGGCTTGCTAGCCGGGAAGTTAGTTAAATAATTTTTCTGTTAAATCACGTAAATGCTGCCGAAGGAAGCAGGGCCCAGAAACAGTTGGCTAAAAACATTTAAAAAATGCATTATAACCGTGTTCTGAGCTTTTCTGAAAAATTCAAATGTCTAGCTAGTCGGGAAGTTATTTAAAAATCAATTGCAATCTTTGTACTGGTAACACTGCCGAAGGCAGCAGGGACCTTAAGCAGTTGGCAAAAAGTATTAAAAAAAGGCATTTTCACCGTATTAAGAACTATTCTGAAAGTTTCAAATGACTAGCTAATCGAGAAGTTAGTTAAATAAATTTTCTGTTGAATTATATAAACGCTACCGAAGTGAGTAGAGACCTGACACAGTTGACTAAAAGTATTAAAAAAAAATGTGTTATCACCGTATTCTGAGTTATCCTGAAAGTTTCAAATGTCTAGCTAGTCGGGAAGTTAGTTAAAAACCGATTACAAGATTTGTATTTGACAAATAAACAAACAAACAAGAATCGAAGTTAATAAAAACATGGTAAAAAAAATTAAATCGATAAATAAATATAAATAAATAAATAAAAGTTAATAAATATAAATAAATAAATATTGTTATTGTTATAATATGTATTGTTTTGCTTTAAAATTATTTATCGATTCTTTTAGTAAAAAATTACCATTTTAATGAGTTAATTGCAGTACTTCATATTATGTAATATATTTGAAATTTTTTTTTATATAAACACACACACACACACACGCATATATATATATATATATATATATATATATATATATATATATATATATATATATATATATATATATTAGAAAGATTATCATCTCTATTTATTATATGCTTAACATGTATTACTGCTTTCAATTCCACGTCTTTGTAAAAGGCACATTTACTGGATTTGTATTTGTGTTAAATATTAAATGATGCATAAAGCATTTAAGATAATGATTTTTAATACTTAATTAATTTTTTAATACTTTTTAAATTTAATTAAAATCTTTTACTGTTTTACGATTTGAATGAATAATAAGTTATTTACCCCCTCCCCTCCCTTCTTTTTTTTTACAAAGATTAAGAACAATCTTTAAAAATAAAATAACACAAAGTATATTAAAGGAATCTCCTAATACAAATTATATTTACAATTTAGATTAACTATTATTTTAAGAAATGCTCATTCGACATAAATTCTGTAATCACACGTATTTGTTTCCCCCTTTGATTGAAAATAAAAAAATGCTAAATATTTTTCTTTTATTTAAATGTGTTTCATCCACGAAATAACTGATTAATTATAAAAAGTGTAATCGCGTTAGCTGTAATCGGGGCTTTTCTTTTAAAATATAACACATTTTCCCTTTTAAATTTTTAAGGAAATTGAAGAAGATCTTTTGCCGTCGTAGTTTTTTGTAAATTACAATATATTGAGGTACAGGAATGTTTATCTCGCAGGAAATACTGAAATATAAACTGTAATGTATTTATTTATATTACATTTATCATACCATATGTTAACTGTAATATAAATAAAAACAATTAAGGTGTTACATGGGTTTTAAAGACTGAAAAAATATGTTTTTTCCTTTTTTTTTTAATCTAAAATTTTGAGCATATGAAAAAGCAACATTTAAAGTATATCTGTTACAAAAATTTCATTAAAAATTTGGAAAAACAGCCGATGCATCCAGGATTCCAGAAATCCTTCAGAAAAATAGGGGAACACGTTTCCTCACAAAATAATGCACCGATTTTACTTCTTCAAGATAGAATTGACTAATACATGACGAATATCTAATATATAAAATTCTCATGTCACAGTGTTTGTTACCATACTCCTCCAAAACGGTTTAACCTATTTTAATGAAATTTTGTATGTACATTTGGTAGGTCTGCGAATAGGTTTTTATCTATTAATAAAAGTTGTAACTTAATTAGTTCTTTCTTAATTAATTTTTAACCAACTCTTTAAATAACTTTTCCACCTAGATGGCGTGAGTTGTCCGTAAACACGATGTCAGAATTTATTTAATGTTGAAATGAAAAATGAATTTTTAACCGTATCTTACGAAGTGTTTAAAATATTTTTTGAAAGTTACTATTTTGAGCCTGAGGATTAAAATGGTATATTCTTTTAAAAAATTCGTCAATATCCGACGGAATTATTTTATGTTAAATTGAAAAATGAATTTTTAGGCCATTATTATTTGTGCACCGATCGTAGTAGTGACGTGTTTACAATTATCAGTGTAATTTTACCATTTCAGTGTGATCCTCAAGTGAATTCATTATTAATTTGCAGGGGTTGTAATCTTCTATTTGTGCGTTTTGTACAATGCCTGCAAGACCCAGACGAGCTTCTTTAGGGCGTCAAACACGTAGATCTGCAAGGATGCGAAATACAAGAGCCCAAAGAACAGAAGACCAAATCCAGCAAGATAATACTAATGTGCGTGTGAATATGACGCGATTAAGTCGAGCTGAATCAGTAGATGCACGAGCTGAACGAAATGAACAAAGAAGATTAGAACAAAGGCAAGCGCGCCGTTATTCAGTTAGCAGACGCAGAGCAAATGACCAACAGCGCCAACAGGTGCATCGATCATTTACATGTAATTCTTTTCTGCGTCTAGCATTCGAGTATGAGCCCGATATTCAATATTATGCTCATTCAAAATGGGTAATTGGTGCTATGGACAAGGAATGTCCGCATTGTAATGCTCTTATGTTTAAAAATGAGCCAGCCGGGATGTGTTGTTCGTCAGGAAAGGTGCAATTACCTGCAATTGAGACACCACCTGAACCACTGAACGGTTTACTTATCGGCACGGATCCAGATTCTAATCTGTTCCTTAAGTCCATTCGAACATTTAATTCATGTTTCCAGATGACATCATTCGGAGCAACAGAAATAGTTAAGAACAATGCTACCAATAGTCAACAATTCAATTCAACTTCAAAATCAAAGGCCAAATTTATCACAAAGTGGGCTCATTGTTGCCAATGCCAAACGAATCACCTAAATTTTTACAAATTTACTTTATGGGCGGTGAGGATGCGCGTGTGGATGCACGTTGTGGCTATAATAACCTCGATTATTTTTTTGCCAGACGCATCGTCTGCAACCTGGACGCTCTGTTGAATGAGCACAATGAATTGTTGAAAATATTCAAATCACACATGCACAAATTACAAAGTGATAATCACGCTATTGTCATCAATCCTGATATAACACCTGCTGGAGAGCATATTCGTAGATTTAATGCACCTGTTCTTGACAGTGTTGCTGGAATCATGGTTGGCGATCGTACAGCTACACGAGAAATTGTGATTCGTAGAAGAAATAATAATCTACAGTTCATTGCTGATACACACCGTTCATACGACGCTCTCCAATATCCGCTAATGTTTTGGAAGGGACAAGACGGTTATTGCATAAATATTAAGCAACGAGATCCCGCAACAGGTGCCGAAGCAAACAAGAATGTTAGTTCGAAGGATTATTATGCGTATCGGTTGATGATTAGACGCGATCAGGACAACGTTATTCTACGATGTCGTGAGCTCTGTCGACAATTCATGGTCGACATGTATGTAAAGATAGAGAGCGAACGATTACGATACTTGCGATTTAATCAACAAATGCTGCGTGCGGAAGAATACATTCACCTGCGAGACGCTATTGTCAACAACGACGATGCCACTGAAATCGGTAACTCTGTCATTCTACCATCATCATACATAGGCAGTCCACGTCATATGCAGGAATACATACAGGATGCTCTGACTTACGTGCGCCAATATGGACGGCCGTGTTTATTTATCACGTTCACGTGTAATCCGAAATGGCCGGAGATTGCATCTTTACTATTGCCTGGCCAAACTGTAATACATCGTCATGACATTACAGCACGTGTGTTCAGACAAAAATTGAAGTCTTTGATAAATTGCATAAGAAAATTACATGTATTCGGTCCCACAAGTTGCTGGACGTATGCCGTTGAATGGCAAAAGCGGGGATTACCTCATGCCCACATTTTGGTTTGGTTAATCGATAAAATACGTCTTGAAAATGGCCAGCGCGTATATTTCACGAGCGAGACAGCGATTGATCGTGCTATAAATCCACCAAAAACTACACTCACCGAATTTATTGAATTGTGTAATCGTGCGGATGCTTTTGGTGCTTTTGCACGGACATTACTCTATTCAGAAGTACCACGCTATTTCACATGGGCTCCAAGAAAAAAATGGATGCCCCGCAAGCAAGGCACGCCGGTTGATGCATGTCCCGATTTATTCAAATCAAACACCTTGGGGCGAGTATTTACAGTCAATCCAAGGCAGACTGAGTGCTTTTATCTTCGACTGTTATTGGTTAATGTCATCGGCTCTTTGTCATTTCAAGATTTACGTAAAGTGAATGGACAACAGTATCCAACGTATAAAGATGCATGCCTTGCACTCGGCTTGCTGGAAGACGACAACCAGTGGGAGTGCATGCTTGCTGAAGCAGGATTGAACTGTACAGCAAAAGAAATTCGTCTACTATTCGCTATAGTGTTGACTACATGTTTCCCGGCCCGAGCAGAGACATTATGGGATAATCACAAAGATTCAATGACTGATGATATCGTTCACGGTGCAACGATCTAATGATAGTATTCAGTGACGCTATGTACAATGAAGCATTGATTGCTATTGAAGATCTTTGCATTATCATTGCCAACGTACCACTCAGTCATTTCGGTATGCATTCAACAAATCGAAATGCATCTGATTTAATAAGTACTGAATTGAATCGCGAACTACAATACAATACTGCAGAAATGGCAGCGATTGTTGCTCGCAATGTCCCACTAATGAATGAAGAACAAAGAACCATTTACGACCGCATCATGCTCTCAGTTTCGGCAGGACAAGGAGGATTCTTTTTTTTTTTGGATGCACCAGGTGGAACTGGCAAAACATTCCTTATTTCGTTAATTCTCGAGGAAATACGATCAAATAATGACATCGCATTGGCTGTTGCATCATCTGGCATTGCGGCAACTTTATTGGATGGAGGCAGAACAGCTCATTCATTATTTAAACTGCCACTAAATATTCAAAATAACCCAGACGCAGTTTGCAACATAAAAAAACAATCGTCCATGGCCACAGTGCTGAAACAGTGTAAAATTCTTATCTGGGATGAATGCACTATGGCACACAAACATTCGCTTAAGGCGTTGAACAGGACATTGAAAGATATGAAAAACAACGACAAACTATTTGGCGGAACTCTGTTCCTCCTTTCAGGTGATTTCAGACAAATACTTTCCATTATTCCGCGTTCAACATACGCTGATGAGATCAACGCGTGCTTAAAATCATCGCCATTGTGGCGTAATGTTGAAAAAGTACAACTGAAAGTAAATATGCGCGTTCAAATGCTTCAAGATCCATCCGCTGAAACATTCTCGAAACAACTGTTAGATATCGGCGATGGAAAAGTTACTACAGATGAAACTGGATGCATAAAATTACCGACCGATTTCTGCACAATCATTGATTCTCAAGATGCTCTTATTGACGAGATATTTCCCGATGTACACAGACGATACACAAATCATGAGTGGCTGGCAGAAAGAGCAATTTTAGCAGCAAAAAATGAGGACGTCAACGAATTGAATCTCAAGATACAACATTTGTTACCAGGAGACTTGGTGTCATACAAATCTAATGATACAGTTTGGGTTGCCAACGAAGCTGTAAATTATCCAACAGAGTTTTTAAACTCATTGGATTTACCAGGCATGCCACCGTATAATTTACAACTGAAGGTTGGATCTCCGGTTATTTTGCTTCGTAATTTGAACCCACCACGGTTGTGCAACGGCACGCGATTAGTCATAAAAAAAAATAATGAAAAATGTTATCGAAGCCATCATTTTAAATGGCAAATTCCGAGGTGAAAATATACTACTACCGCGAATCCCTATTATACCCACAGATGTGCCAAATTCAATTTAAACGCCCTCAATTTCCAATTAGATTGGCATTTGCAATGACTATCAATAAGTCTCAGGGCCAAACGATGTCTGTCTGTGGCTTAGATTTGAGCACATCATGTTTTTCTCACGGACAATTATACGTGGCGTGCTCTCGAGTGGGCAAACCATCCAGTTTGTTTGTATTTGCGAAAGATGGGATAACAAAAAATATTGTACACTCTGTTGCATTAAGGGATTGATATTGTTTTTTAGTAATATTGTTATAAGTAGCAAAAGATAAATGTTTGGTGTTTTGTTATTTTTATATTCCTTCACCGTTCACAGTGCTCCATATATCTTCCACTTATATACCACATCCTTACACACTTGCAATAAGTTATTTTTTTCTAGCAAAATATTCTCTAGAAATAATTTATATGACAAAACAACGTTTGTCGGGTCAGCTGGTATATATATATATATATATATATATATAAATTAAGTGTGAACTTTTGGCAGTGTTGTATACAAAAAACATACAATTTTCGATGCATTTTACACGATGTATAGCCTTGTAAAATTGGGTGTAATTAAAAAAAGAAAAATGCATCATCCAAGCACTAATTAATTCTATTTTTTTAAAAAGTGCAAAATTTCAATAAGATCGCTGCATTAGATTTTGAGAAATTGTGTCGAACAAATTCAGAAATAGTTTGAGTTAAAAAAAAAAAAAAAAGAGAGAGAGATCGATTAATGTAAGTAGGTATAAGGTGAGTCTAATGAGGAATATTTTCAAATGCTCTTACTCCTAGACATTTACTTCGATTGATCTTAAACTTTAGAAAAATATTTCAAAATTGTACTGTAAGATAAAAATAAATAAATAAATAAATAAAATTATTTTTTGGAATTTCTCATCCTTGAGAATGCCCTGTAAAATACATATAAAGAAGCCTTTTTTTGTACAGCAATATGGGATTGGAAATAAAAAGTGTAGGCGAAAAAATAAGAAATGCTCAAGAAAATGAATGATTGCTCTTTACTTACATAATATTACAGAAAGTGCTCAAATATGTACTATATTCGCATTAATGCAATCAGTGCTTTAAACGCACAGATTAGAAACAGCAATATTACTATGTACATCTTTTTGTGTAATCATTTGTAGGGAAACAATGCTTGTTAAAAACTGATCATTCAAAAGCCACTCCCATATGTGCTAAAAAATAACAAAAACAACTGGTTTAAAGAATTAAAATGATAATTTCGGCCATGTGTTTATATGCAATTCTGAATCCTTATCATACTTGCCAACCTAACCCAAAAGATTGTTAGTCCCGCCCCTTTCCGCATATTTTTTCACACCAGTATTTTTTTTAGAGTACTTTTCTTCTTATTTAATCGTTAATATATTTAAAGAGAATTACTTTAAAAATATAGTGGTGTATAAAAAGGGGCGGGAACTAACAATTTTCCGGGTTAGATTGGCAAGTATGCATGGCACCATGATGTGCCTTATCGCCCTTAAATGTTTAGCCCATGAAATCAAAGACAACCTGTACAACACAGTTAGGATTTATACTGAAAATTATAATGACCCTAACTGCAGGTTTATAAAACGCTACAAACAATCCTTTAGAAAAATTCTGGGATAGGCCTTTTTAAATTATGAGGTCAGGTTTACTGACGCAGTGGGGGTTAAGCAGTGGGATTTTGGTGACCGTCTAGGATTCAACCCAAAATCTCGGGTAAAAGAAAATAAATGCAATTTTTCATCATTTTACAAACTGTTGGTTTAAAAGGTGCTTTTGATAATTAAGTCATCATTTAAATAGTATTTCGTATGTTACAACAGAGACCTTACATTTCGATACGTTATTTTAAGAGTTAGAAAAAGAAATATATGAACTCGAGGTTTGATTTCCCACTTTTTTTTTAATAATGAACAAAAAAAAAAAAATCTACTCGCCAGTTTTTGTCAAAAGTTAAGCAGTAAGAGACACTTAAAATATTGAAGTCTCATTTTCGAAGCGAATTTTCTTTTGAACACAGACTGAAGAATTGGTAAAGTGGTAATATTTTGCTTGCAACTCTAGAAATTTGAAGTGAGAAAAATAAAAATTTAAGCAGAATACCAGAGGGATTTATAAATATATTCAGGAAATATATATATATTTTTAAAACTAAATATATTGTTACAACCTCTAAAGTTAATTATAATATTTAATATTCTTCTGAAGAATAAGTTATTAGAATAGAAGCAATAAAAGGAAATAAAGAAGTCTAACAAATCGTTACAATAGATCATAAAAAAATTATAGATAAAAATAAAAAAAAATAAAAATAAAAAAAGCGTCCTAGAAGACTCATGTTTTACGTCAAAAGATTAAATTAATACCAAATGCTCTTATAAGAAATTAAATGCATGCTTATCGTAATTACACAAACGTTTATTCGTAATTTATTCATAAGCTGATAATGATTTGGATTTTTTACTCGTTAAATGAAATAATTCACATGGAGGAATAAGTTTTACTGATCACTAAACTAAATAAATAAATTTCGACTGCAATTTATTTTAGGATATGCCTTTAGAAAAAATTCAAACTGATTATGTGCTTTTAATCGGATTTTAGAATTTATGGTTTTATAATTTCAAATGATGTACTTTTTTTCTTTTTCTTTTTTTTTTTTTTTTTTTTTTTTTTTTTTTAACTTGTAGTTTATGGGATCTAAATCAAATTAATTTACACTTTTTCTAGAATCATTTTTACTTGTCGGATTATTAATAATCACTGATACTTACATATATACGCATGCTTTTATTTATGTATTTAAATCAGTAATTATAATTAATAATATTTTGGCTTTATTATAAATTTTTCTAAATTCTAAATAGGCTTTTGGTACGTTTTATCTACAAATATACATAGATATAAATAAAAAAAATATGTAATAATAATAAGTGATTTTTTCTGATGAAGAAAAAAGTATACATTATCTGTTAAGAGGATTAAATAATTATTAATGCAATTGGAATTAAATTAATGCTGATTTTAAACGAATTAAAAATCCCCCTCAAAAAAAAAAAAAAAAAAAAAAAAAAAGTCATAGATTTTCAATTTATTGAATTATAAGGTATTAAATTAAGATAAAAATTAACTAACACATAAAAGATAAAAGGGTGGATATTCAGGATGTTATAAGTTTATCATAATTCAGAACTTTCAACAAAACAGTTAGTGTTTTCAATTATATTTTATATTTTAATTATATCCTCATTATTGATATAGTACATTTTAAGCAGTTACACAATGTTAGAAAGTTATAATGGCATATAAACATCATGTATATATTTCAAGAAACATATGAAAAATTGCACGGTGCTTGTAAACCTGTAACGATATACTTGTTAAATTTTATTTTTAGCATTTTCTTTATAAATGTAATACAGTTCGTCTACATTTTTATAAGACCACTTAAGTTTTGAAAACTATGAAATGAACAATATTTCTAATTATAATTTAAACATACGAGGTATTAAATAACAACGGATATAGTAAGGTTAGTTGTAATAATCTTGTGAAATTCAAAAAATGATGTAAGCTATAACTGAAAAATACACAGTTAACAAGTTATAAGAACCTTTGTTTAAAGAAAAAAAATCAATATTGTTATTGAAAAACACCAAAGAACTGGCGTTTAAAAGTAATAACTAAAATCTATAAATAAACACCATAAAATTCAAGAACACGCAACAATTGTTTCGAGACTGAAGAAAACACGACATTTCATCAGGAGAACGAAGTAGGCACGTTTGCTGCAAACAAAGTGGGAACGAAATTTTGCAGCACTCATGTCTACTCGTGTTTTCTTTCGACTCGAAACAATTGTTGAGCGTTTTTGCATTCTATGGAGTTTATCAAAGTTTTGTACTTATTAATACAAAATTTAGACTTTCGTCTTTTTATAGTATCCAAAACTCTGATTTTTATTGATGTGACTAGGTGTTTACGTTCAGGTTCAGAAATATTGTTTTACAATGGTTATTTCGTAGGGTTGCCATAATAAAAATTTTAATGATTGAAACAATTTTATAAAAACAATAATTTTATTGAAAGAATGATTTTAATGATTGAGCTGAAACAAAAAAAAAAAAAAAAAAAAAAAAAAAACCTTGAATGAATGTATATATATATACATATATATATAATAGAAATTGTAGAAGATATTGTAAGATAATTTTTGCAAAGAAAAAAGTAGTAGCATATGTTGCCGATAAGATACATTTTAGAGCTGCTCTTATATATGCACTTTGAATTTTGTACACTGTTAAAAATTTCAACAGAAAACTTTGTGTAATCTATTATATTAAGTCTTACGTACAGTTGATGCAACTGCGACCTATAACATGTGTAAAAATTTTTTGCTCAGAATTATAAGGCGTTTAGACGCTATCACACTTTTAAAAATTTGGCCCCATAGGCATAATGATAAAGAATTTTTGTTTGTGTCCCTGTAAAAACACTATAAGTACTAGATTCTCCAAAATCTATACAGATTGAGTATTTGTGACCTATAATATGTGTATAAATTTTTTGCTCAATTGAATAAGGCGTTTAGATGCTATTGCACTTTTAAGATTTTGGTCCCATAGCCCATAATGATAAAGAATTTTTCTTTGTGTCCCTGTAAAAAAACTATAAGTGCTAGATTCACCAAAATCTATAGGGTTCGTACTATGGTGACTTACAATATACGTACCAACTCAGGTTATTCGAAGAAAGCGTTTAGACGCTAGCGTGTTCACTCACAGACATACACACATACACACACACACATACATACATCATGACAAAAATAGTGAAATCGGGCTCATTGGACCTCGAAACGTATTGAAACATCAAAATCTCAAATTCGGATTTTTGACATGATTACAATACTTTCCTCACTATAGTGTTCGGAAAGTAATAAATTTATTATTGTACGAATATTTTCGTAAATAGATTTAATTTATAATTTTTTGCCGTAAAAGTTCACGAATACAATTTTTTTTTTCTGCATGCATGCGTGCAAGTAAATAAATAAATAAATAAATATTACTTTTAAATGAAAGTGAGAATTCGTTTCTTATTCCTATTTCACCACTATTTTCTTTAACTCTACCTTCGTCATTAATAGATAGATGAAATATTATCTTAAAAATGTATACATTTTTGAGAAATGTTTAGTTATAAACTGCAATATTTTAAAACACTAAATGAATAACTTTAAATAATAATTTACAAATATAAGCTAGGAGTAAATTTTCGAAGAAAATTCTGTCTGTTGCATGTATCATTTAAAGACAAGAGTTGATTCAATTTACTTTTCTGTAGAACACAAGCATTTTTCAGTCTACACATCTATTGCTTCCTTTTATTTCATATTTAATTGGTAAGTAATTTAAATGAAATGCATGACGGGAATATATTTATTCTTCAGTTTACTAATCCTTTTAAATGTATCTTTTAGGTTAGCAGAACTAGAGATGTGTAATCGTATTGCAAGTTTTGAAACATAAGTTTTTGAATTTTGTGCAAAAGTGTATAGACAGAAAATATTTTTAGATGAAGATTTCGACTTATACCTAATTTGTGTAATAACAAGCGCTGATTAAATTTGCCGTTGAATAAAACGAACGTAATTTTCAATCTACACGTTCTATAGTTCCTTTTACTTTGTGCCGAATTAGCGGTGATGCATAATGAAATACTAATAGAGGGACTGTGTGCATACTGAAGTCAATTCATTATATTTGATTATCTTTCTAACTTTCTTATGTTACTAAAGTGTAGATCCTGCATATGTTTTACAAGTTCTTAGCGATAAATTAGTTCTTGAATCATGGATGAAAATGGATATATTTTTTAATGTTTTTCGTGCAATACCAACTGCAAATTTTAGAATAGTTAAAAATTAAGTGTAGAATAAGAATAGTATTAATTTATTCAAAGAAATTTGTGGCTACAAATTACTCGAGAAATGGTCTAATTACGCATCGGAAAACTTAGATGTAATCCCAAGTGAATAGTTTTCTAGTTGTGAAAGCACTCTACAATTTTAATTAACAGAGAATTTTTATTAGAAGTGCAAACATTGCTTTGTGAGAAATAAATGGCTAAACAAGCATTCTAAACTATTAGTATATACAGTGTTTTGAACTCAATATACGTTGTCTGAAAATATAACAAAATATACATTTCTCATGAAAATTTCATATTATTTTTTTATGCCATTATGTTGAAGAATTTAGGTATTATACAAAATAGTAATACGAGATTTATTTAAATGTGCTTAATTTTATTTATAAATTGGTATCATCATCATATTGTTACTAAAATTGTAATCATGTTTTTAAGTTAAGAAAAAAGAAAAGGAAAATATGTGGGTTTCACATAGATTAAAAAAAAAAAGTCTTTTTAACTCTGTTATGCGTAAAATCATTCAACCTGTACACATAATTACATTAATATGTACACATTATAGGAAAACACATTTTTTATACCATCAAAACATATTGCCATTACATATTTACAAGATTACCTGATTTTAAAGTATATTATTAAGCATATAATAAAGAAAAATGTTACCATAGAGTATAAAATTATTTTAATATGTATTCATACCGTGATACACCGAATTCAACAAGATGAAAAGTGTTAATGACTTCGGTTTATCTGTCTATCTGTCCGTCAGTCTGTCTGTCCACACTCTAACTCCCGTAAATATTATGGAATTTCTTGAAACTTATATATGTTATTCAAGTTCACTATCGAATGTTACCTCTTAAAAATGGAGTTGTTAATATCTCTACTAGTTTGTGTACAGGGACGCCCGAAAGTATTCCAAAACATCGCTTTCTGTCAGAAGTATTTCTATAAGTCAAATTTTAATAACTTTACTTTTCACAAAGCTTAATGAAATTGAAATATGTTATTCATATGCACAAAGTAATGCTTTATATAAAATATAGTATGATCAGCATTAGATTTACAGGGCCACATGAAAATATTCAGTGACATTAAGAACTATCAATAAAAATTTGCTGGAATTTCACTTTCATTTACATTAAGCGTTTTAAACACTTTCTAAAAAATTTTAAGTGTGGATACTGTTATAGAAGAAAAAAGAATTTTAATTTGATTTTATCGAATTTTTTGAATAGATGAAATAAATGATAAAGTAAATAAATAATGAACGATAATCGCGAATTAATAAATGGCCGGAAAGGAATTCGTATAGTGGGTAGATTAAATTAAAATTGCGTTATATAGTGCCGCGGCTCATCAAAATCTTTTTTTAATTACCGAAACTTTAAAATTGAATAAATTCAAAATAAAATTCAAAAATAGGAAAATAAAATTTATTATAAACTTACCCCGTTTGCAGTACAAATGAATACCTGTAAGGCAAAAGATTATAATTCCAAATAAGCACAAGATTCTTTAAAGAATTACACATTTCTTTGGCACCAATTATTTTTTATTGAAGAAATAAACACTGCAGTAAATGAAATAAAGAAGTGAGTGCCGGCACCGTTGATGAACTTATGATTTCGTTACACAAACACACTGTATGTAATTAACATTTATATGATGCATAATTAACCGATGCTAGGAGTTCATAGAATGTTAATTTTTGCAAGAACAAAAATTTTATTTTGCTACCAAGAGTCGTGCGATAGTCATAAATTCGATCACTATTTATAGATACGTTTATTGTTTTTTATTTTATGGTAACTAATCAGTGATATATAATTTTCAGACTGGATCACGAATGATGAACGATGTATTTTAACCTGAAGCATAAACATTAAGTTGTAGATAATTCACCACTTGCTGTGCTACAGAAATTTCACAACAATGCATTGATAAATATAAAGCAAATCGGGATTGATGTATTTGTAACTTAATATCATTCAAAAAACCCATTCTTCTTCCTGTCTTGAACACTAGGGTTGCAGCTAGGAAAGATCGTTTTAGCAAGTGATAGAGTCCGGATTTATTACTTGTATGCTGAACAGTGATATGGAAGAACGAAGCACACTGAGAAGTTGGATTATTTGGCACTAAGATAAGTCTTAATGAAAAACGGCTTAGGGCAGGTCGTCGTCGTTAGCCCTGCTAGGCCTATTTCACGGAGGGCCTTCTATCTTCATGGGATCGATGCTTCATTCGTAATAACCAATTAGTCTTGTATATGAAATAATTGCCAGAATAAAACATTTCAATTCAAGATATTTCTTGCAAAATATGTCGTATAAGATATTTTCGGAAACTGCTGTTCACAATTAATAGAAGTGGGGTCAGCCGACGGCCGAAGCCGCCGGCTCGAGAGCCGAGCTTCCACACAACCTTCTTCCACAAGAGCTTACCAGAGAGAGAATCTTTCACCACATCCAATTTCGCGCCTGCCCGAGCCAGCCAATGAGCTCTCGCGAAAGGGGCGCGAGTGACGTCATAAACGGACGCCAGGAACACTCCGGATTATTCTAGAACATTTCTTCCCCCTCTGAAAGCGCGGGAAAGTCGAGCATTTTAAGTAAACATGGCTGACCTCTGAATTTAAGAATACAGTTAAATAAAAAAAGGTGTTTTTGGACTTATGATTTTTTGAAGATAAAACAATAAAATTTTAAGCTATTTCTATGAGCGATGGTTCAAATTAAAGGAAATAAAATAAGCTATCTAATTAAAATAAAGTTGCAAGGAAATAAAATTTAGAAAAATATTTAAAATTGAAAAATCGGAAATTTAGAAAAATATCTGAAAATGCCAAAACGGAATGAAATTAATTTTGAAAAAACGGACTTTTAAACATTTTAAATCGAGAAAAATAATTAAATAAAAGAAACTGAAATATTTTCCGGAGGATTTGGTAAAAATTAATAAATTTCAAGTGTTAAAATTTTCAATTTTAACATTCCTCCCGCTAACAACAAAAAAAAAGAGCAAAAAAAAAAAAGGAATTTGGCGACGGGAAATTGGATGAGGACCATAACATAACATGTAAAACACAATAGATACTATAAAACCTGATTATATATATATATAGACATAAACAACACTAAGCACATAAATGCCTGAGGGTAAGTTAAAAAAAAAATTCATATGCATGCTACCTTTTAAAACACACAAAATAGTACAATGGAGATTTGCTCATTTGACGAATTCGAAAGAGATTTTTTTTTTTTTTATTATTATTTTATGAATACCAAAACATCTCAGCAATTATGTTCTTAACAGGATTTCTAAAGTTAAATTCATGCACCTCACAACAAATAATTAAAGGTAAAAAAAAATTATTGGACTCAATTAAAGATATCCTAAGGCAACTACCATGAAGCAGTTACAACACGATTTAAATTGCAGATGACAGCGGGTAAATATATTCCCATTAAAAGCTGCTAGTGATCCCCACAAAATAAACGTCTTTACCATGAGTGAGTTGCAATATCTACAATTGAGAAGATTAGGAGTTGTGACAATTTTATATTAAATCAGTGTAAAATAATGTGAGTATGGAAGACAGCCCATAGACACTCAAAGAGGCTTGGCTATAATAGGTCCCCAAAAATACTCGAGAAAATCACCTACATTTTTAAAAATGTCACATGCAAAGGGAATTGGTAAATAAAAACTTTTTGTAAATTTAATTTGTGTTGTCTTTGAATACACACTCCTGCACAACCACAAGGATTTAAAGCAGGCAGGTGCAATTGATTTATCATTTTTCATCTTTTCATAAATAAACTTCAAAAATTTGAAAAAGGTGCATGTTTTTTTTTTTTTTTTTTTTTTTTTTTTAACAGGTAAGTAAATGTGTTATTTAGGTTAACAAATATTGTATAAATTTGAAGATCTGCAAAGATTCAAGATTTACAGTGTCAATGCAAAAGTGGAATATCTCGGACCAGCCTGACAGATACTATTGACAGAACTAGGCGGCCTATAACCCAGCCTACCATGCACATGTACCAACATTGAAATCAAAGAATAATTTTAAGGTAAGTGAATTTGGTTATTTACGTATTTACTTATTGCAGCAGTTTCAACAATTGTTGACAAGGAAAAGAATTTTTTTTTTTTTTTTTTTTTTTTTTTTTTTCTGAGAAGTCCTAGCCATGATTGAATTTTAAATTTTGCCTATGATGGCGTGAATTGTAATAGGGATGAAAAGTGGATCATAAATCAATAAATGAACATTTTAGAGTAAATTTTATACTAATTGAAATTAGTTGGCAGGAAAACAGGCAATTATGCTAATCATCATGATTTTTTTTATATCATTATTCTCTATTCATTTTAAATTGAAGAAAATGGAAATATTTTATTCCACATAAATATAAGCAATGCATGATGAGACTGCTGATAACACTAAAATTAGGCTCAGCTTATATTGGTCTCTGCATATACTATAAATGATTTCATAAATATTTTTTCATATATAAAAAATTTTGAATAGAGCATGCATGCGAGCAAAAGCCAGTAAGGGTTGCCAAAGTTTACAACCACATGTACATTTAAAATAACTACTAATGCAATGCTCGATCATCAATAATTTATTAGAAAATACTTTTTACTGTGCACAGTTTCATAACATTTCATAAGCTTTTTATTTTCAAATTGAATAATGATGTTTTATATTAATTGCCTACCAATGTTTCCTGTTAAAATATCATGCCTGAGAAAATATATGAAAAGGTATGTATGCCTTTTTTTTTTTTTTGATTTATTCTGAGTGAAAGTGATTGACATATAAAATTAGGGAGGCCCAAGTAGCTGCCATCCCCCAAAATGATACTCAAACAGCTTTCCCCATAAATATTACATTATACAGATTTTTTTTTTTTTAGGTAAAAGAATTGTCATATACAATTAGGGAGGTCCAATGACGATCTGAAAAACCTTGCCGTGGCCTTTGGCTTGGCTTTTCATTGATGCAAAGTAATACCATCCCCCAAAAGGATAATCAAACACCCCTGCCCAGAAATATTACATTATAAAGAATTTTTTTTTTTTTTTTTTTTTTTTTTTTTTTTTTTTTTAGTAATATATATTCAACTGAATGTTTAAGGAATACTGAAATCATCCCTTTAAAAGAAAGTATATTCTAAATTTTTTCTATAAATTTTTTCCATTGAAGTAAATTCCCTACTCTATCTAGGAGTAGTTGTAAAAATAAATCGTATTTCATAATTAAGGCATGTCATAAACAATAAAATAACTAATCATCCCCTACTACTTTTTTTTATTAAGGCATGTCATAAACAATAAAATAACTAAAATGACCCCTTACTACTTTTTATCTAAGCCAATTTTTTGGTTTCAATTCAAATATCCCTTTTCTTAAAAAAAAACATTAAAAGTTTTTTTTTTTTTTTTTTTTTTTTTTAAACAAATCTCTTAATTTTAAACTGGCATTCATTAGCAGTAACAAAATATAAATATTCATCATAATAGTAAAGAATTTTGAAATATCTGTTTCAATTTTAAGCAAATCCGTGAATCATATGAAAAATACAAGATTGCAATACAAAAGAAAATAAATGTTTGTATCAGTGGCAAACCTCAATCAATTTTTTTTTTTTTTTTTTTTTTAAACATTCATGGTTGGAATAGTTCAAAATCATTTTGCATCCCTTTTATCTTTTGGGATGCCGTAAATTGAGATTTACCACATCAATTAAAATGAAAACACACACATAAACAATATAATATTCTGGAATACTATAAATAGCATGCATATGTTATTATAAAAACATAAATAAAATATTCGCGATTTTTTTTTTTTTTTTTTGTTTATCGCGATCGTTAAAATTAATTAATTTTGAAAAAAGAAATTAATGAGCACATAACTCCAGGTCCTCAACCTTAAATGGAGTTAGTTTTAGACGGCACCATAAATGTTATAGAAGAAAAAAGAATTTTAATTTGATTTTATCGAATTTTTTGAATAGATGAAATAAATGATAAAGTAAATAAATAATGAACGATAATCGCGAATTAATAAATGGCCGGAAAGGAATTCGTATAGTGGGTAGATTAAATTAAAATTGCGTTATATAGTGCCGCGGCTCATCAAAATCTTTTTTTAATTACCGAAACTTTAAAATTGAATAAATTCAAAATAAAATTCAAAAATAGGAAAATAAAATTGATTATAAACTTACCCCGTTTGCAGTACAAATGAATACCTGTAAGGCAAAAGATTATAATTCCAAATAAGCACAAGATTCTTTAAAGAATTACACATTTCTTTGGCACCAATTATTTTTTATTGAAGAAATAAACACTGCAGTAAATGAAATAAAGAAGTGAGTGCCGGCACCGTTGATGAACTTATGATTTCGTTACACAAACACACTGTATGTAATTAACATTTATATGATGCATAATTAACCGATGCTAGGAGTTCATAGAATGTTAATTTTTGCAAGAACAAAAATTTTATTTTGCTACCAAGAGTCGTGCGATAGTCATAAATTCGATCACTATTTATAGATACGTTTATTGTTTTTTATTTTATGGTAACTAATCAGTGATATATAATTTTCAGACTGGATCACGAATGATGAACGATGTATTTTAACCTGAAGCATAAACATTAAGTTGTAGATAATTCACCACTTGCTGTGCTACAGAAATTTCACAACAATGCATTGATAAATATAAAGCAAATCGGGATTGATGTATTTGTAACTTAATATCATTCAAAAAACCCATTCTTCTTCCTGTCTTGAACACTAGGGTTGCAGCTAGGAAAGATCGTTTTAGCAAGTGATAGAGTCCGGATTTATTACTTGTATGCTGAACAGTGATATGGAAGAACGAAGCACACTGAGAAGTTGGATTATTTGGCACTAAGATAAGTCTTAATGAAAAACGGCTTAGGGCAGGTCGTCGTCGTTAGCCCTGCTAGGCCTATTTCACGGAGGGCCTTCTATCTTCATGGGATCGATGCTTCATTCGTAATAACCAATTAGTCTTGTATATGAAATAATTGCCAGAATAAAACATTTCAATTCAAGATATTTCTTGCAAAATATGTCGTATAAGATATTTTCGGAAACTGCTGTTCACAATTAATAGAAGTGGGGTCAGCCGACGGCCGAAGCCGCCGGCTCGAGAGCCGAGCTTCCGCACAACCTTCTTCCACAAGAGCTTACCAGAGAGAGAATCTTTCACCACATCCAATTTCGCGCCAGCCAATGAGCTCTCGCGAAAGGGGCGCGAGTGACGTCATAAACGGACGCCAGGAACACTCCGGATTATTCTAGAACATTTCTTCCCCCTCTGAAAGCGCGGGAAAGTCGAGCATTTTAAGTAAACATGGCTGACCTCTGAATTTAAGAATACAGTTAAATAAAAAAAGGTGTTTTTGGACTTATGATTTTTTGAAGATAAAACAATAAAATTTTAAGCTATTTCTATGAGCGATGGTTCAAATTAAAGGAAATAAAATAAGCTATCTAATTAAAATAAAGTTGCAAGGAAATAAAATTTAGAAAAATATTTAAAATTGAAAAATCGGAAATTTAGAAAAATATCTGAAAATGCCAAAACGGAATGAAATTAATTTTGAAAAAACGGACTTTTAAACATTTTAAATCGAGAAAAATAATTAAATAAAAGAAACTGAAATATTTTCCGGAGGATTTGGTAAAAATTAATAAATTTCAAGTGTTAAAATTTTCAATTTTAACAGATACGATTTCCATTTGTGCATCTGTCTGTCTGTTCGCATGTCCATCTCTACGTCTGTCTGTCCGTACTTTAACTCCTGTAAATGTTTAAGGAATATCTTAAAACTGATATATGTTATTCAAGTATTGTTTGAACTCTTTTATTTATCTCAATGTCTAAACCTTTTATCCGTCTCAGTAAAAAAAGTCAAATAATATCTTTTTGAGATATGAATTGGGACTCCCAGTTAATATCTGTTTTTGAGTTATGCTGATTATAGCGGTACATGCAGACACACATATTAAATGCTTAAAAAAAAAAATGTGATTCAGGGATTACAAAAATTAGTTTCAAAACTGTTAAAAAAGCAAAAATATTTTTATTATATTATCTTTTTCTTTAACCGCATATATATGCTTACATAAACATTTTTTTTCATGTTTTTACAGAACAGTATAAATTTAATCAATATTACTTCAAAACATATTACCATGTCATACACATCATATACATTTAGAACACAAAATTTGGTTGTTTAGTTGGGTTTAACGTCGCAGTAGTATTGCCCAATGTGTAATTGGCAACGATCTAGGACGCACCCCTAAGGATGGTCCAGAGGCATGCCATTACGATTCTGATCCTCCACGGATGTATGGCTCCCCCTCTTTGGTGACCCACAGAGGTATAATTTAATAGGAACATGAAAGTCATTGCAGTCACGACGGATTTTACGTGTACCAGCCACTATTATTGTACACGGCGATCTTTGACTGGCTCGAGTATCGAACCCGCAATCTTCCAATTACGATCTCGACGTTCTGCGGACCGGGCAATTGCGGCCCTATGCTTAAATTGGACTTCCTAATAAGATGTGTTTCGTTTTGCAGAAGACACACAGACTAGTTGCTAAAAACATGATTTACGGATACAGACGACGATAGATCCTATAATTACACTAAAATAACAGTTTCGGAATTTTGATTTCAAAATTGGAAATTTACACATTAGATGGATTCGAAAATGTAAGACATAACATTACAGGATAATTTGAAGACTTTCAATACTTTAGTCTTATTTAAAATCTCTCACAAGTAGTAAAAGTCAAGAAAAAAGCTTTGTATAAAGGAAATATGGCTTACTGATGAATAATTTATGAAAGATATCATTTATATACAAAAGCAAAAAGACATAAATTTTTAATATATACAAGCACTTTGTTTATATTAAAATTTTATATTTTTTTTTCATGTTTATTTTATGCTCATTTTGCCTTAATGTTTTTACAAAGTCTTGACAGAGCTCTGTCATGTAATGGCATTTCCATGATTTTAGGGGGGGGGGGGATCTAAAATCACTAAATAGGTCCTTATGGCAAATGTGTTTCTTTTATCTATGCATCAGTATATAATATGTTTCTGATAAGCATATGTTCTTTGGTACTTCCACTACCACTACACAAGAAGTATTCAATTTCTATGGGAACATAATCAGTATTACAAAACACTTTAATTCATTATTAAACTGTGTAGAATGTAACTCATTTATTGCTTTTTACAATATATATATATATATATTTAAATATATTTACAAAAATATATCATAGAATTAGAAGTTTAAATTTTCAATAAGCAACGCACTAATGATTTAAGCAAGGTCCCTTTTTTGTTATATCTAAAAATTATAGTAATAAAAATTAATAACTACTATTTAAATGACATGAAACGACTAAATATTTAAAATGTTTTTTATTTAGTTCATTAAAATAGAAATCAGTCTTGACATTAAATTCTCAATATATATTTCCATGCTTTTAATGTTACTTTAAAGATTCTTTCAATCTTATAAAGCGATGTTGATCGAAGCCCCTATTGTAATAACACAACATTTTTAAAGCAAATAAATTCAAAACTTTTGTTAATAGTTAATTTATTAACATTGTAAGATTTTATGAGAATTCCAAATTTAATTATTCCCCATTTTAGACTCTTAATCACTTTTTCTATATAAAAAGAAAATTTTATGCTAAAAATGTTTACTTAAAGAAGTAGTTTTTATTACTTTAGCGAAAAACTAAATAAAGTAAAAATTAGCACACCTTCCAGTAACTTACCTAGATAATAACTTTAGAAAATCAAATTATTCTAAGGTTTTAAGCAATTACATAAAACTTTCAAAAATATTTATTTTTTCCTACATAGTACAGTTACGCACATCGTAAATATTAGTAGAAAATAAATATAATATTGAATCCCTTCTGAACAAACCATAATGCCTTTGACTTTGTAAAAAGATTAATTTAAAGTTTTTGTGCTATTTTACTGAAAACTTATAATGCTGATAATTATTTATACCTTATTTGGTTGTAATTAATAATAGATATTTGTAGTTTTAATTTTATTTAACTTTCTTTTATTTATAAATACGTTTGCTATAGACTTATCTTCCGTATTAAATGTACCATAAATTCTATATTATTTTAAAAACCAATATTATGCTCATTTTTAACACGCTTTTATTAGCTGTATGTATGTTTGTAACCGCTCTGGGAGCAAACAAAAAATCTATATTGTAAAAAAAGACTTTTCTTGTCGAACGCCGTGGCTGTGAGGTAAAAAGCCGCGCTACGAACCTAAAGATCTAGCGTTCAATCCCAGTCAGGGGAGATTTTTTAAACATGGTTTTTGTTCAATTCTAAATGATTTTAATTAAAGATTTCAATGTATGTAAATATTATGGTGTGTCACTCACGCGATTTTCTCTTACCCTGCGTTTGAATACTAAGATAGATATTTTGTGCTTTTTAGTTCACATTTCTATAAAAGCGTGTTCTTTAATTTTTTAAAACTATAATATTATTATTAATTAACATGCTCTTATTAACTTGATACGATGTAACTATTATTGTATGTAACGGAATCTTGCAATATAATTTTCGTCCACTTCTTTTTGTTCGACTGACCTGAAATTTTGCACACGACTTCATCATCGATGACAATACTATATGCAAGTATTTCCAGGCTCTTATCTCCTCAGAGGAAGGTGCTAGGTGAAAACAAAAAAAAATGTATATATGTAAAACTCTATCGTTCGTGGCACAGGATTTGGCCGTATTTGTATAACGTCGAGTGGCAACAATTAATCAATTATTATTATTTTTTTTTATTAAAGAATTAAAAGCATACAACTATTAAAGTGTGTCACTCACACGACTTTCAACTACCCTGCATTTTAATACAACATAGATATTTTATGCATTTTAGTTCACATTTCAGTTTATTTTTTTTAAAGTATAATTTTAAGAACGTACATTTAATAAGAAATTTTATTAGATAATAATATCCTCGAAAAAAGTTTGTATTTAGTAACGAAAAAAAATAATAATAACCCATTAAAGTTCAGCGTCCTAGCTAATAAAATACCATGCATGTTTTTTTTTTTTTTTTTTTTTTTTTTTTTAATGGATTCGGCTTTTTAATGACAGTTTATAGCATCATTCTAAACCAGGGGCCGAAATTTCAACTCAGTTTTACTCGCCACAATATAGAGTTGTCTTTTTTTTTTTTTTTTTTTTTTTTTTTAACGCATTTTGTGTTCTTATTTTTCTTAACTATTTGGAAGGCTTTTACAAATATGCCTAAAATTATATATATTAAAAGTGTGTCGTATATCATCATGTCTCATAATCATCTATAATTAAAAATCATTATAATGTATTGTGCTCGTCTACTGCTCGTCTGCTTGGAAAAATAACAGTAGGAGAAATAAAACTGCCGAAGAGATCAAAACTTTTATGTTGCACTAAGCATTTTCCTTTCCCAGGCTGGGGCGATCTCAGGCCGCGCACACACATACTTGGCTCTTTGAGAATCTAAAAAGGAGACGTTAAATATGAGGTTATACGATGGCAAGATTTTGCAATATTTAAATCTACGAAAGGAATGTTTTCTGTTACCGTATCGTGTAACAATTCTGTCTATAACTAGACCAAATTTTTACAGTAAAAATGCCACACGCCAATGGCGAGCTGGCGAGCGGAAACTTCGCGCCCTGTTCTAAATGATCCCTCAAAGTTTTATGTGCTTGCTATTAATTATAATTACATAATTTGAATAGTTATTTTGTGATTTTTCATTCATCGCGTATAAATTATTTTATTTATTTATTTATTTTTTTATTATTTATTTTTTCGCAGATGTACCAATTTAAATCAAATTGAATAATAATATATATTATAATACATTACTTTCGAGGTCTTTGTCAACATATAATAGGAAATTAATATGTTATCTCGAAGTTTTTCTACCTAGAAAGTTTTTCGCTAGAACACTAAACATTCCCATTTGAGGATAGGCTTTAAATATAAAACTAGCAGAAGAATTGTTTAATTTAATATATTTTACTTTTAGCTGTCCATATTAATTTAGAATTAAAAAATTAGTTTAAATATATTTTGCAAAATTAATTCGGGCGCTAACGGGTTAAAATAATATACGTACTTTGAAAATTACAGTGACGATGTTACAGAGAATGCAATAGATAAAACTGATTTATGAAAAGGCTGTCATTGAAAGCTCTGGAGTAGTTCTGACATGTACAATTAATTTTTTTGCTTTGCAATTAATTTTAACACGTTGCGGTGTACATCACAAAACATTCTTCCATATTTTGACGTACAAATTCATACTGAACTAAATATTTATTAAATTTATTATTATTTTTTTTTTTTACACGACGAACGGAGACGATTTACAGATAAGTATATGATCTCAGGTAAGTATATAATGCATGTACGGGATTGTCCGGAAAGTTCGTGCCGATTTTCGATAGGTGGCATAAAGACTGGTCTCAATGTATCAGAATGATTGAAAAAAAACGAAAAAAGACAGGCGTACATATTCTAAAATTCGGTACTTCAGCCATACTTAGAAAAACATTTGGTCACGATACGTTAATTGTTGTAAGTTTCATACGCCTTTGAATATCGAAGCAAACAAAGTGCGTTATAGGAATTTAATGCTTTCTCTTTACCAAAAAGTCAAATATGCCACACAAGCAGCAAATAAAATATGCGGTGTTTATGGCGAAGGTGCTGTAGCAAAAATAACTGTGCAGAAGTGGTTTGCTTGGTTTAAAGTTGGTGATTTTTAGCTTCAAAATCAAGAACGCCCGGGTGGGCCCTCTACCAAGAATGAAGATCAGAAATCAGAATAAAATACTCATCGAAAATAACCCACACTGTACGACACGGGAAATAGCAAAAATGCAAAAAAATATTCAAATCCAATAGCCACAAGCATTTAAATTTGTTATGTTTTAATTTCCCTTCTAAATCAGCCCGAACTTTTCGGACAACCCAATATATGGGGTAATTAATGAATGAAAAATGTACCTCCACATTAGTGCGGTTAAACGCTTTTATTTCAAACCTCATCATAATTTTTTTAATGAAGATGTTACAGGTAGTATTTTGAAAAATTGTCTGAATTTTTGAGATATATGTTTCAAATATCATAGTATTAAGATTTATTTAATAGGTAAGTATCTATACACACACAAATCTATATATATAAAAGAGCAGAGTCTGTGTGTGTGTGTGTGTGTGTGTGTCTGTCCGCTATAGAATTCTAGGCCGTTTCACCGAGCGGGACCAAATTTGGCACGATTAATGCTTACGACCCGAGAAAGACAACGCCGCAAGCGATTTTACAAAATTCGCCCCCCAAGGGGGGGAGGGGGGCAAAACGTAATTTCACAAAATCCTTCATATCTCAAACAAAAAAAACAGATATCCGTAAAATTTTTGCTTTTAAATATAGCTAATACAAATGTCTAAAAATCGGTTTCTGGAATTTTTGAAATTCGGTCCCCAAGGGGGGCGGGGGGGGGTGGGCAAAACGTGATTTCACATGCGTAAAACGTGATTTCGCATAATCCTATATATCTCAAACAAAAAAAATAGATATACGTGAAATTTTTGCTCTAAAATATAGCTAATGCAACTATCTAAAAACCAATTTCTGGAATTTTAGAAATTCAGCCCCCAGGTGGGGCAGCAGGGGGGGGGGAGGGGGGCTAAGGGGCAAAAACAAATAGAAATACAGTTAGGGCGTTCAAAATTGGTACAGATAGGTTTTAAAGGCCTGCAAGTCGAATGGGGATATTTTTGATTGTGTAAAGTTAAGTTATTAGGAGGGGCAAGAAGGGGGGAGGGGAGGGGGGGGGCAAAAAAATAAAAATAGTGTCAGATCGTTCAAAATTGGTATGTAGAGGTTTTTGATACTTACAAATCGATTGCGGATATTTTTGAATTTGTAAAATTATTAGGAGGGGCGGGTAGGGGGGTGGGGCAATAAGGGGGGGGACTATGAGGCAAAAACAAATAGAAATACAGTTAGGCCGTTCAAAATTGGTACAGATATGTTTAAGAGGCCTGCAAGTCGAATGGGGATATTTTCGATTGTGTAAAGTTATTAGGAGGGGCAAGAAGGGGGGGAGGGGAGAATGAGGGGAGGGGAGGAGGGGGGCAAAAAAATAAAAGTAGTGTCAGATCGTTCAAAATTGGTACGTAGAGGTTTTCGATACTTGCAAATCGATTGCGGATATTTTTGAATTTGTAAAATTATTAGGAGGGGCGGGTAGGGGGGTGGGGCGGTAAGAGGGGGCTATGGGGCAAAAACAAATAGAAATACAGTTAGGCCGTTCAAAATTGGTACAGATAGGTTTAAGAGGCCTGCAAGTCGAATGGGGATATTTTCGATTGTGTAAAGTTATTAGGAGGGGCAAGAAGGGGGGAGGGGAGGGGGCAAAAAAATAAAAATAGTGTCAGATCGTTCAAAATTGGTACGTAGAGGTTTTCGATACTTGCAAATCGATTGCGGATGATTTTGAATTTGTAAAATTATTATGAGGGGCGGGTAAGGGGGTGGGGCGGTAAGGGGGGCTATGGGACAAAAACAAATAGAAATACAGTTAGGCCGTTCAAAATTGGTACAGATAGGTTTAAGAGGCCTGCAAGTCGAATGGGGATATTTTCGATTGTGTATAGTTATTAGGAGGGGCAAGAAGGGGGGGAGGGGAGGGGGGGCAAGAAAATAAAAATAGTGTCAGATCGTTCAAAATTGGTACGTAGAGGTTTTCGATACTTGCAAATCGATTGCGGATATTTTTGAATTTGTAAAATTATTAGGAGTGGTGGGAAGGGGGTGGGGCGGTAAGGGGGCTATGGGCAAAAACAAATAGAAATACAGTTAGGCCGTTCAACATTGATACAAACAGGTCTTAGAGGCCTGCAACTGGAATGGGGAAATTTTCGAAAGTGTAAAGTTATTAGGAGGGGCGAGAAGAGGGGAGGGGAGAGGGAGCGCAAAAAAATAAGAACACAGTTAGATCGTTCAAAATTGGTATATAGAGGTTTTCGATACTTACAAATCGATTGCGGATATTTTCGAATTTGTAAAATTATTAGGAGGGGCGGTAAGGGGGGGCTATGGGCAAAAACAAATAGAAATACAGTTAGGCCGTTCAAAATTGGTACAGATAGGTTTTAGAGGCCTGCAAACCGAATGGGGATATTTTCGAAAGTGTAAAGTTATTAGAAGGGACGGGAAGGGGGGGGGACAGAGGGGCAAAAAAATAGAGTTAGATCATTCAAAATTGGTACATCGAGGTTTTCGATACCTACAAATCGATTGCGGATACTTTTGAATTTTTAAAATTATTGGGAGGGGCGGGAAGGGGGAGGAAGCGGTAGGGCAAAAAAATTAAGATAGAGATAGATCGTTCAAAACTGGTGCATAGAGGTTTTTGATACTTACAAATCGATTGCGGATATTTTCGAATTTGTAAAATTATTAGGGCGCTCATATATATGCATTCGCGCGTGCGCATCACGCACGGGTCTACGCTGCCGAAGGCAGTGGGGGCCCGGTGCGACATTTTTCCCGATCAGAGTTTTTTTTTTTTCTTTTTCACATGATAAAAATTAATGCAATTTTGAGAATTCACTAATTATAATGATTCATTTAAAAATAGTGACCAGCGAAGCGGGCATAGCCTGCTAGTAAATAAATAAATAAATACATAAATAAATAAATAAAAATAAAAAGAATTTCTAAAAGTAATACATATATTTTACAAGTTATATAATGATTTAAGTATATTAATTTAGCTCATATTTGACAAAAATATGGCTACATTATATTTATCAACTAGTTTTGAATTGAAAAAAAAAATGTACAGGCAGAGTTCAAAATAATCCCTTTTATCAAGACACTTTTCCGACACTATTCACACTATTCATTAACAGTAAAATTATTTTTAAAGTATTAGACTTATTTAATAATAAAAATTTCAATTAAAAAAAAAGCCAGGAATTTTGAGGCCTTTATACTACAAGGTGTTATGCTATTACAGATGGCAGCAAGATTATTGAAGCGCTAGCAATATTTCGTATTTAAAAGATGTGTACTTTTGAGGTATGAAGCAATTTTCGTAGAAAGCTCGCAAAGTAAGAGTTGCGAGATTGTCGCGTCATATCATTGGTTTTACTCTGCTTACTAAAGCACTCTACGAACGATATATAGGAGTGGCGAATTTAAAAGGGAAGCCTCGTATTTAATGAGAATTAACAAATAAATTAGTTTCAGTGTAAGTTTTTGTTGAAAATGGGATAGAATGAAAAATGTAAATCAGTTAAAGTATAAAAGAAATGTTGAAATCATACTCGGAGTGGCAGGTGATTTAGGTGGTGAAGGAACTTCTGCCTTAATGAATATTTTAGCCACGAGTGTTTCCGAGGTAAAGGCATCTACTAATATGTAAAAGATCATCAAGTTATCGTCAATTTCGTCATATGGGTAATATAGTTTAAATTATCGTTTTATGGGAGGATTATTAGGATAGCCTCCTAAACTAGATGCCTGTCGCGTGGCTCAGAAACTTGGTAACAGTTCAAACGGTAGACAGCGCCACCTCTTACACATTAACACGACATTTTTATTCAACTGTTTACAATAACTTTAAGAAGTGATATATGACACATCTGATTGACGTTTCTTCGATTCTATTCGCGTTTTATGTGTATCACATCCCACTTTTAAACATTTTTGGTGTCTTTTGAATAAAAATGTCGCGCAATCTGTTTCAGGTGGCGCGGTCTACCGCTTGAACTGTTGCCAAGTTTCCGAGCCACGCGACAGGTATCTACAGTTTAGGAGGCTATTTTATTAGGCCGCCTATGTTTGTTAAGTTATTGAAAGTATTTAGCATTTATATTTACAAAAGGAGTTCGGGATATTCATGTTTCAGAATTTATTAGTAAAAGTAGTTCCATTCTCCTTTAAACTGAGTTTCAATTTAAGCCTATGATTAAGTTTTAAAACTGACTCTGTGTTTTATTGTTTTACTACACATCAAAAATGGAGAATAAAGACGGCAACCATCCCCGCACATGCATCCGTCTTTACACATTGAAGTTACACTTTTTGTTAAGTAAATATTTGTCGAGATGTCGAGTCATGATCTTGCCGTTTATAAAAAGTGAGTTGATAATAAAAATCAGCGATCAAGCTTTAAAAAAAAATATATGAAAAATAAGAGTGTGTTCTTCGCTAATTTTGCTGCCGAATGTACTACACTGAGTAATTCAGAATTGATCATTTTGATTTTGAAGAAAAATGACGTCAGAAAAGGAAAATATTTTACTATGGTTACTATATATTAGACGATTACTATATATTAGACGACCTTTACAATAAAATATCATTAAAAAATATTGCAATTAGATTAGTTTTACTCTAAGTGAATAATGATAAAAACCATAATAACTATGATAAATATCTTAAGTGTAACATTTTTGAACACTTAGAAAAACCATATGAAAAAATGATACTGTTTTAGAATCTCCAAGACATATGGTTACCATAGATTTTACAGAAGAAAGTATTTTTAGAAACAAATGCATATTGTGCAATTAGTTATTGTGTATTAATGTGTTGTGTGACTATACACTAATACACATATAATCCTTCATGTAAAAATCGTCAGACAAGTGCATGTGGCAATCATAGAGCATAGTTACTTTACATAGTAAATATGTCGACGTGAACTGGTTTGGATAGTATGATACCCACAGATAAGAAATGTGTAGGTTGAAAACATCTTCAGAATCACCAGAAATTTTTGGCTATACACTTGAACTAAATTCCACAATCACCTGCTATAATAAGTAACAGCAATACTTTCAAAGGAAATTATGTAAACGATTCCTCGATTTTCCACCAGATAGAGGTTCGCAAAAAATCCGTAAGCAACACTTAGTTTGTTGAGTTTTTCTTAGAATTCGATAGTTGTAGAATAGCTTTCTCAACTGTAACTTTATTTATAAATTAACAGTTTTTCAGAAAATGATGTCTTAAGTGAAATGCTTCAAATTTTATTATATGTCAATAAATTTCTTATTTATATGCCCTCCCCCACGCAAAAATTTAACAATTACCTATGAATAACCTTTATACTGGGTATTAGCAATAAGAAAAATTAGATAAATTTAACCATTATTTACATTAAAAGCAAATTCATTCTCAATACAATGTATAACAATCGATGATAAATGTAATATAGGTAAAAAAAGAAACATTCTGTGTAAACATAATGAATAATGTACATACTTTATGAATATACAAAAAAAGCATAATGTTTACTGCTGTTTGATATAAGTTCAAATTAGACATTTAAAAAAATGTGGGTTAAATGTTAAGAGGTGTTAATGCAAAAAATGATCAAATATGTTTTCCACAGAAAACTAGCGTAGCAATTCACTTACCCAATTTCACATAAAAGGTGATAAATTCTATATTTTAGCTTTTTTTAAAAAAATAAAAAAATAAATAAATAAATAAATAAATAAAAAATGCGGATGTTTTTATTACATGAATAGATGTAAAATATTTCTCTTGTTTGAAAAAACGCCATCATATTGCAAATGTTATTATAAACGTACAATCATTTAGGCAATGATTTTATATTGATTGTCAACATCAAGCTTAGTATTAAACGTGTATTTTAGTTTTCTTTAGATGCGTCATCTTATTTGAAAAATTGTAAAAGAATTCGTTGGAAATATTTTTACAGTACTGTCATTACTGTTAAAAATATTTCTAAAAAAATTCTCAGTGCATTTATAAAAATATAACTCTGCATCATTAAACAAATAAGTCGATTGCAATTTCAGATTTCTATTAAAAAAAAAAAAAAAAAACATGCACTACTGAAGGGACACATTATTTTTTTATCCTTTACTGAACACATTAAAAATATATTCACAATAATATGGAGGAATGTAATTATAGTAACTTTATATAAAACATACTATAATCGCTACAGTTGATTATTTCTCTCTTTTTTTTTTTTTTTTTTTTATAAAGCTTTGAACTGTAAATCAAAATGATAAAAAAAATTTTAAGATGATTCGGATACAAAGATGATAGTTTAAAATCACGAAATTATCTGTTAACGAAAACTTATAATTTTCATCGAGGATTAGAGTAATGGGAAAAGAAGTTTATCAAAGGACATTTGAACGATTAATTCAGTATTTATTCCATTTATTTTTTTCAAAGAGAGGATTTCAATTATTAAACTAAGTAATAGAATTATATTTAGAAAAGTAATTTTATAAACAATTAAATGACATTTTTATTAGAGTATTATAATTTTTATTTATTGTAAATGTAGGTACTGTCCTTATTTACAGTATATAGATCTGTTTAAGACAAATAAATAAGTTATTATTTCAGATAGCAATGATATATTCATTAGTTCAATACATATCAGTATTAGTTGTAAAAACAGTTGTTCTTATTTATTCTACAAGTTATTAATTATTTACAGCAAATTATTCTTATAAATATACAAAGTTTCTTAAATTATGCTGAAGGTAATCTGTTAAACAAAGAATCCGTATACAGTATGTGTGTGTGTATCAGTATGTAAGAGATTTTCCACTTACAGCAGATAGTATTTAAATATCAATATACAAATTTTATTTTAAATAATCTTAAAAGAAAGGAAATACTTTATCTGTTTGTAGAATTAAACAATCATTGATGCCTTTTTAATTCAATTAATACTAAACTGTATTAATCATATTAAGAAATTAAAAAGATAAAAGTAAATAAATAAATGTAAAACTTTTATGAATTTAAGTAACTGAATTATTAATAAGATAAAATTTATTTAACTCTGTTGTAAAATATAACCTAATATAAACCGTAAAAGGAAACATGTTTTAAGAAAATACAAGCTTGTAAAATACCAATTTTCTTTTTCTTTAAGAAAAACGATAAAATAAAAGAGATACTTTTTTCTGATTAAAGGATTAAACCATCATTAATGCTTTTCTAATTCAATTTATTCAATTATGCTAAACTGCATCAATCATGAAAAGAAATTAAAAGAAAATAAATAAATAAATAAATAAAATTTTCATAAATTTTAAATTGATTAATTATTAATAAGATAAAATTTATTTAACTCTATTATTAAATATAAGCTACTCTCCTCTCAGAGTAATGGAAAACATGTTTTAAGAAAATGCAAGTTTATAAAATATTAATATTTTTTATGTAAAAACAACGTTAAATTAAAAGAGATACTCATTAAATAATCATTAATGGCTTTCTAATTCATCTAATGCTAAACTGTATCAATCATGACAAAAAATTAAAAGACCAGAAATAAATAATTTAATAATAATTTCATGAATTTTAAATTAATGACGTAGATAAAGTTCATTTAACTCTATGATAAAATTTGTGGTATTCTCAACGGAAAAGTGAAACACAATTCAGGAAAATGTAAATTTTTCAAAAATTAATTTTTGATTTCGTCTAAAATGGTTTAAGTTTCAGAGGGTCATTTTACAGCTCTTTTTTTTTTTTTACGTTTTTACTATTAGACTGGATCTCGTGCTTTAATATAGATTACGAGCCACTGCAAACATCCACGCCTGATTCAGACCATAACAACACATCTTCTCCGAAAGGCATCCACAGTATGTCCTGTGGATGAATGGGAAATCCTATGGACTTCCTCAGGATGTTCTGTGGACAAGTGTGTTGTTAGGGGAACAATAATCTGGTAGATGGTGATTAAAGAGGATATAAATTAGATATAGTTGATCATGCATTACACAAGGTTTTTTAATCAAATTAAAAAGTAAGCTGCATACGTAGAAATATTCTTTTTAAATCAGAAAAATATTTATCACAATATTTTTTTTTTGTTTATTTGTTATAAAAAAAAGCCTATATGATATTTATAGGATTACCACTGCACACATATATCGATTTATTTCGTAATAGTGAATACAGAAAGATGTAAGATCGATTATATATGAACATCTTAATATACGAAAAGTAACGTATGTCTGTGTATAGCATTGCGCAAAAACGGAAGCTAGGGCAGTCATACAGGTTTCTCAGCATTCACTATTTTATATACCATTTTTTAAACACCGCAGTCTTATTCAAAATAGTCGCTTCTGAAAATCTCGAGTCACGCAATTCGACATGCAATGCCAAAGTAATACAAAATTCAAGTAATAATTTTATAATAAACGTGTCATTCAACTTTTATGCTTATATCTTTTATAACTATGCGTAAAAAAAGAAACAGATAGTTTACTAAATTTCTCAAAGCTAGTGTATAAGTAAATAAAATAATACTCATCAAAAAACTACCTAATTATTATACACTTTCTTTTAACCCGTTAACTGCCACATTAATTTTGCAAAATATTATTAGCTGATTATTTCCTTTCTAAATTAATATAGGCAACTGACAGTAAAATATATTAACTTAAACAATTCTTCTGATAGTTTTAAATATAAAGCCTATCCTCATTTATTGACGTTTAGTGTTCTAGCGAGAAAACTTCGAGATAGAAAAACTTTGAGATAACAGATTAATTTCTTATTATATGTTGATAAAGATCTCGAAAGTAAAATATTATAAAATATATTATTATTCAACTTGATTTAAGTTAGTATACCTGCGCAAAAAGCAAATATGTGTGCGACGAATGAAAAATCATAAAATGTTCCAGCAGAAGCAACACTGTAAAAGGAAATCCCGTAAGATTACGGGAAAGAACGGCAGCAGAGATTCCAGACAAAGCCCGTAAAAAGAAACGCTTAGACCGTAAATTAAGTATATAATAACCTTAAATTACGTTACATGCCTGTAAAAGAACATTTTGCTCGTAAAACCAATGTTTTTTTTTACGGGCTTTGTCTGGAATATCTGCTGCCTGGCTTTTCCCATAATCTTACAGGATATTGTTTTACAGTGAAAGGTCGTTGTAATCAAAACTTTAATAGACAGTTCTAATATATATAAATATGATTTAGGTTTTGTCAAAAATGTAGTTAAAATGTTCTTGGAAAAAAAAAAACTTTGAAAGAAATTTTTCGGAGCCCCGTAATGCCAGGGAAGTACAATGTTTCTTAGGTTTGACAAGTTATTTTAGAAAGTACATTCGCTCATATCCACCTTAGCTAGACCCCTTAGTGATTTATTACACGCGTCTATTCCTTTTAAGTTTGTTCAACAACAAAAGGTAGTTTTCCAGAAGCTTAAAGACATTTTGCGTAACACAACTGTTTTAAATCTTTTTAAACAAGGTCATATATTAGAGCTTCATACAGCCCTGGAAAGAATTTTCAGTCCAAGCGAAAAACTTAATTTATTTCACAGTTGCTGATATGTAAATTTAAATATATATCACAAGAAAAGGCAATTTTATTTACATGTATACAAATTTTACAAAAAATTAAATTATTTCTTATTTTGAAGCTTATTTTCTTTTTTCATTATGTAAAAAGCTGGAAAAAATATATTAAGATCACATAAGATATTATTTAAAAAGCAGCTAATAATCTAAAAACTTCGCCTTATTTTCAGTTAATTTGAAGTCTGGGAAAAAACTTCAATATATTTACAAATACATATTGAAATTTTATGCATTTTTAAACAAATTGTAATGAATGACAGACTAAATAAATATTATTTTTTTTTCTATTATAGAATTCATTTTTTCTTTAATACGTAGAAAACTGCAAAAAATGATACACATAAGATATCATTAAAAGAACTGCTAATAATCCAAAAATTTGCCCTTTTCAATTAACTGAATCATTCTCGAAGACATAGATTTAGTCAGTTTCTTGAAAGTGTCTTTTGGTATGCTTTTCCAGCTCTTTTCAATGGCCATTTTCAGTTCATCTTCGGTGTTGTAAGTTTTCCCATTTCCATAAATGTCACTAAACAGAATGCTCCATAAATTTTCTATTGGGTTCAGGTCAGGGCTTCTTGATAACCATATATAACCTCTTGGACATGATAGGCATGAAGCCAGGATTTTTTGGAGCTTTATGCATAGATATAGTAGTATATATAGGTCTATCATCCCCATGTTATCGAGCAAAAAATTTTGATGTCGGAAAAAAGTTCTAAAATCAGCCATTAGAGAGTATTGAAAAAGAAAATAATAAAAAGAAAAATGAATTTGAAACTGTATCTGGAGTTTTTCATTCACCTTTAGTAAATAATTTATTCATAAATTTTATTTACTAAATTATTGAAATGTATTGAAAAGTATGTAAAAGTATTGAAATTTATTTCGTATTCATAGAAAACTAATATGACCTAAAAAAGCCACTGATAATATTATGGATTTTTTCACTTTTTTTTTTTTGTATATTTTTTTCCTATCATATAAAAAGCATATTAAGCTTTTATGAATATGCTGTCTTCAGTTTATTAACTTTTAAATAACAGAAGTTTCTGAAATAGTACTTTCCAATATTTTACTGCGTTGCTTTCGGTGTTTATATATATATTTTTTTTCATACTCTAAATCCAGAAATCTTTATACTTTCTTCTTATCATATAAGTGCTTTTCACAAATTAAGGATGAAGATCTGAAGAACACACATACAGCTGTGTCGGAATCAAAGCATTCTATGTGTAAAATATATTAGGATAGATTATTATTTACACATTATTTTTTAAAGTCTCTGTTTCTTTGCATAGAAGCTCTGTTTAGAGTTTTTACTTGTGCATTGCTTGAGGCCAATCTCTATGCATCATCCAGCAATAATTTGATAATATGTTAACATTCCACTGGTATTGATACTTCATTTCTATTTCTTTGACGTACTGATGAATTTCCTGTCCTTGTTCTTCATTCACATCGCCTGCATTTTCTGGTAAATAACTGAAATGTGAGTTGAAAAAATAAGATTTTGAGCTCATATCCTCCAAAAAATCTCATTATCTATCAAAACTGTATATGATGAAGTTTTTTAAATATGTATTCCCTTAATCAGCATCCAAACTTACTTCAGGAAATCATATCACATGAAAGAAAAAAAAAAATCCTCGCAGACCAGTGTAATTATTCTGATTATTTTCTTCTTAGTGTCAACATATTATGATAAAGAAATAATATATATATATATATAATAAGCTGTCGTGGTTTAGAAAAAGATGTTATTATAATCTCTAAAGTTTATTATCTTATATTTCTTCTGAATGATGGAATCAGCTATCGAAGTAACAGAAAAAAAGGATCAAGAATGATAAAAAAAGAAAAGCCGTTTGATAAAAAGGACAAGATTGTTTGACAATGAAAACTAATATTTTTCGCCAAAGGATTAGAATAATGGAAAAAGGTCTTATCAGAAATCAAATGCATCATTTACCAAAGTTTATTTTTATCTTCTTTGAAGTGTCAAGAAGATTTGGATTTGTTAATCCTACAACATACACGATTTCTATCTATCAAGACGTATGGATTATTTAGAGATAAAAGTACTTAATAAAATTAGATTGTTTACTATTTTAGTAATATATTTTTAAAAATTATTCAGCTTCGTAATGTGGTTTTGTTTAAAATCTTACAATATAGAAGCTTAAGGTATGGCAGTTTTTTTCTTAAAATATTGTAGTTTCTTTAATTGCAAACAAATGAGTTTACATACTACATATATATATATATATATATATTATATTATTAATTTTAATATTAATGAATTTTTAAATATAATCTCTCTCTCTCTCTCTCTCTATATATATATATATATGTCTGTGTGTGTGCAGGTGATTTCATTTTTTTAGGTTTTGTCGAATATTCTGAAGAATATTCAAAATGTATAAGAATTTTGGGAATATAGAAAACTGGTCTTTCTTCATATTTTTCAGGAAAGATTTTGTCATGAAATCCCTTAGGAAAAAAAAAAAAAAAAATGGGATTCCCTGTATCTCCAAGTGCATCGATTCATCAACAAAAAGTTTATATATACTTATAAGTGTTGAATTTCACACGTGTGTAGAATTTCGTGAGGATTGTTGGAATATTTTATTTAAATTTAAGTATTCGCTCTAAAGGTTTTTCTTCAAATGTCAGAAAACTTTAAGAAAACATTCATTGCTTAATATAGTTCTTTATGATACAAATTTACATGAGTGAATTACCCATTATAGTACAGGACCTTTTAGAAAACAGCTGAAAAACAGCTGATTTAAACATCGATATATCTATGAATTTTCATGATATTCAACTGAATTTCTTTTATAAGGTGCTCTGTACAGTTGAGTATTTAACTATGACAAAGTTTTTCTGCTGCAGTTGGCAACAAAATTATTCGAGCACCAGCAATAAATTCTATATAAAAATGTACATTAAATACTGTTTTATTAAATAAGTCCTTGTGTAATCATGTTTTTAGACTGACTAAGAACATGACTCGGCAAGGATTTTTTTAACAAAGCAGTATTAAGTGTACTTTTACATATGAATTATCGCTATCACTCGAATAATTTTGCTGCCGACTGTATAGTTTGCACATGCTTAGTAATAAATTATTTTACAATTGTCTATATCTCTTTGAATTTTAAATGTATTTGTTTTAAACTATATTATAATGATTTACGGATATTTTGCTATGTTTTCTGAAAGTTTTATGATATTTGGAAAAAAACCTTTAATGTTATAAAGCGAAATATTGCCTTTTTTTTTTTTTTTTTTTCTTTTTTTTTTAACATTTATAAGTTTTTGAATATTGGAGCTATCCTCAGAAAACTCTACACATTTATAAAATATAAAGTTTTTAACCATACCTAAATTTTGCAGATGAATTGCTGCACTTCGTGAAACTCGGTAATCACAAATACTATTTATTTTATTGGATTTATTGTTCGTCCGTTAAGGACATTCTTCACAAAATCTATACTGAATGTATGAGGAAATACATGTTTTTCTTATTCCCGATATTCAAAAATATTACATTAAGTTTCTTCCTACAAATTCGACGAAATGTAAAGAAAAAATGAAAGTGTTTCAATAATTTTGTCCAACACCTGTATATCTATATAGTATATTTTTAATTATAATATACTAGAGGACTCTGCCCCCGTCTCGCTCCACTCATCAGCTCCCGGATCGCTTCACTTATTAACACTTGCTAAGCTCTGCTTACCTATTCGCAGATTTGCCTTTCCCACAATAGGAATATTAATAGTGCCTAACGCAAGAGAGAAGCAGAAAAAATGTTATAAAAATCACAATATTCAATTTAAAATTTAAAATACATACTACTTGATACCACATTTTATGTTACTATGCAATTCTAGTATTTAATTGTGATAGTGACGAGAAAACTGATATGAAAATTTTATCTGATAATCAGTATATTCTTGCTAGTTGTGTAGTATTTTAAGTATCTTCAATGATATAAAAAATAAATTAGTAAAACAAATTCAATTAACATTCTTGATCTGCAGAAAAATGTTATAAAAGTCACGGTATTCAATGTCAAACTGAAATATATGCTATTTAATACCACATTTTATTTACTATGGAATTCTAGTATTTAGTTGTGATAGTGACGAGAAAATTGATATGAAAATTTTATCTGATAATTTTATATATTCTTGCTAGTTGTGTAGTGTTTTAGGTATCTTAAATGATATAAGAAACATATTAGTAAAACAAATTCAGTTAACATTCTTGATCTGCTGAAAAATCTTAATCACAATATTCAATGTCAAACTGAAACGCATACTATTTAATACCTCATTTTATTTTACTATGCAATTCTAGTACTTAATTGTGATATTGACGAGCAAACTGATATGAAAATTTTACCTGATATTCGGTATATTCTTGCTAGTTGTGTAGTGTTTTAGGTATATTGAATGATATAAAAAACAAATTAGTAGAACAAATTCAATTAACATTCTCGATATTACTACTATGTGAAATAAGCACATGTACATTTGATAGATACATATATTGGCATAACAAAATAATCATATGTATTTTATAAAAAGTACGGAGTTTACAAACTTGCAACAATGCATTACTTAGTGTATATTTGTAGCAATTCATTTATTAAAGCTAGAGAAATAAATGTTAAGTAATAATTATCTATTTTTAAAAATACACTGGTGTAAAAAATGAGAATGAATTAAGGGAAAATAGCCCTTTTAAAAATGGGAAAATGAAGAAATTTACGATCAATTTTCAGAATTTTTTAAAAGAGAATAAATGAATGTACAGACATTTTGTGTGTGTGTGTGTGTGTGTGTGTTAATTAGTATGACATTATTATTGATTAAAAATATTTCTTTTGCTTTATTTTAAAATAGAAAATTATTTTATTAGGGATTATATTTTAAAAAATTCAAGGGTGTTTTCTCACTGAGCACATGATATTTCAAAAAGTATTTGAAGTATGAATTTAATTTTTTTTCAACCATACATTTTGCCTTAATGAATAAAATGAACTAAAAATAAGAAGTCCTGTTTAATAGAAAAAATATTATGATTGTAGAAATATAAAAATTTTAGTGGTAATTTCGTATTTCAAATTTAGTTATTAATTAAACTCCATAATATTAAAATATTTTAATGTTCATTTTTTAATTTTAATGGTCAGTTTCTTTTTTTTTTATAAAAATTATAAGGAGAGAGATATCACCCTTGATAGAGAGAGATATCACCCTTGAATTTTTTTTTAAATAATCTGCATTTTTTTTTTTTTTTTTTTTTTTTAGTAAACTAAAAAAGTATTTTTAATGAATAGAGTACTGTTTTTCTACTTAATGAAAAAAAAAAAAAATGCGTGTACATGTATTTATACTTTTTTTTTCTGACAGTTGATCAAAAATTTCTTCCTTTTCTTATTTTTAAAGCAGACTGTCCCCTTAATAAATCAGCATAAAAGTGAAAAGAAAAACAAAAAGCTTTGACTTTTTGGTGTCCCTTAAGAACGTTACACAATTTTACAATTTTTTAAATACCACGTCGTATATAATAGACAATGGTAATTTTTGCATCGCTTGCTGAAGATAAAAATTGTATTATTTTTATATGAATAAGCAAAATAAATTTTATTAAGTAGTGCAATTTTTTAGAGGAACCCTAAAAGAGCAAGTCTTATGTGTACGAAAAAAAAAAAAAAAAGGAACACGACGAAGATATGCATCTGGTCACGCTGATATTATTTCTGACAATACTTTTCTGTATGATTACGATTTCTAACTATGTTTCTAACTAACTTTTTTTTTGTGTGTGTGTGTGTATGTGTGTGTGTGTTAACTAGTACATTATTATTGATTAGAAATATTATTTTGGTTCATTTTAAAATAAAAAATTATTTTATAAAGGATTATATTTTAAAAATTTAAAGGGTGCTTTCTTAGTACCCGCATGATATTTCAAAAAGTAACTGAGGCATGAACTAAATTTTTTCACAACTATACGTTTTGCCATAATGAATAAAATGAATTAAAAATAAGAAGTCTTGTTCAATAGAGAAAAAAAAAAACATTATAATTGTGGAAATATAAATATTTTAGTGGTAATTTCATATTTCAAATTTAGTTATAATATTTGTTAAAATATAATAATAATATTAAAATATTTAAATGTTCAGATTTTTAAATTTAATGGTCAGTTTCATTTAATATAAAAATTATAAGGATAAAAGATATAGTGAGATATCCTGCGCGTTGTCAGAAAACACCCTTGAATTTTTTTTTTTTTTAAATAATCTGCAATTTTTTTTTTCTTTAACTAAACCAAAAAAGTATTTTTAATCTATAGAATACTGTTTTTCTACTAAATGAAAAAAAAAAATGCTTATACATGTTTCTTTTTCTTTTTTAAAAATATTTCTGAAAGTTGATCAAAAATTTCTTCATTTTCTCATTTTTAAAGTAGACTGTCCCCTTAATAAACCACCGTAAAAGTGGAACGAAAAACAGAAAACTTTGACTTTTTGATTGGTTGGTTGGTTATTTGGGTTTTACGTCGCACTAGTGCTGCGCTGATGGGCAATTGGCAACGGTCTGGGACACACCCCTAGAGCTGGTCCGGAGTCATGCCATCTCAATTTTGATCCTCCACCGAAGGGATGGCTCTCCCGTTTGGGTGACCCTCAGAAGTATGATTTTTAATGGGAACTTGGAGGACATTGCGGCCACGACAGATTTTACGTGCACCATCCACCATTAGTGTACACGACGGTTTTTGGCCGGCTCGAGTACCGAACTCACAATCTTCCAATTACGAGGCCGGCGCTCTACCGACTGGGCTACTGCGTCCCCTTTGACTTTTTGGCGTCGCTTAAGAACGTTACACCATTTTACAATTTTTAAAATACCACGCCGTATATAATAGACAATGGTAATTTTGCATCGATTGCTGAAGAGAAAATTTGTATTATTTTAATATGAATAAGCAAAATAAATTTTATTAAGTAATGCAATTTTTAAGAGGAACTCTAAAAGAGCATGTCTTATGTGTACGAAAAATAAAAAAGGAACACGACGAAGATATGTATCTGGTCACGCAAATATTATTTATGACAATGCTTTTCTGTATGATTACGATTTCTAACTATATTTTCTACCTCTTATCCCAATCTGTAGATAGAATCACCCTGTATAATGATTTTAAGTATTGACATTTGTATTGCATAGTTAACGAAAGAGCGTTTTTTTGTGCATAACATATTGCATACGATAGTACAAAACATTTCAGCGTGATTTTTAAACTTTTGTTGAGGCCGTATTAAAATCCTAAATTCTTAAACATTGATATTTTTGTAACAATATTCATAACAATCTTTACTTTCTTTTTAATTGATTAATTGATTAATCTATTTCGAAAAATAAAATAGTTGAAAGAACTTAATTTCTTTTCTAAATCGATTTTGTATTAAAATTTAATATTTAAAAATGAACCAAGAGCTAAAAAAATAAGACCAAAGCATTTTTAATTCTTCAGAATAGATAACAAATTTAAATTCGTTACAATATAAATAAATAATAATTATATATATATATATATATATATATATATATAAGATTAAAAAAAAATCCGTCAGGACAAAAGTATATAAAATGGAATAAGCATTTCCGATAAAACCTAATCTAATTAGGTTGAATTAATTATTAAATCTAATTAGGAAAACTGCTTTTCAAAGATAATTCCTGCAATCAAACATAGTTTTCCTTACTGTAATAATAATAATAATAATAAAAAAAAAATGATTTTTATTCTTTGAATTAACAATTATTTATTACGAGAATAACAGATTAATTCAAAACGTACCATGGCATTAGTTTTAATCAAAGTTTTTATTTGAAAACATTAATTATAATACTTTTAATGAAGCTTTGCTGAAATATACTAAAAAGATTTTTTGTAAAGAATGTGCACAAAGAAAGAGATTTCTTATAATTAACGTACACAAACATCAAACCGTCTCAATTATATATATATATATATATATATATTAAAAACAAAAAAAAAAAATATATTTTATTTATGAGACAAAACTTTTGTTAAAACACATTTAAAAACAAAATATACATTTAAACACATTTAAAATTTAGACGTTTCGAAACCCGTCCAGGTTTCCTCATCAGTATCACTAGAACACAATTTGCAAGCACTACATGAATACACAAGGAATTTATAGGAGTACAGAATATTGAGAAGCCAGTGCGCATGATTCATTGATAGTGTAGACATGACTGGCAGTGTGCCAAATCTCAAGGAAAATACGTGATTTATAATTATTCTGATTATTTATGAACTCTTATAATACTACATTTATTTTAATTTCTGATTTGTAGATAGCATTAAATTGTGTATATTTTCTTTATATATATATATATATATATATATATATATATATATATACAAACTGTCGCTGGCTTTAAATGTTTTTGTCTACGATCGCATCTCCTCTTAGAGAGCAGTGTTCTCAGCGTCAAGAAAGTTATCAGTGAGTGCCGAATACACAACGGAAGACATTTTAGTCAGTTAGAAATTTCTATCATCTTAATTAATGAACTTATAAATTAAAAACTTCGCGTTAATGAAGGTACGCTATTTTCTATTTATCAAAAAGTTTCTCTTATATTTTATCTTCATGACCTCATTTTTCACAGGAAAATTAAAATGTGATCCACGATGTAAAGAATAAAATAAAATAAAATAAATAAAAATATTAATATTGCTATTAATAAAAAGGAAATTTTTCGTTTTTAAATAAATAAAATCATTATCTTACAGGTATTGTCATTGAAAAAATGAATTTAGAATTGTAATTTATCGTCTGAAAGTATCTTTTACTCCTCTACTTTTAGCAAATTAGTTTTCTTACTGGAAAGCTTATGTTGTTTATAACTATATATATATATATATTGTAAATAACGAAATTACGTTATGTCTGTATAGTTAACCGTATAACTGTACTTCTTTTTGTCTTTAAATTGTATTTATTAAAAAAAAAAAAAAAAAAAAAAATAACATGTTAATTTGACATAAGAAAATGGAATCAAATTTAAACTTATTTATAAATATTGGAATTTAGTATTGATATTTTTTAACATTACATATCATATTTCTAAAAATAGCAAGAAAAACTTCCATCACCTAAAACTCTTATAGAGAATTGAGTACATTATCCTTCTTCTTCTTTTTTTTTTTTTTTTTTTAAGAATTAGATATAAAAGAATTAAAAATTGAAGCTGTAGGAATTTTTTCAAATTAAAATAATATTTTCTTTTCACTTATATTCGAATGTTTAAAATTATTACATAGCTATACATTAGAAACATATATGAACTATTATATAATGCCCTAAATTAACTACAAAATTCAATAGTGAAAAATATAGGCATTAGAAAAATAGGTACTAGATTTTTTTAACAAGCAATTATATAAAAAAAATTCATCGCGAAATAATGACAACCATTTACAAGTCGCCAAGGATATCATTTACTAAAGCTGTAACGCAAAATGATCTAGATATTACGAAATTCTTTCTATTCTAAAACATTACTGACTTATGCATAATATTTCATGAAAAAAAAAGTGGCATTAAACATTTTATATTTCAATTTGTCATTGAATATGGGGATGCCTATGAAATTTTTCTGCTTTTTTTTTGAGTTATGCATTATTAGTATTCATATTCAGCAAAAGACCAACCAACGAATAGGAAAGGAAAGAGTGAATAAGTGAAACGTGTTGAGGGAGGCAAAGCCTGCCACACGAGTTGGTGAACGAAACGAGTAAGGGGGCGAGTCCCCTAATCATGTGCAGAAGTATTATATTAGATGTTTTTAATGCTGTTTCTAAACTAATTTTGATGAAATATTTTAAAATAAAATGTTAGTTTAAATCAAAGTTTGTGACGAACGAAAGTGGGCCATGCTTATTTAACTTTCGATTTTACTTAACTTACTTATGAAGTGAGCACGAGACTTGAACCATGCTTATTTAATTTTAGATTGAAGCTGAAACTTAACTACTTAATTAAATTTATGAAGTAATGACAAAGTCAGATTTATTAAATAAATAATGCTTTTATTTGAGCTTAATAGAAAGGTGGGCGTTGGACTATAAATGCATTTAATAACTTATACTTAAGAGGGCAGCTTTCACAAATACTTTTAATTTACTTAATTAAACACCATTCATCTTAACTACTTCTTTTAAATTCATTCACCCTTACTGCTTAGTAATCTTTCGTATGTGGGAGGATTCCCTGACACCACTATACTACTCGACTTACTATCTTCTACTCTAAGCAGCTAACAAGTAACTCTTTCAACCCCCTACTACTTCTAATTCACCATCTACCTCTCTCGGCTACCTCTCTACTAACTTACGCTCTTACTCTCCTTCTAACTAACTCCCAAAAGCAATCCTCCTTCTCCGTTTATACCAGTTACTTTCCAAACTTATTAGCATATGGCACATCACAATTGCGTTTATCATTTATCATAGGAACAAACTCTATTGGTCGACTGAATCCTAAATTCTTCACATTCATGTTTTACTCGTAAAGTGCGAATTTTAATTGTAGCACTTTGCTATACCTTACAAGTTTTCTACAAAATGTGTATATTTATTCATTTTAAAAGTGTAAACTTATTTATTTGAAAGTTAGTTCTAAACAAATCACAACTGTAACATTAAATATACTGTCCAGAAAATTAAATATAAATAAACATAACTTAAAATGTAGACTTACATGTATTATGTAAACGGTTTTATAATATCACACACATATATAAGTTTTACAAGTAAGTTTTACTACATATTTCTAGTTAATATACGTTTCTAATAAGAGGTAATTAGAGGTCAGATTAAAAAAAAAAAAAAAGAGTAGTTGTAATGAGAAGAAATATTTTTTGCTCCGAACTCCACGATCAAATATACTTGAATACATTTATTTAAAACTATTTGGTATATTATTCTAATCGAAAACATTATTTCTAATAAATTAAATTCAAATAATGATATGATAACGGTTATTTTAAGAAATTTACCATGTTTCGATAACATGTAATACTATAAGATATACTGAAATTGCACAAATATTTAACTAGTGTCGAAATTTATAATGTTCACATAGTTTGAATGCTAAAACCCGTAAATTATTATAATTTGAATTTCAGGTTTATACTTTTGAAATCACCCACCTTTTATAAATAAATAAATATATATATATATACAGTAACCGCCGCTTAATAAAATCACTGGTTAATAAAATCAGCCGCTTAATCTGGTCAAATCGCCAGGACCGGAATCAAATCAATACAAACTACTTTTAAAGCCGCCGCTTAATAAAATCAGCATCGCCGGTTAATAAACTCAAAAATATCTTCTCAGCAGCCAAACATATAATTTATGCACGCTAAATTTTTTTTATTTACATTGTGATTTTTTTTTTAATAGAAAAATAAATTAAAGCACAACAAACCCTCCGTTATCGCTCATTGTTCAAGATTTTATACTTGCAGCTCAGTTACAAATTAAACACGTCCCGCAACTTATCTCCGTAACAATTTAAAGGAACGTATTTTTCAAAGCGCAGTAATAAAATACAAATTTGATTTGAAATGATTTCCCCCCCCTAATTATTAGAAGGCAATTTCTAGTTCTTATTTTGAAATTACTATAATTTCTGGGGTTTAAACGGAGAGATTTTAAATTTATAAGAACAGCGTGAACTTTGAGTAACGTAATGATGATTTTTCTCTAACGAAAGTGCACGGGAACTTACAATGCGTTTAATTTACTTATATTGAAGAAACAATTAGTTAATTATCTACCAAAAATTAATTAATATTGTTTACTAATTATATTATTCGTTACCTTTTGAAGTTTCTTTCGAAATTCAGGGAAGTAATACCTTTTCCTTAAGGGCAGGAACGTTCGCCGGATATAAAAATCAGCCGCTTAATAAAATCACTTTGGCTCAGAACGAATGTGATTTTAATAAGCGGCGGGAACTGTATATATTATTCCATTATAACATAATTTTATTGTTAATTTAGAAGAATTAACACATTCTAGTTTAAAATATAACTGAAAGTTTTGGGGTAAACAAAGTTATAGAGAAAATACAGAAAAAACAATATATAGAAAAAACAATGTTATAGAGAAAAAAAAAAAGGTGTCTTTATTCAGTGAAAGCGTAATTAAAATAATAAAAATTAATTATTTCATGTGATATATTTATGAAGGATAAAAAAAATCAACCATCATGTTATAAAAATAAAGACTGAAACAGGATTAAGATAAAAATGAAAGATAAAAAAAAAGTAAATTATCTAGAAAAGGAAACTAATATTTTACGCCAAGGGATTAGAATTTTGGAGAAATAAGCTTATCAGAAATCAATCGCAGCGTTTAACTGATGTTTAGTTTTATCTTATTGAACAAACAAAAACGAACTGAAATATTTATTCATTTAGAAAAAAAAAAAAAGGATTTAAATAGAAGAGAATATCTGTATTTAATAATAACTGAGTAAAATTATAGTATTATAGTATTATATAATTATGCAAGCATTTTTATATAAAGATTTTTATAAGGTTACATAAGTTATGTTATTTATGCAATTTTAAGAAAGTACTTTAGAAAATAAAAATGATATGTGAGCATTTATTATTTGGTACGCACTGTATTTATCTTATAATTTTGCCTGTTTATTTATTATGTGTAACAAATGAGATTAGAAATATTATTCGTTAAATATTTATCAGTAATAACTACACTGTTAAAAATGGTTTCTTAAAAATGAGCTAAAATGTCTCAAAAAATATATACTTAAATTTGAAAAGCCATGTACTCATTTCTGAGTATACTGACATGTGAAACATGGGGATATTGAGATTCTTATTGGTCAACCCCATTTTTGAGCATGTGAACTACGCTCAAATATGAGTACATGGGTTTTCAAATTTAAGTACATATTGTTTTGGAGCTATTTTGAGACAATTTTGCTCTCATTAAAAAAAAAAAAAAAACTATTTTTTTACAATGTACAAATAGAGTTACTTTAATTTGTTTACAAAATTTATTATTATTTTTATTATATTTGTTTAATTTTACTATAGTTTCCTTTTAATTATCAAGTTATTTATACATAAAATTAGTCCAAAATTTTTCAAATGAGCATTAAAAAATTTGTTAATCAATAAGGAAGAAGTTTAAAATGATTAATATTGCCAGTATTAAAATTTCAAGTTGTTTATTTACGAGTAATATAAAACTTAAACAATAACGATAATTAATCAGTTAAAAAGACTTAATAATCATTAATGCCCTTCTAATGGAATTAACACTTATCTGTAATGACCATGACTGGAATTTCAAGAAGAAAAAATTGTCATGATTTTTTTTAGGTTGTCGTATTATCAATAAAATAAAAGGTATTCGAATCTATAAAAGATAAATCACTCTCAAATAGATGGTTTCAAAATATCAGAAAAAAAAAATGCTTATAAAGAAAAAAAAAATATGTAATTTTGTTAAGAAAAGGATAATTGTTGTAAAAAAACATTAAAAAAAAAAGAAAAAGAAAAGAATCCATTATGCAATAAACAATAAATATTTAGAAATTATCTCTAAAGAAAGAGTTAAATTGAAAACGTGTCATTCAGGGTTTAACCTGGCAAAAAAATTAGTTTAGCATTTTAGCGAAAATAGGCAAGCACTATTTTAGCTTTTTCAAAAGTTAATTCTTTGGATACCATTGATTTCTTTTACTTAGCTTTGTTATCCTCAGTTTTATTTTCTATTCTTTTGTTCATTGATGATTTTAACCAAGCATGCATATTTGTGACTTTAAAAATATGAATCAGGGAAACTATGTTTTGATTTTAACAATAGAAAAAGAGGTACTCATATCATATGTGTAAAATGAAAAAGCAATTGAAAAATTAAGTAAAGTGTAGTGGTAGATAATCGTGAAATATTAGTGCTAAGAATGCTTCTATGAATCAAATTCTGAATTCTGACATACTTTTAAATATTTTTGCATTTAAATTCAATCATTAAAAATAAATCCAAATTACTACATAAATAATCATTCCAAAAAATTTCAGTCCTTTCGTAGTTTTTACCTGCAAATATTACAAAAAAAAAAAAAAAAAAAAAAAAATCCCGAGTTATTATAGAGATATTTTGTACAGTTATCCAGTTTTAGCTTTTTAGCGAAATTCTGACCAACATGTTTTAGCAAAATATGATACCTTTTAGCAAAATGCTAAAAAAACTAATGGCAGTTTAAACCCTGTAATTATATTAAAAACACTTTAAACACACGTACAATTAAATTTTATTTAAAAGATGTTAAAAAAAAAATGTATCAGAAGATTTTCGCTTTAATATAGTAAAGCATCATCAGGGAGGATGATGCTGATGATGCTTCCCTGATGATGGTTTACTATTAAAGCGAAAAGCTTCGGATAAAAGTTTTTTAACATCTTTTAAATACAATTTAATTGTACGTGTGTTTAAAGTGTTTTTAATATAATAAATATTTACTAATTTAGAACATTTTTTTACACAATAAAACTATGCATTTTATTTAAATAATTCGAAAAATTCTAAAATATTTATTACATTATTATTTTATATCCTATAAACATCTCGCATGTTTTTAAAATTATAACTACATTAGTTAATCTTTTTCATTCGAATAACATATTAACAACGCATAAGAAAAGATATTGCAAAACATCTATCACTTATAAATTCCTTTTGTAGTTGAAGTTTTTTTTTTTTTTTTTTTTTTTCTTGAAAGATATTTCAACGCCGGCATATTATAATTTAGTAATTATTTTTTGTGTTGCACTGTCAGTAAAGAATATGAACGTTATTAAATAAATACATCTTCTTTGACTTATTATGCACTGTAAAAAAAAAAAAAAAAAAAAGAAAGAAAGAAAGAAAGAAAGAAATTCTAGAATATGTAAAAAGTTGTAAGATATTTGGGTAAAGCAATGTTCCAAATAGGAAAGTTCTGTTTATAACCCAAAATTTCAACCTAAATAGTATACGAGACCAATTTGTGGTAGAATTGTTTTTTTTTTTTTTTAAGTGCACATACGTATACTATACATACAGTCGGTAACAAAAGTGTCCGAACAATAGCAAAAATTCCTATGTAAAAAAAGTACACTTCATACGGTTTTGTTAAACAAATCCTTATCGAATCATGTTCTTACACTGACTAAGACTAGGATTCGACAAGGATTTATTTAACAAAATTGTATGAAGTGTACTTTTTTTACATAGGAATTTTTGCTTGTGTTCGGACACTTTTGTTACCGACTGTACGTAATATTTACATTTTGTTTAGATCATCTACGCATGTTAGATTTTTTTTTTTTTTTTTTGTAAGAGGTGAGTGGTACAATATTTTTTAAGACATCTTTATTTATTACACACAAAAATATAAGATAAGATAGTGAACCATATATACCAAGTTTGTAAACTTAAAATAGATAGATTTTCTGCCCCATTTTTGGTTATAAACAGAACCTTCCAATTTGGAACATTGCTTTACCCAAATATCTTATAATTTTTTTCATTTTTTCATATTTTATTATTATTATTATTATTATTATTATTATTATTATTATTATTATTTATTTTATTTATTTATTTATTTATTTATTTATTTTTTTGCAGTGTAAAAATGTTTACAATCTCATGACACATACCGAAAATGTTTAGATTAGTGGTAATAAAATAAAAAATAAAATGAGATTGGTATTTCATGATTGTAAACCATTTTTAGCGAACATGTGTAAAGAAATACATCTATTGGATTGTTGATCGGGAACAAATTTATATTCCTAAGGAATTAAAAATATTTTTTTTTTAGAGTAATTTATGTCGCTGGTTACAAATATGCTATTAAAAGGTCTAGATGTCAGAACATTGAACCGTACTAGAGGGTGTGCTGATATTTAGATTCTTGAACGTTTTAAAATATACGATTTGTATCATTTTTATACTGATTACGAATATGCTATTTGTAATTCTATAAGACAAACTATTTAAACACGATCGGTCAAAACCTGCTTGGCTACATTTAGACGCAATTTAAGCTCTCCGTTAAATAGAACCACAAATTTAATAAAAAAGACACTTTGAAACACGCATAAAAAGATAAATTTAATTAAAATCATAAAAAAATTACATCTTGTCAAAGCTTTTCGCCCTGTTTATCAGCGCACCATAAGGACAATCTTAAGCCATTTTTTAGTTACAAGTGCAGTAACAGTTGAATTATATATACAAATAAAAACACATTACAGTTACAGTTAATATAGATGAAACAGTCTGAAAACGTAAATTCTGAATTTTAGCTGAGCTTCTTTGGGTCACCATGGAGGCACTTGTTGTGCAACGGTTGAGGCTTTCCTAGGCTTAAATCTAGTTGAGCTTTACTGTGTTTCTATTAAGAAACTTTGTAATGGTTGAGACACTAGTGCTTATGCGGTTCGTATCTGTGCGCAAATAATAGACGTAAAAAATTACAACCAACGAACCCCTTTCACAAGTTTATTTAGAAATATGAAAAGGTAGCCACCAAGCCTCTCATTCATAAATATTTTAAATATTAATTTTTGGAAGCACATTATGGTGTTTATAGCAAGGGGTAAAGGATTTCTGTGAATATATTATACGTAGGTACTTGACTTACAAATGTAAATTTATTTAATGGAAAATGTTTAAAATGTATATGAATTTAAGCTTGAAAATTTCATGTTAACCACTTCTTTATCGACATCTATAACCTTCTTCGTCATTTAAAGGTTGCCTTTTCTTATATTCTTTTCAGGAGTCAATTCTAATGAAAAAAAAAAAAAAAAAAAAAAAAAAAAAAAACGTGAAATCTACATATAAATCACTTTTTAAATTTAAAAACATTTATTTACTTTTCTTGTATGTAAAGGACACTTTTATTTGAATTCCAGTTTTTTTACTTTTTTTTTTCTAATCTTGTCTACTATGAAATGCTTTAACATATAAAATGATTCATATGTATACTGACATATTAATGTCATAAACATTTACTTGAAAATTTTAAACTTGCTTAAAATTTTATGTTGCGTTATTCTGGTACTGATTAGTATGAAGTTTCCGCTATTTAATCAATGATTGTAATTTTAATAAATATTATGCGACAATTACTCCTGCTCTTATATTAACTATTTTCAGCATATACATTCCTGTGATGTAGAACTAAATATTAGATATAATTGGTACAGGAGTAGTGTCATCGAGTATACAATAATTTTTGAGTAGAAAATTTTAACTATAGTAATTCATTTGCACATACAATTCAATCGTTTTTTCTAAATATTTTTGTTAATTTTCTGATATTTAGAAGGCATTGAAAGTTACAGTAGTATTTCTTTGATCCTGTATTGGAATGATAGAAAATTTTAATGACATATCACAGTCATCCTGGTACATTAAAAGAAATTAAAAATAAATCATGAAGTTGATGACGTATAAGCTATAATATCCATGCCTTTAGTTTTATGTAGTAAATAATGGCAAAGAGAAAACTGCTCCAACTGACGGAGATTCGTAGTGTACCTGTAAAAAATGTATACGTGCTAGAATCACTAAAATCTAGCAAATATAAAATTACGTATAATAGCACGTATAAATACAATTTGTGCAACATTAACCTATAACATGTACATAAATTTTAAATTCTGTCGAATGACGCTTTTAGACGTCATTGCAATTTAATAATTTGAGCCCAAGGCCATAATTATAAAGAATTTTTCTTTATGCCCTTATAAAAATAATATGTGCTACATTCACCAAAATCTATACAGCCTCTGCTAAACTGACATATAAGATATGTATTAACTTAATTCGAACAAAGCGTTTAAGTACCATCGTGTTCACACCGACACACACACATGCATACACACATTCATACATAAAAAAAAAAAAATCGTATAAAATCATAGATATCTCTAAAAGGGGAGTTTGTGCCAAGACCAAACTTGGAGATTTACAACTAGTCATCACGAAATTCATAAATATAAATTTGCAACAATCTACGACCAATCAGTTGTTAGCTATGCGAGAAACAATATCTATTTCATAAATCGGGACGACAATATTTTCCTTATATATATATATATATGTATATATTCAGAAAGTAAAAAAGCATGTGTAATGTGTAATATAAAATAATTTCCTTTCACATTTATAAAATGGGCATTCTATAATTGCTAATCTAAAAATATAATTATATGTTTAATCAATAATATTAGTGGTCTATGAAAATTTAAATTAAAAATATAGTGGAAATATTAGGAAGTCTTGGTCAATTGGCCCTCGTTCGCCTAAAGCCATCAATCTGTCAACAACGTTTTGTAAGAGCTTCTACAGTCTAATAATCCGGCGTCAACAGGATTTGGTGCATGCCCTCCATAATATCCTTCATCAGATGAGCCACTTTTTCTTCTTCTTTTATGAAAGGGTTAACTTTCCGGGACAGAGAGGATGTTGATGTAGGACTGAGATGTTTCTCTAACTTGCAAGTAATCAGTTGACTCTCAGCTTGCCTTCGTACGTCATCTGTCCAACAAAATATTTTCTTTAGTACCTCCTGGAATACAGTCCAACTAGTGAAAGTGTCCTCGTTGTTATCAAAGCACTTCCTAGCTGTTCCGGCAAGGTAGAAGATTACGTTTGCTCATACCAGTGGTTGTAGGCACCAATGCGTTGAAAGTCCTTTTGCCATTTTCTAAAATCTTGTTGATCATCTGCAGGAAAGATTCATGGATTTCTACGTAACTAATATGTCAGGATTGGTTCTGTGGCAATGTTGGGCATTTGCTCGGCTTCGTCAGGCATCTTTCTTGAACTTCTTTCTGGATTTGGAAGGCTTTCAAACTCTGCAGGAAAGCCTCAAAGTGGCGTACTTTGGGGTAGTTCTTCCGTTATGTGTTTTACTTATTGGTATTAGGCGCTTCCACCAAACTGTCATGCAGATAAGGCTTAGATAAATGTTTGCGCAGAAACACTAGAGAGGAACAACGCAGGGCACTCAAAGCTTAACTCGAAACTTTATTTTTCAAATCAACTGAAATTTACATCAGCTAATATACAGTTGATAATTCTTCTAGAATTCGAAAAGTCCAGATATTGCATAACATTGACTGAATAATTAGCATAGACATAATTAACATAATGGCGTAATGAATGAATAATATATAAAGAATTTAGAGTTAAATAAAAACCATTTTTAACCACTTGCCATCGAGTATGATCAAACTCGCGACCTTTTGATTCGTAGCCCGACACATTGACTCACAGCGTCGGAGCTCACAATTGTAGCGACATTCGTTACAATATTTAAGCACTAATTAATAATAATAATACAAAAATTAAATTATTAATTTCAAATTTTCCTCACCTAGCGTATAATTAGTCAGTTAAATTAGAAATCTAAGCATTACATTATTTTTGGTATTAAATTATTACTTTCTTTGAAATACATTTTACTTTTGTACCATTTATTCGTTTTTAATTCAGAATACTTTTGCTTTTAATGTTTGAAATTTTGTTTTAATAAATTATTAAGTTTATTCTCAATCTCAGAGATACACAATTTCACAAAAATCAATATTATAGTAATTGGATTTATTAAATAAAAATAACATCTTTCACAAGAGGGGGTTTTCATCTAACCCTTTACTTGCTAAGGAAAACTCCCGAGATTGTATTTCCAGTGCCACGGTTTTAAATATAGTCGCACATACTTATGCGTTCACTGTCTCAGAAACACTCTCTTTTTGATTCACCCCACTCCCTCTCTTCTCTGAAATAAGTAAATCCTATGAAAACACTGCAAAGCTCATTTTATTGCATAACAAAGTCGTGGGATTAGTTTCAGAAGTATTAGCGTAACACAAAGGATCGTACTTCCAAAAAGCATATACCGGGTGATCCAAAAGTATGGATGAACTTTAAAAATGAATAATTCGAAAACCAATCACGATACAAAGATACGGTTTGCACCAAACGAATGGAAAAAAAAGCCGGGTTTTGTGTGGCAATGAAAAAAAAAATAGTTCTGTTGGCGACCAACAGATGGCACTGTCGGATATCTGATTTAGGATTATGCAAAAGCAACAAACGATATAAAAAGGAGCAACTGCAGCAGGTAATGGCAGTCGAAGCTTATATGCATCGAAATATCGCATTCTCAGTCGCTACTTTAATCACGAATGGCCTCCAAGATCTCCTGATGTGACACCCTGTGACTTTTGGCTGTGGAGATTCTTGAAGTCAAAAATGTACCGCGACCAACCGGAATCACTAGCAGCACTGAAAGATGCCATCCGCCAAAATGTGTCCGCCATAACGTAAGGAATGCTATTAAATCCTGTGAACGGTGTGGTGAATCGTCTCACAGCTGTACTTCTGAATGATGGACAGCACATTGGACAGTTACTGTAGTAGTACTAATTAACTATAATTAAGCTGATTTGTAAGTTGTCAAAATTTTTTCATTTGTAAATCATCTTCTGGTGAAATAAAACACTATAGCGCGATCTGTTGGCCGCCAACAGAACTATTTTTTTTCCGTTGCCACACAAAATCCGGTTTATTTTTCATCCGTTTGGTGCAAACCGTATCTTTGTATCTTGATTCGTTTTCGAATTATTCCTTTTAAAGTTCGTCCTGACTTTTGGATCACCCGGTATATACGCCGGGGCAGTTAACACATCGGCTTAACAAAACGGATATATACGCCCGGGGCAGTTAAGAGGTTAAAATATACATATAAAAAAATCATGTAAAAGAAATAAATAATCAGAAAAACCTTTCGAAATTTATTCCAAATTTCTAAAAATAACAATTTAGAAACATACATATACACTGAAAGAAATTAACATAATTAAGTAATATAAGTCGAATAATTTCCTTCAGTGTACATATATGTATCTTTATAAAATGTTGTTTTTAATACTTATGAAGAAATTTAGATGAATTCTGCAACCTTTATTTTTTTAGGGGGGGGGGGGGGTTATGCATATATTTTAATTCAATAAATGATAATTTAAATTATTTTATTTGTAATTAATGTATATAAATGAGACTGTATGGTGTTTGTGCATTTTAAAATAAAATATATATATAAAGCAGGGCCCGATTACGCTTTGAAGCTAGGGAAGCTAGGTTAGTATCATTTCGGGGCTCCTTTCATTTCGGGAAATCTTGTTTTCCTGTTACATATTGTAATAAAAAAATGTTATAGACCAAAAATTATACCACTTTAGAATGTAGAAAAAGAGGGGGGGGAAAGGCTAAAAACCCCATAGAAATAGCATGGAAAGAAAAGCAAAAAAACTCACAATGTCAAGTGTGTTAAAAAAAAAAAAAAAAAAAAAAAAAAAAAAAATCACACCGAAAGTAATAAGGGGACAAAGTTGACTACAAAAATACATTGAACAGCGGTAACCGGGCGGGCTGGGGCATGGGTCCTATCGTCCAGGATTAATAGTTTAATAGTCTTCATAGTTTTTTTTCTTTAATCTTATGACTGTGTTATTTCTACCCACAACTGAAAAATCGTATAACTTATTGAATATGAACATTCAGATCTTTGAGCTTAAATAATAGAATTTTCTCGAAATAGTGAGTACTTTACTTTACTTTAGGCAAAAATCTCAGAAAAAATTCAATCTCAGTGGGAAAATCTGAAACAGAAAATTAAAGATCCCGTTTTTAGTCATTTTGGGGGGCCCTCTGAAATTTCAGAGGGGAAGCTTGTGCTTCCCGAACCTTTTGGTTAATCAGGCCCTGATAAAAGGTATCCCTTTTTAATAACATGTAATTAAATTTTTATTATTAGTAGTAAATATTTACCCTTAAAAATAGGTTTAATAACTAGAACAATTTTTATAATAAGTGAAATATTTTATTTTTTTTTTCTTTTTAAATTAAATCTTTTAATATAATACCCAGACTTTCTGGCAATTATATTTTGTAAAAATTTTCCCTCAAAGATAATGTTTTCACTTTTCTTAATGGTTCGCTAAAAAAATGATCATTAAAATTTATCCTGCAATGTATAATATTTCAAAAGTTTTATACTTGACACGTAAATGCTTAAAAATATTTTTTAATCCAAAAATAATCCTTTTTATTAGATACTATCATGTTTTAAAATTGGGTTTTTCCCCATTATGCTAAGAATATTTGAGAATATGTACAAACTAAATAAATAATAGAAAAAATATTTTTAAAATAATACATTTTCTCTTTTTCTTCTACTTTAAACAAGATATTTTTGTTTAGAACTTCTTTTTATTAAACATGAAAAGAAATATCTCAAAAAGAAAATCTCATTTGACTATTATTTTTATTTCTTTTATGTAATGCTTATGTAATGCTACATACACAGCACGTATTAAAATCACAGCATTCTCGAATTTAATTACGTATATTAAAGTCAGAGATGTTCTTAATTGCAATTATGTAATTCAAATATTTATAAGGATACTATAAAAGATAGTTTTAAGGAGAGAATACTGTTCATTATATTAAAAATGTTATGTATTAAATTTCAGCACTATATACGGAATGTTCCACAGTAATGTCATAGAAAAATCTGACAGATAATAATTTTCAATATCCTGACGTGAATTTTTAGAGTATATACATAGTGAATAATTTAATAAAGTTATAAAATTTAGCAGTTAATAGATACACACACACATGTATATATATATATTTACAGGGTGATTATAAAAAAAAACTACCCCGATATATGAGACCATAGCTATCATACCGTTCACAGTAACTGAATAAAATTTTGGTGGAAGGTATTTTGAGGTATGCGCTCAAGAATCATATAAAAAATAATAGTTAAACTCTAACAGTTACGGTTACAGTGACAAAATTTCGAAAATTTCAAATGGCAACACCTACTTTTTTCTATTAGAATGGGATCTCCATACCATAAAACCATAAATAGCGTTTTAACGGTACCTGTAGCACGAAAATTGTCAGCGCTAGAAGAAAAGAGAAAACAACTGTGATGTGCCTACCAGAGCGAGACTAATGACGTCAGATTTCCCACTGAGTCTTCGTCTTAGAGCTCTTATAGACGCAAGCCGACTTGTGGAGGCTGGCTTACGGCCTCAACGTGTGGATTATCTCCCATCTTAAATAAGAAGTGTGTAAAGTAGTGAATTGAAAGCGACTACTTAAAAGTAATCTTTGTTCAACCTGATGGAAACCTTTCACGGAAACCATCGCCATCTAACACTGAAATCAACTTTCCTAAAAAAAAAGCTGAATTAGAACTTAATTTGTTAAACTTTTATTTGGACACCATTTTCGATGTGAGTCTGTAAGGTACGACAAGTGTTGAGTTGGAAGAGTGAAGGTCACCAGTCGGATCTAGTGTTGAATAGCTGTAGTTTCAGTGACAGCGTCGAGCTGAGCATAGATGTATTGAATTGGACGTTTTAATGTCACCTGTCGGATCCAGCGTTAGTTAGGGGTGGTTTTCGGTTACAATGTCGAGTTGGGCATAGAAGTACTGGTATGGAGATCCCATTCCAATAAAAAAAAGTAGGTGTTGCCATTTGAAATTTTCGAAATTTTGTCACTGTAACTGTAACTCTTAGAGTTTAACTATTATTTTTTATATGACTCTTGAGCGCATACCTTAAAATACCTTCCACCAAAATTTTATTCAGTTACTGTGAACGGTATGATAGCGAACGGTATGATAGTCTCATATATCGGGGTAGTTTTTTTTATAATCACGATGTATATGCATGTATATACTGCTAAAGCAGATTCAGGAATTACGCAAAATCTATGAATGAAAATAGACAAATTTATATTTTAATAAATCACAGAAAAATTGTAATATCTGTAAAGTACTTTATAATACAATTCTAAAATTTTGTATATCATTTCATTAGGTAAGGAACATTTTTTTTTTTTAATCCTTTACTGGAACCTTTTTCTTGTATAAACAAAGTATTTTGTTACCTTAAAATCTTGCACATATATATATATATATATATATATATATATATATAAAGAAAAAAAAAGAATTTAGAAAATTGTTGCAACTGAATTTCTGTAACTTTTGACCGATTTCATAATATTCTGCGACATTTTTTTATTTATTTTTTCTAACTTATTATCTATGACAATATGATAGAGATAACTCAAATATAAAGATTAGAATTCCAGGTCATTTGCTAAAAGCAGATGATATTACAATTGAATCTGAAAGTGTAGAAGGAATCAGTTTCAACTTTGGCAATTAGATACAAATTTTTATTTCTGTCTTTAAACTTGTACATTCTAGATAACATCCAAATAAATGATAAACATTCGGAAGTTAAGATTGAGTGGATATTACGTCACACTTGGGCTTCAATATGGGCAATTAGCGACTGTCCGGGACTCACACTTAAGAATGGACCGGAGTTTATATCACAATTTTGATCCTCAATGGAAGGAATTAAATATTTGAAATAAAATAACTGAACTTAGAATTATATGATATTAATTTGATAAACATTTTAATAACTCATTTCTTTAGTTTTAAAATTAAAAATTCTATTATTCAGGCATTAAAAAAGTTGTTTAGAAACAATAAGTGATTTTTTTTTTTTTTTTTTTTTTTTTTTTTTTGCAAACTATTATCAATACTTACAGAATGATGGCCTTCCTAAGGCTTTTGGAACATATTATATTTAACATAAACTTCGAACGTAATTGGATAAGTTATTTTTTATGGATATTATATTTTAAAGACAATAATTCTAGTATGTTAAATTTCTTATTTAAAACTTAATATTAAAATGCAAGGACTAATAACTAATAAAAGGAATTTTTCGGTTTGTAGATGAGCCCCAGTTTGAAATCTCGATTAAATTATGGATCTTTATCTTTTTATTTAGGTAAACAGTATTATACAAAAATGTGCTTTGAACGACATTTCTCGTTGCTGCTTTTAGAATCATTGTAGTTAAAAACTGGAAAGCATCTAATATGGGTAAATAACATTGGAACCGTATTTGGTAACTCATTTGTCCCTAAAACATATGCCGTCGCTGCTCCAGAAATTGGTATATTTTGTTTTATACAACTTTTACAGAAGGTTGCTCCACATGTATGGAAAGAATTTTAGAAATAATATTTTACTTTCGTAAGACAGGTTTTTTTTGCAACGATTTGTTTTTGTTTTATAATTTTGAATCTTAATCGAAAGATGTCGTTTGAGATTTTCTAAAAAGAAATGTTTTTCATAACACGTATTCTTCGACCACAGTTCATGAAACCTTGGAAGCCTCTGCGCAAGCGCTAATTGAACGAGTCCAAATGTTAAAATAGGGATGACAGTCATCTGGCTCAGAGAAAATGAATGATAACCGCGCGCAAAACATTGGACATTTTCCAAATCACAACCTGCCGGTCAAGCTGGCAACCCTCCAACATTTTGGACGCGTTGTCGCAGGTAGTTTTAGTTGGTTGGTTGGTTGTTGGATTTAAGGCCGATTGACTCCTGATGTGTCCTAGGCCAAGAGGGGGAATGCCCTCCGTGGGGGTCTTTCTAAGGGGTCCTAGCCCGTATTTACGCAAGTTTCGGAGGAAACCACGGAAAACTCCGAACGGCTAGGTCGATGAGCGCGACCAGGGATCGAACCCGGCACCTCCCGTCTACCAGCTTTGAGCGCAGAACCGCTCGGCCGCTGGTGGGCCCCAGGTAGTTTTAGGAAACGTGGTTGCACTGTAATACTATTCTATTTTCTGAAAATTGTTCAGTGTTCTATTCAATTACTTAATTACTTAATTAATTTTAATTTATTTGCAAATCATAAGCGTTAAAACTTCTAACGGATTTTGAAATGGGATTTATATTTTTCCAGTTTCTGCTTATAACCTGTACTTTAAATGATATAGAATAAGATGCGTTGCTGTGAAATTTCCAATGTTTAGCTAAACTTTAAGGGGGAAAACGTTATACGAAAAGCGCCTATTTGTTGATAAATGTAGCATTTGTTAATATATGATAAGGTGTGGATATATTTTTGTCATTATTATTATTATTATTATTTATTTTATTTATTTATTTATTTATTTAAACGGCTGTTGAAAGTGTACACACAAATTAGATTCGTCATTGTATATAAAATTTTTCGAAAGAAAATGTGAGAATTGCGGGATTTAGTTTAAAAATTACAAAATAGATAAAAGATATTATAAAAGAAAAATAAGTCTTTTTTAATGACATAAACACTGCTTTTTTTTTTTTTTTTTTTTTTTTTTTTTTTTTTGTTTGTTTGTTCATCCTTCTTTCTTTTCATTTTGTTTATTCATTTATTTATATTTTATAAAACATCAAATAGAACAACAAACAATAAAACTATTCTGTTGTGATCATCACAAAACTCATTTCTATAACATTTTGTACTGAGTTAAAATTAATTTCTAACGGTTCACGTCCAAAAATTGTTTTATTAAAAGATAATTTAAAAACTAAAATTAAATCTAAAAATTTAAATCCTATTTATGATTTATCTAGGTTCTTATCAAAAACATATAAACTGTGACAATGGAATATCTTACAATATTCAGTTTTAAAATTTAGATCATTAATCGTATATGAAATAACTAAAATTAGAACACATTCGTACTATTTGCGTTTTACAGTTGTTTTCACACAACAATCATGTGTAATATTTCTCGTCTTATAAAGAGTCGTGCTTAGCTTTTCCCATCTGAAATAACTAAGTTCTATAAAATTTGCGAAATAGTTGAGGTAATAATTCCTGTATTTGTTTCTTAAGATAGCAATCTTCCCCAATAAATAAAAGTATATTATTTAATAAATGCAAAATATTTTAGTAAATATATATTAATTTAATAGCATAATTAACTGTTATATTTACTTAAAACCATTTTTTATAAATTACTCTTTCCGTACATTCAAGTTGGATAAAAAACGTACACACACGCACACACACACACACACACACACACACAAAAAAAAAAAAAATACAAAGCTGCGTAAATAAATAAATATATATATATATATATATATATATATATATATATATATATGGTTGAATTATTTGTAATAAATAAATTTAAAGAAAATAAATGGTTGTAAACTTTCTTCACGCTTGATAAATTGAAAGAAATTTATTTTAAATTGCTTGATGCGTAATGATTTTTTTATAAACACAACTAATTTTCAACAGCTCAAAAAATGCCCCCCCCCCCCCCTTTCGGAAATTCTTTTAACGCTCAATTTTAATTTCCTAAAAGCCTTGATAAAAATAGAAACTGAACCAAATGTTTCTCATTCGCTATTGAAGTGTAAACCAGATGCGAACAAAATATTTTTATTTTTTACCTCTTTTTTTTTTTTTTGGATAAAAGATAAAGAACAAAATAGTAACACAGATAAAAACTTTTAGTATTTTTTGAATCGTTGAAATAATAAATTTTTATAAAAATAAAAAATTACAGTACTGTATTTTGTGACAGTTGATTTAATTGCACTTTGATAACGCGTTAAAACATCAGTATGAGTAAAATTAATAAATGTTATCAGCTTTCACGTTATGAAGTTTACCATATATAATGGCAAGCTACCAAAAGAAAGCTTCAATATAGTAAAAGAAAAATTTCCTTTATAAAGATTTTACAGAATATTTTGGAGATCTCTGATTTACTGAATGTTTATACATAAATAATGTTTTAATCGAAAATTTAACTTTTTATACTGGGCCAAATAAAATATTATAAATATACAAATATTGAATCCGGGAGAAGCAAAATTGTGCATATAGAGCTACGAACAATAAAACACGCATAACAGAATCTACTTAAAAATTTTCCAGATGTTTATAAAATTAGTATTTTTAGGTTACTATTGTACTGTTAGGTTACCAGGTTTTCTGCCAAATGTTTTGTAAAAGTCGCCAATGTGGCCACAGCTGCTTACAAAATGAAACTTTTTTCATACATTTTAAATTAATTGATAGCTGCAATTTAGTGGCGCCACTTCATGACATAGGCCTGCGATGAATTTTTTTCTTCAATATGATGTGATTTTTCTGGTATATTTTTGGAAGAAGATTAAAGAAAATCTATTCAAAAATTTCCATTACGTACAATTTTCACACAAAAAAGGGATTAGATCCCATTAGACATTTGTCTCTTGTGCACGGCTTGATAGGTTTAAGTGTGTATGTTTGGGGGAGGGGCGATTTATATGCAGCATCTAAGAATATCTGGCAACAGGTTATTTCTCCATCTTCCCAGATACCTCCTCTACATTTCGTTGATGTCTCGTTTTGAGCTCAATGCTCCATCCTTTAACCTCTAATGTAAATTATTTTCCGTAAAATCTAGGTGATGTAAATAAAGAACAAAGATGGCTATTTCCTCAATACATCAACGAAATGTAGAGGAGGTATCTGGGAAGATGGAGAAATAACCTGTTGCCAGATATTCTTAGATGCTGCATATAAATCGCCCCTCCCCCAAACATACACACTTAAACCTATCAAGCCGTGCACAAGAGACAAATGTCTAATGGGATCTTTATGTAAAAAACACATTTAAAAGGTAATGACAGCTTATTTTAATGTATTTTATATATAAATAATTTCGAATGCATTACAGTCTCTGTGTGACGTTTTCCGATCTTCATTCTTACTTTGTGAAAAATCGTTACGTGATAGGAAGAAATGGAGAGCATGTCTGAATTCAGCGTATCAAAACACATTAGAGACCCAACGCAGTGAGAAAAAAAAAAAAAAAAAAAAAAAAAAAAAAACTAGTCTGAAACAACCACACGACTTCCATTACCCACTATTACACGTATTAATATTTATTGTTATTATTATAAGCTGCACCATTCAATGGGTGCCCGCTCATGTCAACATCGAGGGGAATGAACAAGCGGACTCCCTCGCCAAGGAGGCTAGGAATATAAATCCCCCTCCCATGCAAACCACTTGCTTTGATGCAAATGCCGTTGCAAAACATCAGCTCTGCGTCGGACCTCGGAAGAAATGGTGCCTTCCGGAGCTTAACCTCGACCGTGAAATCACCACTATCATCAACAAATTACGGACGGGGCATATGAGAGGTATGAAGATCATGCCCGACGGCTCTAGAACCTACGCAGAATGCAGGCACTGCCCAGGAACTCAGCTGAATCCGAGGCATCTCTTCAATTGCATCTCTGTTACCTCGACCCTCTTCAACATCGACCTCAACTGCTGTCATGACACCCTTTACACCGAAAAAGTCGGAGATGTGGCCAGGGCTGTGCTTCATGCCTTTGGTCCCATTTCACTTGCCTAAATACTTTTTTTTTTCCTGCACTTGTCACACGACAACAACAACAACACATATTATATGCACTTTTTGGAGATAATGTGATCAGAAGGCATAGAATTGACCTAATTAAATAGACAACAAAAAATTTTACGGTGAGAGAAAGAGGAAAAAATTAATTCCAAAATGTTCATATAGATGACGCTGTCAGGGGAAACGCTTAATGGGACTCATTAAACACAGGAACGTTGTTAGCAACACATTGCAATAACAAGAAACAATAGACTTTAAAGGTTTACTACAATTTTTTTTAGCAAAAAGACAAGAATACGTGTTTACAACGGAAACGGTCATAGTGAAAAGAGAAAAAGAGGAGCTTCATGATACAAATACTTTACGGATAATTAACAGCACATTTTGGAAGAATCTTTTTTTTCTTTTGCCAAACAAAATTTCTTTGACTCACGACTGCTGTGGTAAAATATCGAATCGCTCTGATGGGCAGTTTCAAAATTATAACGTTTTGAAATCGTAACTTTAATTATAATCACCCTGTACATTGTATTTTAGGATTATTTTCATGCTTTGAATTTTAGCCTAATAGTAACTATTTGGCGAAATTTAAATCCGATCTGAAAAAACAAAAAGTACAAACTTTCTACTATTTCCAATACATCAAGACTATTATTCATTATTCAAACATTTATGTTATTGATATTAGTGTTTTTTTTTTTTTTTTTTTTTTTTTAATACTGCAAAGTAAAAGTCCCCCACTTTAAAAAATATATAAATTTATTCTCAATACCAAATTTTGTTCGAAACATTCATTTATTGTAATATTCATGTAAAAGAAATATCTTGTAAAAGTTATTCCCCCAGGATGGAAAGCTAAACGTTATTTAAAATGAAATTCATTTTTTCCATCGTATTTTTCCATCGTGTAAGTTTAAATACAAGATTAATGGTACAAATCATTCATATATCATTTCTATTTTTAATATAAGAAAAAATAAACTTCTTAAAAGTGAGATTCTTGCTTTGTAACATTATTTTAAATTTATATAGCTCAATTATTTTGGATACTATACTGAAAAACTTGAAAAGTACAAAATAAAGTTTATTAGACTATGCTTTTCTAGAAGTAATATTATATATAATACCTCAAAATAAAAGTAATGTAAAACAAGAAATTTGGCTATTCACAACTTGTTAAAAATTTTATTTACTGTCTTACGTCATGTAAAAGAAATATTTTGTAATATTTATTGTTGGAGGATGAAAGAAAAATTTTATTTATCTTAAAAACATAGTTTTTCCTTTTTCGCAAATATTTGTCTTAAAACATTTTTCTTTTTTTAATTATATTTTTTATATTCTTTATTCATGTATTAAATGCTTCTAAAATTTTAAGTCAAAATGTTTTTCAGAAATAAATTGATAATAAATAAATAAAATAATTATTTCATTATTTAAAAAGAAGACACAGTTTTAAGGAAAAGTTTAAAAATGACACGCTTTTAGAGATATTGAAAAAAATAGAATATATTTGTAAGATTTAAAAAGGTTGTTGCGAAATAAATTTCCATATTCAAAAGTTTCACGTACGGGTATTTAATCGTAACTATGAAAAATTAAATATAGCTTTAAAATAGATTTAAATTTAATTTTATTATACTAATTTGTACTTTTAAATTGTTAACTGAGTCTTCAGATGTGGATTTATTTTTGTTTCATTCATTTTTTAATACAAATATAAAAAAATTATTCTATCAAGATGAATAAGGTTAATTCAGGAAATAAATTTTAGTTTCTTGTTTCTTTAGAAAAGTAAAGAACATGTAAAACCTCATACTTTTCAACTATTTACCTAATTACACGTACCTAAATAATCATGCGATTCCTTAAAATAAAGTACACAAATATCGTATATAGAACGTGAAATTATGCTATAAAGTTACAAGTCTATTTTTTTATAGACACAGGGACATACAATACAGGGTATTGTAATTTGATTGATTTATGTATTTATGATATTCTTAAATTATTTGTTGTTCCCCTAACTACAGTCGGGACTAAATGGATAGTCTATCTTCATAAAATGAGTATCTATAAATGTTCTCTGCGTGTCTGAAATTCAAAGCCATTTAGTCCAGTAATTTTTTAGAAAATAGAAAAAAATTGAAAAAATATTTTAATATTTTGATCACCCCCTGTACTATCGGAAACTGTATTATAACCTATGTTATTCTCATAACTCTTCTTTCACGTATAATTTACTTTTAAACCTTCGATAAAGTAACAATAGTTATATTAGTTTGAAGATTTTGTTTCTGTCTGTCTGCACTGAGAAAAAAAATATCTGGAGTGACTCCACTCGATTTTATGAACATTGAGTAATTAACAGTTTTATAGATAAAGTAAAGAAAGGGGAGTTGTTAAACAAACAAAAGAGAGAAAACCATTATAGAGTATTTGATATTTTTCTCCATATATTACCCGATGTTTTATTTAACGCTACTGAACTTTGAGTCCATAGATCATAATGATAAATAATTTTTCGTTGTGTCCCTGTAAAAACCTATAAATGCTAGTTTCACCAAAATGCTTATAGTTAGTGCAACAGTTATTTATTATATTCATATAAATTTTCAGCTCAATTGAATAAGGCGTTTAGATGCTATCGCACTTTTAAAGATTTGGTCCCATAGGCCATAATGATAAAGAAGTTTTTTTGTGTCCCTGTAAAACCACTGCAAGTGCTAGATTCACCAAAATCTATACAGTTGGTGCAACTGTGACCTATAACATGTGTAAATTTTTTTTGCACGTTTAATAAGGAGTTTAGACGCTATCATACTTTTAAAAATTTGGCCCCATAGGCAATAATGATAAAGAATTTTTCTTTGTGTCCCTGTAAAAAAACTATAAGTGCTAGGTTCTCCAAAATCTATACAGGTCGAGTATCTGTGACCTATAATATGTGTATAATTGTTTTGCTCAATTGAATAAGGCGTTTAGATGCTATCGCACTTTTAAGATTTTGGTCCTATAGGCCATAATGATAAATAATTTTTCTTTGTGTCCCTGTAAAAAAACTATAAGTGCTAGAATCACCAAAATCAATAGGGTTCGTACTATGGTGACCTACAATATGCGTACCAACTTTCAGCTTATTCGAACAAAGCGTTTAGATACTAGCGTGTTCACTCGCAGACATACACACCTACACACACATACATACGCACATACATACACACACACAAACATAGATGATCGCAAAAATAGTGAAAACGGACTCAGGGGACCTCGAAACGTATAGAAACATCAAAATCTCAAATTCGGATTTTTGACATGATTACAATACTTTCCTCACTATAGTGCTCGGAAAGTAAATATACCGCATTCATATAGAATGAATAAATAATCCTTTTCTGAATTCCTAAATTATAGGCATATATTTCCAAGCTACGCGTATTAGATAAACAAATAACCTGGATAGACGAAGTATTTCTAGTCTAGATTTTCTAGATGGTAAAGTAATTTTATGAATAGTCATATATAATAATTATAATTACTGAAATTCGTCTCTTATGTTGGCATTTATTTGCAGAGATTTTTAAATATGTTTGTCCACGATAATATAGGAAAACGCTCAAGAATTCTAATAGAGGTTTATAGAACTCTCTACCAAAGGGAACTAGAATTTATGAGGATGACATGGAACTATTTTTTACTAGAGATATTTTTACTAGAGCATGGAACTATTTTTTACTTTCTAGATATCAGTAACAGAATCTTTTCTTTTCGTGTGTATTACGCTCAATATATATATATATATATATATGTATATATACCGCCTGCATCTAGTGGTCATTTTTTAAACCCCATATATAGAAATATAGATTTCCGAGCTATGCGCATAAGGCACGCTAAAAAACTGAATAGACGAAATGATCGAGAATTTCTAGTCTACACGTTTCTAGATGCTTAGACGATATTCTGAATATTCTAAATATACTGAATGTTTTGTATTGCGAGAAATGCTCTCTTAATTTTCTGGAATTGGGTAATAAACGTGAATATAATCGCTGAAACCCTCCTCTTGTATTCGCATTAATTTGCAAAGACTTTTAAATAACTTTGCCCTCGAAAATATAGGCAAATGCTTTAGAATTCTCATAGGGGTTTCTACAATTCGTTTTCAAAGGGTACTAGAATTTATAAGGATGACATGGAACTTTTTTTTTTTTTTTTTTTTTTTAACTAAAATGCGTTTCTTTGGGTCACTTTATATTGATATTTTAATTTTGTTTCAGCTGGCAATCTTCTAGCATTTAAATCATGTAAAATAATAAGATATCTTTTAAACCGCATAAACGTTTCTGTTTTAAAGATCTGATTTTTCTTTTTCTTTTTTTTTTTTTTTTTTTTTTTTTAATAAATAAAATTAGCTCTAAATAATGAGTTCCCTGACCCAAAGTCTTTATTTTCAGTTAGAATTTTGAGATTTAATAGTGATTTTTAAATTTAATTAAAATGTGCTCTATTTTAGATAAAAAATCATTGGTATTTATAATTCGCAAGTTAACATTCTTCATCATCTTTTATTTGACAAGCGATGTGTATTTAATGGAATCGAGTACAATTAGTTGACACTTCGAAAATTGATAAAATTGGCTGAAAATTAAACGCTTTTAAGAAAAGTAAAATTAATTAAATTCAAGTCTAATACTTCGTTGACGTATTATTATATGAGAAAATTTTTCGCTTGAAAATTACGAAAGTCATACTAATGGCAACAATATTTAATTCAAATGTTTATTTATTTATTTAGTTTATTTTTATAATACTGAAGAAAATAATTTCGCTAATATACGAAAATAATTACGTAATAAACCTAGCCTAAAAAATCTTAATGAAATAATTACATATACATGTGCTATAAAGCATCCAACTTTAATTATTTCAATGATATTAAAAAGTACAAATATTAAATAACTCACAAATTTATACAAAAAGAAGTAACAATCGATTTTTTTGTCTTGTCTCCTGTCTATTTTCCTTTCCTTTCTTTTCTTTCTTCTTTATTTTAATGGCAGAATTCTCAAAAGATTAAGAAATATTTTACAGAAAAAATAATTATGTATATTTCGAAACTATTTTAGAATTTTATTATTATTTATTTCTCTTTCTTTTTTGGAACCTTAAAAAAAAAATAAAATAATAATAAAAAAATAAAAATAAAAAAATAAAAAATAGCCTTCAATTTTTAATTGAACAGAAGGAAGAAAAAACATTTTTAGTTGAATAATAAAGTTTTTTTTTTTTTTTTTTGATAACTTTATAAACATGAAATTCTCTATTTAATTCACTTTATTAATTGAAACATGTATTAGAAAAAAAAAAAAATTCTCCCTTTTCTTAAAACCGCAAATTAAACGTGAAATATTTCAAGAAGAATTTATGATTTCATTTCAGATTATCTAGCAAAAGAATGATTAAAATGTTCCTTCCAATTTTAATAATATATATATTTTTTTTAATCTCTGAGATTAAAATTATTTAACATCTAAATATTTTTTTATTTTCTTGTAGAAAAGTAAAACACATGGATAAGCAGCGTATTTAAAAAATAAGATAAAAGGATAGTTCAAATGCCTTTAAAAATAATAATAATAAGGATAATAATAAATAAAATATATTTTTTTTTTGGGGGGGGGGGGACGGGGGGTGTTAAATGAATAGGATAGTTCAAATACCTTAAAAAAAAAAAAAAAAAAAAAAACTTGGTACGTCAAACTTTTTTTTTGTAACATTTCACAAATATGGTGCAGTGCTAGGCAACTTTTAGTGTAATGACTCATATTTTTTTTATTGTGACATTAATGAAACATCAATTACTAGGTAAAATTGAGCTAAACATTGAGCAACATCAAGCCATATTTCTTTAACATTACAACAAATGTTTAAGGCAATAATAGTGCCTCAAGTTGCAAGTGAAATATTACTTATTTACCTCTCTCGTTTTTTCGCTATGCCCACCACAGGCTGAGAGGTTCTGCGGTGAAAGCTGGTAGACGTGGGGAGCCGGTTTCGATCCTAGGTCGCGTTCGTTGGACTAGCCGTTTTCCTTCGTTTTCTCCAAAACTTGCGTAAACACTGGCTAGGACCCCACGGAAAGAGACTTCCACGAAAGGCTCGCCCTCTGAGGCCTAGGGCCCGAGTGCAGCCAATCGACCTTAATCCTAAAACACAAACTGTCCCTCTATATACGAGGGTTGTAAATTAAATAGTGGCAACTTAACCTTGAAACTCGCAGAAGGGCGGGCATGCGCAAATAGGATATAGGAGCGGTGATGTGGCGCTGTTGTCGATGTGTAGAGTGCAAAAAACAGTCGATCTGCTAAGAAGGGTAGTTGTTGTGTGGCGTTAAAGTGAGGAGTTTCGTTTCCATCACTCTAAAGCATGTTTTCAAAAGGTGATCAGTGGTCGTGGCTTAAAATCGAAGTTGCCCGTGGCAAAAATGCAACAGAATGCTATCGAGGATTAATGGAAGTCTGTGGCACAAATGCTTTACCGTATAGGACAGTAGCACGATGGGTTCAAGCATTTCGTTCCGATCGGAATGAGACTTCGGATTTGCAACAACAAACATGCTTTAGAGCGATAGAAACGAAACTCCTCACTTTAACGCCGCACAACAACTACCCTTCTTAGCAGATCGACTGTTTTTTGCATCGACAACAGCGCCACCTCACCGCTCCCATATCCTATTTGCGCATGCCCGCCCTTCTGCGTGTTTTAAGGTTAAGTTGCCACTATTTAATTTACAACCCTCGTATATTTCAAGTGAAATTACAAAGACCGTAACATAGATTTATTCTTAAACATACATTAGCCAATCCCATTTATTGCTTTTCTTGTATAAATTACAAAGTTAAACATATTATTGTTAAAATATGTGGATGTTTTTCATATTTATTTTCTATAATTAATTTTCTCTCTATATATATTTTTTAAATATTATTACGCATTTTCTTATTATTTAGAATTTAAAATTTTGAGCTCCATGATAAATAAATTTACTTAAAAAAAAAAAAATCATCACATGAGAAGAAACAACGTATTTTATAAACAAATATTTGTAATGCTCACTAAATAGTGAAAATTATTCGTCTATGCCAAAATTATTTCGATTTAATATCGCATTCATTTAGAAATAGAAATGCTTTATATAGCTAAGTAGGCATTTTGGCTGTTTTATTATAGTGAAAAAAGATAATTAGAAAGTTAAAATATCTGCATGCATTAATTATTAAAAGTTATTTATTTATTTATTTTTATTTATTTCTTTTTCTTTTTTTTTTTTTTTTTGGTTGTATCAAATGATACAAAATGTGAAGCTTTTTTATTATTGCAATAAAAATGAATCAAGTTTCATATATAAAGTTGAAAATTATAACTTGTTAAAAATTATGTGTAAATTTTGATGATAGCTTTTAAATAAATAAATTGATATTAATTTTATTATTACACATTTTAATTGTATATAGAGTATATAAGAAAAAAAAGTAAAATTACTTTTATTCTTTTACACAGCCTCCGATTTCAAAACTTTAACATCCAAAGTAACGAAGTTCTAGATTGTTTCGTATGGTTTAAAAGGCAGAATTACTTCATAGTCACTACGTTACTATCCAGAAATCATATGGAACGAGAAACCTTCTGTAGATTCGTATAGCTTTCATTGCGATGTGAGCTCAGATAAAGATGTTGTTTATTCACGTTAAATAATATCGTGAAACAATATTGTGCTGAAAATTGTTTGCTGAAGTATTTGCATATATATCTTTTTTGTTGCTGTTATTGTTTGAATATTTCTGTAAATTTTGTAAATAAATATCAATCCTAGGGAAAATGCTAGTAATTGAAGATGCTGAATGTGTATTTTCAGCTTTTAGATACGCAGTCGAATTTTCCTCTTACGATGGTAAATCATCGTGACAAGTTTAAAAAACTCAATTTTCATCAGTTACCGAAACATATGGCTGAGACCCTGTCATCAGATGTTTTCACCTTACGGCATACATACGATGTGACGAAGCTGAAAATTTGGAAATTGTTACTGAAGATCTAATGAAAAAAAAAAAAAAATTAAAGCCCTGCCGTTTTCACTGAAATAACACTTTGGGTAAAAGTGTACTAAAAATACATCATTCCGTTTTGTTAACTTGCCAGACTCAGTTACTCCGTAAACGAAAAAATATTTAGAATTTTCTAACCGTTGAGGACTAGTGGATTTCTAAGCTTTCCATTTACCACATGTTTTCATTAGACCATTTTGGGACTGTCCTGTGTATCACAAGACATCCCTAAGGCTTTCTGAGTTTGATTTATGGTGATTTGAATGATAAGGGTAGTACTGGTTTGCTTGACAAATTTAAAAAACGACATGGTATGAAAGAAAAGATTCTTTCGTGAAATAGTGGAAGCGTGTATGACGTCGAGTGCGACTACTAGATTTTTAATTCTAGAAATCGAGTGAAATTTAACAAGAATTGGCCGCATATGTTCAGCGACATTTCCCCCTGGCTTTCCCGGTGTGTCTGTTTTATATTCCTCAACATGTAGCTTGCCAGCATTTAATTGACATTAGACTAGATACTAAAATGAAAAACCCTTTTGGACTCGACGACATTAAGGACATCGCTTCAGCCTGATGGTTGAAGCAGCCAGCCTAGTAGGCCTCACGGAAGTATAAACTAACTGCTTATTACACTGTGACTTAGGATATAAAACTATTGCCTCACTTCAATCTTTGTAAATAGTGTAAATATTGTAAATACCTTTTGTCAATATTTGTAAATAATGTAAATATTCTCAATATCTTTTGTTAAGTAATTTTATATAAGAATTGTTACAATTTGTTAGATTGTGTCCTCTTGATTGAGAGTTGTACTTTCTGGGACATGTAGTCCTTTGATGGGAGGCAATATTTGAAATTCTTCAAGTGATTGATTTTATGATAAATGTTATATCTTTCTGTGGCAGCAAACATATAATGTTGCATTTCTAGTAATCTTGTATAGTAGCAATTGGGTGTTATTATCGCCCCTTGATGGCATATTTGATAGCTTTTGGTTAGAGCTCCTAAATAAAATAATAGGCCGGCGCATCACCGCCATTTTTTTGCCTCCGAGGAGAACAGCATTCCCGCTTGGCGTCCTTATCGCTTCCCTAACGATTTTAAGAAATCTTGATCTGAAGCTAATCCGGTCAAGATAAGAGCAATAAGCAGCAATAATATTCCTAAAAACACATTTTTTTTCACAGTATATTCTCAGGATGTCATTTTATTCTGAGGATATCCTATGGATGTACTGGGGTAAGATGTGTTGTTAAGGCAGTTTCTGTTTCTTTCGCAAAATGTCGCCAAAACTCAAATACACAGTAACAGAAGGTCTGTGAACACTTTATATTCACTTCTTGAATGAATATAGCAGGTTTTCACTAAACAAACTTCCATATCATAGTTTACTTAGCTAAAATTATGAAATATAATAACACAAGTTACTTTAAAGTAACGTAAGACGATTAAAAAAAAAAAAAAATGTTTGTCGTTTGTTTATCAGAGAAAAGCGCTGGGTACACGTGGCAACCCTAAGGCAACAAAATGCCTGATGCGCCAGCTCGTAAATATAGGAGCCTTACTTTTGGTAAGAAACGTAAAGTTGCGTAATTTCTGGCCTTGAATCTCTAACACGAAAATTAACGAATATCTAAAACTTTCCACGACTTTCCAGAAGGTAAAAGAACGTCATCTCATTGCGTCACTGGCCAGAAATCTAATGTAAGGAAGACCTTCTGTTGATTCGTGGGTATTTGATTGTGGTGTGAATGTACACAAAATGCTGCTGATTCTCCATCTGTAATATTGTGAAACGATATTATCTATTTGTAGTGTAATTACATTGTGAAACGATATTGTGATTCTATTTGCTCTGTAATTATATAGTGAAGCATCATTGTGAAGCTAATTGTACGGTAATTCACTGGTTTCTGCTCTAAGTATTTGTATACTAATGGCTTTGATTGTAGGTATTGTTTGAATAAATCTGTAAATTATTGTAAAGGAAAATCGGTAGGTCTAACAAACTGTTATAAGCAACTTTAATCAGATAAGGTTTTGTAGCTAGGACAATATTCATGAAACAGTTCTATTAATTCAAATATAATTAATAAACAAAATCACTATAATTTAAATTTAACATAATTATAAAAAAAATATTTTGAGCTGTATATTTTTCTTTAACAGCTCTTTAACCTTTTAAATTTAAATAAAGTCATATTAATATATATATAATATAAGTAAAATGTTTCTTTAAAAATGTTTAAAATGTAGCATAATAATAAGAAAATCATAGTTTAACATAATTGGGCAATATTAAATTTGATAATTTCTTCATAATTATATAAATAGTTATTATGTACAGCATATTTTTTAAACAATTTATACTTAATACATTGTTTAATAAAAATGAATTATCGTTTTTTCGTTTTTTTTTTTTTTTTCGACATTCATTACAAACATAAAATACTTTAGTACTCCTTTTTCCTAATTGTAATTATATAATGGAAAATTATGTAATTAATATATTTCATCATTCATTCAATATGATTATTTTTTTCTTTTTTAGTAATCCAAAGAACAAGAAAGAGAAGTCTTATTCTTGATTAATTTAATTAAAAGTAAACATACGTAGACAATATAACAGAGAAAACATAACAAACGAATGTTTAATGTAAAAATATTCTAAATGTTTGTTATATCTTTATTGTTTATGCTTAGATTAAAAAAATAGTGTACAAAATGGGATACAAGTTTTATTTATACTTATATTTTTTATATGTATTTATTTACATTTATTTACGTATATATTCAAACACATTCTCTTAAAAATGTTTTCTTCAGGACGTTATTTAAACTATTTATGAATTTCACCATATTTAAAATAAACAATTGAATATATTATTTGTTTGTTTCTTCTTCTTCATCTTTTTTACTTTCTCTTACCCATAAGGTAGAGAAAGCATTGTTTTTGGGTCAAATTTTCAAACGCGAGATTTTGTTATATTTACACGTTTTGAGGTCCCCTGAATACGAAAATCATGTTTTTAGCAAATGGTCTGTGTGTATGTCTGTGTGTATGTCTGTGTGTCTGTGTGTCTGTGTGTCTGTCTGTTATCAGCATATCTCAAAAACAAATTATGCAGAAAGTTCAAACTTGGTATTCTAAATGTGTATCATATAGGGATGCTACAATAAGATTTTCGTTAAGATCAAGCAAATGGTTCGTGTACAGGGACAATCAAGAGAATTTTAATACATTAAGTCTATGGGGGAAATTGCAGGAAAGTAGAGTTTAACGTCTATAGACTGCACTAAACCAAATGAAACGAATATATATTTTTTGTAATAGAGATAGTTAACTGGGAAAAAAAATTGTGTATGTAGGAGCCTCTCCTCCCCCCGTAGGGGGAAGTCACCCCTCGAGGGAAGTAAATTTTCATGATGGGTATCTTTCAAAAGAGCTCGCCAATACCTTTAAAACGAATGGTTGAACCATCGATCTGCGATAATTTAAAACAAAGTTATCGATTTTTTTTACTTTTAACGAAAAAAAAAAAAAAAATATTTTTATGTAATATTGAGAGTAAATTAAGCTTATTTTGGATATATAATGTTATACTACTTCTCTAATATGGAAATCGTCTGCCTTATCATAAAAGATATTTTTTTTAAATAATAATTTTAATAAATTATTTTTTAAAAAGAGAATTGTTTTTTAATAACTGGATTAATTCTATAAAAATGTAGGTGCATTAATGAAACGGGGGGGTTGAGGGGGGCGGTAGCCCCCGTTCACACAGAACTAATTATCATATAAAACTGTTCAGAAGCCTAATATGAATTGTTTAACATAACAGAACTCGTTATCTTATCTATTAATCTGCAACCTGTATTTATAGTATTGAATTTCAGGGTAAGAGAAAGTCGTGTGAGTGACACACCAGATTATTTTTCTCCAAAAATGTCTTTATCTAACATTTTTGTGGAAAAATATTTATATATTTTCTTTGTCCGTTTAATTACTTTATTTTTTGGTGGGAAGTTCTACCGTATTAAATTAGACATTTAACACCAGAAATTTATCCCGTACAACATTTATATAATTTTTAATAAGGTGTTAAAAAAATGGCTTCATAAAAGTTATATATATATACACTAGCAGACTACGCCCGCTTTGCTGGTCACTATTTTTAAATAAATCACTGTAATTAAAGAATTCTCAAAATTGCATTAATTTTTATCACGAGAAAAAAAAAAATCTGATCGGGAAAAATGTCACACCGGGTCGCGGTGTGACACATTCAGAAAATTCCCAGCTGTTAAATTGACAGACCTTTTTTAAAAATGTATTTTTTAAATTTTTAATATTTTATTTTGAAATTGCAAAATGAAAAAATTTCACATATTGAAAATTTGTATTTTGCAAAATAAAATATAAAAAATTAAAAAAATAATTTTTTTTAAAAAGGTCCGTCAATTTAACAGCTGGGAATTTTCATAATGTGAAAACAGAATTTAAAAATATGTATTACTTAATAAGTTATTTGTAAAGAAAAATTTCCCATTGAATAACATTAGCTTCGGCTTCAGCGGCGGTGAGTGAAGAGGGCCCTTAAGCAAAAAAATTTAAAAATATTTATGTCTAAATTTTGAAACTTACTGCAAACTTTTAGCATTCAAACACAAAAGTATTTTATTAAATTTTAAATTATCAATGAAATCTCAAATTAATGCCCAGATATGTTACATATTCTATTTTTAAACTATAATAATGCACAATCAATGGAAAACAAAAAATAAAAATTAGTTAAAAGAAGTACATAAGTGTACAAAATTTAAACAATAAACTGTTTTCTCATTTTCTTTTTTTTTTCCACATAATTCTTAAACAAATAAACACAGAAGTATAAAATTTGGATAGTATGTTTTTTAAAATACCATAAATCGAATTTTATATAACTTTAGCATAGGTAATAATTTTTAAACTAAATATCAGTAAATTTTTCTCAAAAGTAAACATTGAAAAAATGAAAAATTTCAGCAATTTTAGAAAAGAAAACTTAATGAAAAATGCTCATGAAGATGCATTACAGATAGGTTAAAAATGTACGCTCATCCATGCGTTAGATTAAAACTGTATATTTCTTCATGTAGTCACTTTTTTGTGTCTCCTTTTTTTCTTCATTTTTTCGCGTGTGAATAATTTTTTTTTTTTAATTTTACATAGAAATATGAAAATCGGATAAGGCGTTCATTATTAAATTATTTATCGACATTTTTATTATTCTGGTGATGATCACAGTTTATACAAATTAGTAATTATTTATTTATTTATATTTTCAAAAATTCCGTTATTAAAGTAAAAGAAAAGGGAACACAGAAAGTAAAACCAGGATTTTGTTTAACATGTGAGGGCATGTGCGTCTTCACTTGTCTATAATGCATCATTAACACAATTTTTCATTAAGTTTTCTTCGCTAAAATTGTTGAAATTTTTAATTTTTTCCAAAGCTTACTTTTGAGAAAAATTAATAATTATTAGTTTTAAATTATTACTTATTCTAAAATTATGTAAAATTCGATTAATAATATGATAACGAACATGACATCCAAATTGTATGTCCATGTGTTTATTTGTTTAAAAGTTATGCATAAAAGAAGAAAATGAGAAAGCAGGTTTGTTCCTATAATTTTGAACAGGGGTGTATTTTAAATACGTTTAAAAATATAAAAAATAAAAATTATTATTATTATTATTTTGTTTTTTTATTTAAATAGATTACGTGAAATTTACTTAATATTTTCATATTTCAAATCATGCGTATGCGAAATTTATTTAAATTATTGATTTTGAGTTTATAAATTTTACGTACACATGCAGTGAAATATGACAGTATAAAATATGGTGAAACATTTTGAAAAATAAATAAATAAATAATTAAAAGTTTATTCTGTAAACAAATAAATAAATAAAAATAAAATAAATAAACTTCAAAATTTAAAACATTTAGCAATATTAAGATTCACCTTAGTAACTATTTCTTTTTTAGTACTTCTCCCTGCTTTTACATTTCTACAGTGTAATGTAAAATGTAAACATACATGATCAAATCTATCTATATATTTCTTTAACGTGGATCAGTTGCAATTAATTTTTGCCGAAACGATATAGTAGTGTAATTATTGAAATACGCGAGGATAAAAAATAATATTTAAAAATGAACAATATTTAAGCATGCGGACTCAACTCAATGAACTAATAAGAAAAAAATACGAAATTTGTCTGCTTACATTATTTTATGGAAAACTGTATTTTTAAAAATTGCTTCTTCAATCTTTATAAGCGTCATTTTAAACATAGAAATACTTTAAAGATTATACAGAATATGAATAATTGTCATAAATTGACTAAAAATCATAAACATAAAAATATAATCAAAATAATAATTATTTTTTTTTAACAAAATACACCAAAATAAATAAAAACTCATCACCAACATCGCGACAAAAATTTAAAAGGCATCATGGAAATCCTATACTATAACTGTACAGCCTGCGAAAGTATGATACTGGGCCTTCAACCATGAATTTTATTTTGAAACCTTTCTTTGAATGATCTTGGTCTCACAATTGCACAATATTAATTTGGTACTAATAATAATTTGGCTTCTGGTAAATTAAAATTTTAATTAGATGGGGAATTCGGTATAATATTTATGAGTTTCAAATTTTAAAAGTAAATAAGAAAAGAAAAATGCGAAAAATTCGCATGGGTTTGTTTAAACTTCAACGTTGAACTGTAATAATAAAATATCGAACGAAATAAATTTAGGAGTTAGCGTGAAAAATGTAAAAAATTAAAAAATTTCAAATTTAACTTTAAAATATTATATGTTTTTTTGATAAATTTTAATAAATTTTGTAAGATTTCAATGCATACGTATGAAAATTTTATAAAAAGGAAAAGTAAGTGAACGAACTTATCTGTCTGTATCTTGAAGCTGTTTGCTGTTGTAGTGTATCCTAACGAAAGTTAAATTCAAATATGAATGTAAATAGAAAATATGATGAGTAAGCAAGCAGTAGGACTTTGGATCCAACGAGCCACGCCAAGAAATACCAACTTCCTGTGCAAAAACAGAGCAGATGGCTTTTACACGCGGCGAAACTTTCTTGTCGATCAAGCAATTTATTCAATAACACCCGTTTCTAATAAATATTTTTCATACTGTTCAAAACTTAACCTTTTTAAAAATTATTATACTGAGGCCATCCTAAAACTTTCTTCTATATTTTCCTGCGCAGGTCGATGCCATAAATATTATTTGCTAAAATAATCTATCAAAATTATTTTCCATGGTAAATGTATACGATTTTCATCTCAAACAAATACAACACTAAATATCCAAAAAAATCAATTCTATAGTATACAAAATATGTATCTTAAGAAATGTATTTTACATAATAAAAAATGTGAAAAGTCGATAACTTTGTTTTAAATTATCACAGATTTAGGGTTCATCCTTTCGCTTTAAAAGTATAGACGACTTTTCTGGCAAGAATATTGAAAATTTTAATACAATAGCGAAAGCGATGAACTATACAAATTGCCCATATTTTTTTTTAATTAAATATTACTAATATAAATGTATGTATATATATTTATATATATATATATATACATATTTAATTTTCCAGGGAAAGTTAAAAATAATGCTCACTCATGTTCATTTATATGAAATTTTGACCTATTACGGCATATAAAAAATTCTGAAAATAATGGTATGACAGCGCTACCTATTGAACGATTTATTAACAAATATAATCGCCACCCGTTTAGGTCATAGTCCAAGTAAACCAAGTTTGAATAAATCACGTTCATTAGTTCGTGAGATACAGCATCCATAAAATTTTAAAATTTATTAATTTAATCATAAAAATTTAATCAACACAGGTTTTTATAATTAAAATTTTTATATATGAAATTTTGTACATTTTTCACCAAAAAATGCTGAAATACAGATATCTGAAAAACCGCAGAAAGCAATAGCAGCACCATCCGTCGGTGGATATATACGGAAACTGAAGCAGCACATTTTGTCATTATATATATGTCTCACATCAGAGATGAGTTCGGGCTCTATTTTAGCAATCCGAGCCCGCCCGGGCCCGAAACATTTTTGAACTGAGATCGCCCGAGCCCGAAAAATTTTGTGTGATCAGAGCCCGAGCCCGCCCGAGCCCGATATTGAAAGCTGTACGCTGTGCAATGCATACACAATAGTAAAATTAAATACCGATTCCTTTTTCAAATTAATTTTCTTATTATCAATCCTCAATTGAAACAACTATAAATGTTATTGTAACAATTTATAATATCTGTGTCTCTGTATACATGTATATATTATGTAATATAATATAGATTTATAGAGCAGCCCATAGTTTATAACGCGTCTATCGGGGGACAAAAAATTTATCCGAATGAGTGATATAATGAGGTCCAATATAAGGAAGGAGGAAGGATTACTGTATAACAAAATGTCTTATAAAAATTCAGGTAGTAAAAAAAAATTTTTAAATTACTGTCATGATGAAAATAGACGATTTGCATCTCAAAGAAGTATAATTCTTGTACATAATATGCATCCCGTTGAAAAAAAAAAAAAAGTTCCATTTAGAAAAAGGAAAGTCAAAGCTACTAAGGTTTGCAAGATTATTTTGTGATTTATAACCTATCATGACTATTATGGCATTACTAAAGGTGCTCTCAAAATGAATAAAATTTCTTTTTATTATTATTATTATTTTTTTTTTACATTTTCCAGTTAGTGAAGAATAAAATAAACGGAACTTTTAGATTGAATCCGAGCCCGCCCGGAGCCCGAAGACTTTTGTAAGATTTGAGTCCGATCGGGCTCGGGCTCGGGCTTACGGGCTCGGTCTGAGCCCGTCTCATCTCTATCTCACATACAAGGTTTGATAAGTATTCGTATTATAGAAGGTGAGGTACAGGCGTCCCGTAAGTTGAAACATAACAGTGCCACCTGTCATTTGATATGTACCCGAAGTAAATCAGTAAAATTTACGTAATATCTATTTCACGTAACAAATTTAGAGCATTTATAAATCATAGAAAATGAGCTATTGCGTTCCGTTCCCTTGAATAAAATTAATTTGCAGCATACTAGTGCCTCCAGTTGTCCGATATGCACGCAAAATTATTCTGCAAAGTTTTATATGATATTAATTTTACATACCAAGTTCAGTGTATTTATTATTATTTATATCACAAAAACTGAATTATTGTCATTACGTTAAGGGGTTAAATTGCAGGAGAGCAGCGCCACCAGTTGGTCAATATATGCACCCGAATTAAATCAGCGTAGTGTTACATAATATCTGTTTCACATATTAAGTTTGGTGCATTTGTGCACCGTAGAAGCTGAGATATTATCTCCCCATAAAAGGGAGAATTTACAGAATAGAAGCGAACCCTATCTGGTGATACATTCCAGAGGCTAATGAGCACCAAAGCTGATATTTAGGTCAATATCTAATTAAATATTCCTGATATTTAGCAAATTAGTTTTAAGTCTAACTAAACATCAAGTTTGGTTAAATTCCGTCCATTGGTTTGTGAGATACAGAGTCCACAAAACTTTGATAACACACACACACACAAAAAAAAAAAAAAAAAAAAAAAAAAAAAAAAAAACAGACAGACTGGCATTTTGAAAGAATGATAGAATTGTGTTCTGGACATCTCAAGAGTGTATAAACCCATGGAAAACCGGAGATCAAAAATTCCCAATTATCCAACACATTTTTCTTGGTATATACAAAATAATATTACAATAGAGTCGCGAAAATCCGAGGTAATTGGGGCTGACACTACCTCGGATTACTGAAAACTCGGATTTTCCGAAAAAGTAGAAAATTTTTAACAACTGCAAATGAAATTAAATAAAATGAATATATTACCTTAAAATCCTTTATTCTTTAGTATAATGACGTAAAAGATTCTTTACAATTTAAAAAAATTGTCAATTTTTTGTTGCTTCAGTATATTACTTCTCTTTGTTGATGCGATAGTCAGCCAACGCTTCAAAAGCAAAACATCTGCAGGGGTGTCTTCAGTTTGCTGTTCTACATATTTTAAGGCTAGTTCTAAGGCTGCAGAACCTTCACTATGAGATATTTGTTTTTCTGATAACGGAGAGTCGTTTTCTTCTGTTTCAAATTCTTCCTCATCTTCCATCATTTCTATAATATTTGAGTCTGTTATTTCTAGCTTGTCGTCACTATTTAGCCATTCATTTAGATCAACTGCATTAGAGTTTTCGCAGCCTGGTAATTCCTTCACCAAATCTTTCAAAACAATTGTTTCACTATCATCATCATTAATTTTCTCAATAGGCGTAACCTATTCAGGTAGAAACTTAGTCCACGATTTAATTACTGTCGTAGGTTGAACTTCTTCCCAAGAATCTGCTATCCAGTAGACAACATCTCTCATACTTACATTCCTCAAAACATCCGCAACACTTTCATCATCAGACTGAACTAAATGTTGTAACAAACGGCGTCTATATTTTTTCTTTAAATTTTCCAATACGCCCTGATCCATTGGCTGAATCAAACTTGTAACATTGGCAGGAAAAAATATAGCACGGATTTCACCACAACGTAGCTCATCATCGTCCGGATGAGATGGAGCGTTATCTAAAAACAAAATTGCTTTGCAAGGCAAATTTTTTTTTCTCAATGCCTTCCGTGTTTCTGGAACAAAATGTTCTAGAAACCATTGTTTGAAAATTTCTCGATTCATCCATGCACTTTTCTGATTTGTGTAATGTACTGGTAAGGCTTCTTCAGTGATGTTTTTTAAGGCTCAAGGTTTGGCAGATTTCCCAATCACAGTCAGTTTCATTTTATGATTTCCAGATGCATTGGCGCATGCTAAAATGGTTAATCATTCCTTCCGTTTTTTGTGACCTGGAGCTGAATTTTCCTCTTTTGAAGCAAGGGATTTTGAGGGCAACATCTTAAAGTTCAAACCTGTTTCGTCACAGTTATATAACTGGTCAGGTGTGAGCTTTTCCGTCAATATAATGTCTTCAATCCGTTTTTGAAATGCCTGCACAGCTGACGTATCTGCCGAGAGTATTTCACCGCAAATATTTTGTTGACGTACACCATATCGTTTTTTCAAACGGTCTAACCAACCAACGCTTGCTGTGAAATCTTCTCCTTCTTTGAACTGATTTCTGAAAAACACAGCTTTTTCCTGAAGAATAGGGCCACTTATAGGAGTACCTTTGCTACGCTGTTGAGTAAACCAAAGAAATAAATCCTTCCTAGTTTTTTCATATGATGTTCTCATAGATTTTCTTTTTTCTCCTGGAGTCTCATTGCACTTCTGTGAACAAAACTGCTCAATTTTTATTCGATTGCGGCGCCAGTCACCAACTGTTACCTCTCCAACACCCAAATCGGTAGCAACACTTTTTATTGTTTCACCTGCATCTAATCTTTTTATAGCGTTCAATTTAGTTATCATAGATACAAATTTTCTCTTATTTTTTCCACTCATTTTCCCAGCAGGCACCTTAACGCAACACTTTCAACAGCAATAAGTTTCCAAAATGATAAGGATCAAGCACGTGTATTGAATTTAAATGAACAACAGAGCAAGTAACAACGCAGCTAGCATCTAAGCTACTAGTACAATTGAACTTGGAAGAATAAAACTCTTGTAGATCTGGTTTGAAAATTCCTTTCAAACCAACCCCTACCTAGCCACCTTCAAAAACAAAGAGAACAAAAGGTGGTGGGTTACTGAAATTCTTTCCAGGAAGAAACGAAAAATAAGACCTGCATTCTTTCGGTTGCGTGAGGAAATGGGAAGAGCTTTTGGTTGCTAGGGGGAAAATTTGGCACCTCGAATTAAGCGGAACCTCGGACTTCTGAGACTCGAACTTTCGAGACTCTACTGTAATAATAATAATAATAAATAAATAAAATAAATAAAATAAATTAATTTTTCGTAACTTAATATATAAACAATTTAAGAAGCAAATAATAATGAATATCTGCAAAAGTAATCTGGAGTAATGTGTTTGACAGAATTCAACAACATAAAACTTAAATAAAATTATAAATAATTTTAATGATTATAATAACATATAATTACAGTTTAAAATTTTGTAATTTTTTCTCACCGCATCTCTGTTACATTTCAATGACTATTCTACATGTCAACAAAATTTGAAACTGAAAATAAGGAAAAAAAACTGAAAAAAAAAAGGCATTTTCTCATATTCGTTATAATCACACTGTTACAGAACGTGCTACGACGGTGATACACTTGAACGTTTTTCACAGAACTAGACTTGTACCTTTTATAGATGGTACAAAGCAAACCTTTTCAGAACGTTCTAAGTAATACTATATTTTAACGTCTAATCGAACGTTCTCTTGACACGAAACACGGTGTTTGAACGACTGTAACCAATATTAGACGTTCACAGAACGTTCCCGTGCTACTTGGGTTCTCGCTTCGCCTAATAGCTTTACACTTTCGAAAATATCCTCATTCGACTTCCATGCCCCTAAGACTTACCTGTATCAATTTAATCTGCCCGATAGCCTCCCCCTTTCCCGCCCCACCTGGGGCGAATTTCTAAAATTCAAAATTGGTTTTTAAATATTTGTGTAAGCTAAATATTTAAAAGTCTCACAAATATCTTAAAGGAGTATTTGAAAACACGTTTTTTGCACTTCCCCCCTTTACAGGCTAAATTTATAAAATTCCAGAAATTGCTTTATAGATATTTATATTAGCTATATTTTAGAGCAAAAATTTAACGTATATCTGTTTTTTTTTTTTTTTTTTTTAAATATATAGTATTATGCGAAATCACGTTTTGCCCTTTCGCCCCCCCCCCCACCCTTAGGGACCTAATTTCTAAAATTCCAGAAATTGTTTTTAAATATTTGCGATAGCTATATTTTAAAGCAAAAAATTTACGGATATCTGTTTTTTTTTTTTTTTTTTTTTTTTTGAGATATGAAGGACATTATGAAATCCCGTTCTGGCCTCTCTTTCCCCTTGGGGGTGAATTTTGTAAAATCACTTCTTAGTGGATGTATAAGTAATAGAAGGAGCATTGTCACAAAATTTCATGCTTCTAAGTCCAGGGGTTTCCGTTGGACGATGATGAATCATTCACTCACTCATGCACTCACTGACTCAGGACAATCGATTTTATATATGTAGTTATATATGTATGTGTTTGTACATATATATATACGCAAATAATATTTAACCTATGAAGACTTTTTGTTAATTATTGAAACAAACTATTTTAATCATTGATATTTTTATTTAATTTAGTTTAACCTGAAACTTACCTTAATTTTATTCCTAGATAGATCCTAGATTTATTCTTAGTAGCAATTTAAATGATGTTACCTTTACAATAAATCGCCATGAAGTCAAAATAATAGAAGAAAACAAGTAAAGATAGAATTAACTCACGATGACAAATAAAACACTTTTTTTGACAAATAATTTTTGAATAAATAAAAGCTCAATACGATGAGAATTTTTTTTTTTTTTTTTTGGCTTTTTTTTTTTTTTTTTCTATGGAGGACTTCTTCACCGTTGTGCACCAATGTACAGTTTCGTCTACTAATGGCTATAATGGTTTACGGAAATTTTGCCCTCAGCATCTCGCCCCCGGCATTTCGCCCCCGGGAAATCTCGCACCCCGGAAATTTCGCCCCCGAACAGTGAATTTCGGAAATTTCGCCCCCCAGAGTCTCGCTCCCTAGTTGTTGAAAAAAAATATATAATGACAATTTAAGATATAAATATACATGTAGTGATTTTCGATATATTTCTATTTAATTCACACTATTTTCCCTTTTAATTTTAGTATAAATCATATGATTTAAAGTAAGGTTTTCGAATGCAAAAATTGTTCGATTAATTTTTTATCGCTGTTAATTAAAAGAAAGTTTAAGTGTACAGTAATATTATTTATTTATTTATTTATTAATTTTTAGTACACACATAATAATTTTATTAATTTATCAAATATTATTTTACTTTGTTTTATTTATTAATGAATTTGGTCATTATTGATAAATAAGGAAATAAGATTAAAGAAGCAAGAAATTTTCATTACTGAAGAAAAAATTTTTCATTTTTTTTTTTTTTTTTTTTTTTCATCCAATGCTTTTTTCTATGGAATTTTGTCTTTTTTTTTCCCCCTTGTTTCTATGAATTTCCAGCATTTATCCCTCGTTTTCTACATTCTAAGGTGCGGTCCGAAAATTCGATATCGAGTTTTCACCTGATTTATACATTGTAAAGCCTCCTGAGTCCAGAAAAAAAGTTTCTGACAGTTGTTCAGGGTGTGTGTATGTATGTATATGTATGTATGTTATGTATGTGCGGAATCTTCTGGGTATCATATATCCGAAGCTAAAAAAAAATAGAACTACGAAACTTCAGAACTGAGACAGGTCTGGTATACGGATAAATTTTTCAAATTTTTAGAAAAATTGAGAAACCGGAAATGGGACAGCGGAAAACGGAAGTGGGACCGTAAATCCGTATCTCAAAAACGGCTCTATCAATTTTCTTCAAAGTTGCTATACAAACGTTCTATTAGATGACCTTTCAAATAATATAGTAGCTTAGTTCAGGAAAATTTATAGGCGTCCTGTAAAAAAAGCTGAATTCCAGGCTTCGCAAGTGCGTTCCTTTAAAAACGACTGCACGATTTCTTTTCTTTTTTTTTTTTTTTTTTTTTTTTTTTTTTTCAAACTTGTATTAATTCGTTTTAAAAAATCTTTTTGAATGTAATTATTGTTGTCCGGTCAATAATTGAGTCTGCCAAGTTTTGATAAAAGTTTGTATCTCAAAAACGGCTCTAAAGGATTTCTTTAAAATTATTACATAAATCCATTTTAGATATCCTTTCTCATGTATTACGTGGTTATAAGAGGAAAATTAACAGCCATCCTTCTTAAGTAGGTCAGTGTTAGGTCTCGGAAATTGGTGTTTAAAAAATGAGTCTACCATTTTAGGTAGATTCCTTATAGGAGATCTACCTATTTACTTCCTTATACTTTGTATAAGGAAATTAGTAATCCCGATGTGCGAAATTGATATTGTATTCTATATAGCTTAAAAATTGAATGATCATAGAAGGTTGCAAATTTACATGCGTAACTGTTATAATGTCTAGTTGTACACTTGCAACTTTGGTTTTAATACGAGTTCCCGTTTCAGAGATATCAACGATTTTACACGAATTTGCGGGACGTCAGTATGTAAGTACGTGTGTGTGGGGGGGGGGGGGGAAGGGTTATGTATCTCGCATAATTCAAAAACTGTTAGACGTAGAACGTTGCAAATTAGTATATAGGTTTGTTATGACATCTAGTTGTGCACCTCTATTTATATGAATTATATGATTATGAACTTTATACGTTTTTCCGTTTTGGAGATATTTAGGAAAAATATGTTCATAATGACCAAAAATACAAAGATTTTGGCCATTATATATGACTTAACATCATAGAGATTTCAAAAAAAGCTAATGATAGAGAAAGTAATGATATTGTTATGAAACTAGAAGACTTTTTGCGTGTAGAAAGTTATGCATAAAGGCATAAGCAGGTTCTTGTCAATGAATGCATGTTTTTTTTAAATGAATATTTAGCCCGTAGATAGAGCCTGTAATGTATCTCGCATATCTCAATAACGGTTCAACGTAGAACGTTGCAAATTGGTATAAGCGTTTCTTATAACGTTTAGTTGTGCCGCTTTCTTTTTGGACTTTACATAATTTTCGGTTTTGGAGATATTTAGGAGAATTATATTCATAATGACGAAGAATATAAAGATTTTGGCCATTAAGTATGACCTACCATCAACGAGATTTTAAAAGAAGCTAATGATAGAGCTAGTAATGATATTATTATGAAAGTTGAAGACATTTTTGCGTGTATAAAATAATATGTAAAGACATAAGAAGGTTCTTGTCCACAAATGTACGTTATTTAATGAATATTCAGTCCATAGACAGATCCCGTAATTTCATTTTTGCGAAAGTTGTCGACATTTTGGCGTTTTGAATTTGATTCTTTAAGCCAGAAATATGTTTTATTGGATTCGAATGGATTTTATTTATGAATATTTAGCCCGTAGGTAATGCCTTCAATGATATTGATAAAAGACGCATTGTTTACGAATTACGAAACAAACGAAAACATACTTAGTAAGCGAGCATTATTTATTTTGGCTTAATGCAATTTAATTTATTATATGCTCCATTACTAATAAATAGTTTAAAATAATAAATGTATATCCATAATTAACTTTCTATGCTCTATTAGAGTTAACAGTTACTTTCGAAAATGTACTATATTTGCAAACAACATCAGTTTTTAATTCTCAGTTCTTAAACCCTTTGAGAAGCAGAGGTTGGTTGATTGAGTTTTTACGTCGCACTTGTGCAAAGGGAAATTGATGACGGTCTGGGTCTCGCCCCTAAAGGTGGTACGAAGACATGACGTAACATCTTTGACTTCCACGGATGGGATTGAGGAGCAAAGTAATTTTGCTTATTGAAAGTTAAAAACTAGCAGAATTTATGAACGATGTCAGTAGAGAAATAGTTAATCTTTATAGAGTGAACGAATATATCCAATATTCATTCACGCATATTTTTATCGCCATGCTGTTTGTGAACCCTTGTTATGATCAAAATCAAAAGATACATCAATATTGTATAAACTTCATATTTTTATACAATAAATTATTACAAAATAAAGAGAACTAACTTTTTATATAACATGTTTTTTTTTTTTTTTTTTCATTTTTCGTTGAATCGAATAAACGCTACCGAAAACAGCGGCGACCCAAAATGTTTGGCTAAAAGTAACGAAAAAATGCATTGTCACCGTGTTCTGAGCTATTCTGAAACTTTCAAATGTTTAGCTAGTCGGGAAGTAACATGATTGCTGAATAACATAAACGTTACCGAAGGTAGCGGAAGCTCGAAAAACTTGGTTAAAAGTATTAAAAAACTCATACTCATCGTGTTATTAGCTTTTAAATAAGTTTTTAATTTCCAGCAAGTCGGAAAATTGTACGATTGTTGATTCATATAAATGCTACCGAAGGCAGCATTTCGGGGACCCGAAACAATTGGCTAAAAGTATTTAAAAAATGCATTATTATCGTCTTTTGAGCTATTATAAAAGTTTCAAATGGCTAGCTAGTCGAGAAGTTAATAAAATAAATTTCCTGTTGAATTATATAAACGCTACAAAAGACAGCAGTGACTTGAAACAGTTGGCTAAAAGTATTTAATAAATGCATTGCCACCAAGTTCTGAGCTATTCTGAAATTTTCAAATGTCTAGTTAGGCGGTAAGTTAATTAAAGAAATTTGCTGTTGAATCATATAAACGCTGCTGGAGGCAGCAGGGACACGAAACAGTTGCCTAAAAATATTTAGAAAATGCATTGTCACTGTGTTCTGAGCTTTTCTGAATGTTTTAAATGTCTAGCTAGTCGGGAAATTAGTTAAAAGTCGATTGAAATGTTTGTACTGGTAACGCTACCATAGGCAGCAGGGACACGGAACAGTTGGCAAAAAGTATTGAAAAAATACATTGTCACCTTGTTCTGAACTATTCTGAAAGTTTCAAATGTCTAGCAAGTCGGGAAGATACGTAAATAATTTTTTTGGTGAAACATAAATTCTGTCGAAGGCAGCAGGGACCCGAAACAGTTAGCTAAAAGTATTTAAAAAATGCATTGTCACCGTGTTCTGAGCTTTTCTCAAAGTTTCAAATGTCTAACTAGTCGGGAAGTTAGTTAAAAATCGATTGCAAGATTTGTACTGGGCACACAAACAAAGATGAATGAAGTTAATAAAAACATGGTAATATTTTGGGAAATACCACATGTATGCTTATATTTTTATTTATAATTACATTTATATTTTACATCATTCGGGGGCGAAATTTCCGGGGGGCGAAATGCTGGAGGCAAAATGCCGGTGGCGAAAATTCCGTATCCCGGCTATAATAGCAAATTTTCAGTGGGCTCGCAATCGTATAATAAAACTAGTATGTTGTGGCCACCGCAAGACTTTCTTCTACATTTTCCTATACAAATTCACCCAGTAACAATATTTAAAAAAAAAAAAAATCAGTTTTTTTTTTTTTTTTTTTGTTAAAGATAAAAAAAAAAAAAACGATAACTTTGTTTTAAACTATCACAGGTTTATAGTTTAACCATTCGTTTTAAAAGTATTGACGAGACCTTTCGAAAAAACTCATCTTGAAAATTTACTCCCCTCGAGGAGGAACCTCCCCCCAGGGTGAGTGGCGAGGCTCCTACACATACAAAAAAAAAAATTCCCAGTTGACTATCTCTATTACAAATAATTCTGGTAAATTTCATAATGATTATTAGAAAATAATTCTGTTTATGCACATTTATACAAAATTTTGTCCTATACCACCATGTTAAAAATTTAGAAAAAGCGGGATGGCAACGCCAACTGTCAAGCATTTTTTACCAAAAGTTGATAGGCATTAATTTATGTCAAGGTGCAACGACATACCAATTTGTATCAAATTCTGTGCAGCAGTTCCTGAGATACAGTTGCCACAAAATTTTGACACACACACACACAGTCAGACAGACAGACAGACGGACAGATAGACATTTTCTAAAAATGGTCAAATCGTGTTCTACAACTCTCAAAACGTGTAAATCCATCAAAAACCCGAGGTCGAAAATTTTTACGAATCCAATACTTTCGTCTATTGAATATAGAAGAAAGTAATAATTTAATTTTAATAAGAGAAAGTGAAAAAAAAAAAAAAACAATTTTGTTCAAAAAATCAAATAATCAAAAATAAAATAAATTAATTAATTAATAAAAATCAATAAAAATTAACCTCACAATATGAAGCATGTCCAGTCTCATGGATTGCAAGATGTTAAATAAATCAAAGGTTTAATTGTTCATAGCATACGAAGAAAAATGAACCTTTTAAGCGACCTGGAGTCTTTAAATGAGTCTAATCATCCATCTTAAAGAAGCTATTGTAATTGGATTAGAAAGTGATTTTATTGAATTTTATTAATTTTATTGAATTACATTTAATTAAATTAATCCTTCTTTTCGAAATAATAACTTAAATTTACTTTTAATTTACATTTTAGTAATACTGCAAAAACAATGGTTTATATTATTTTTCAATTTGATTAGATTAACGCCAATTGGTAATAAATTTTATCACTCGAGTTAATATTTATTTATAATTAGATCATTTAAAACGGAAATTTTTATTTGTCAGTTATTTTTCTTCTAACAATTTTTTTCTTGATTTTTAATTTTCTCAATATTTACAAAACAAATGGAATTTATCCAGAGTGAGTAAATTTTTTATGATTAAAATTAAGTATTTAATTTTTACTTTTTGTTACTAGTCTTAATACGTTTCTTTTCATGATTCGCCACTTTCTTAGTCATTACATTGATGCATAATATACATGTCCTATCCTGAAATTTTATATGTTTCATTTTCATTTTTATTATTTATTATTTATAAATTTCCTGCGTCAGCTGTTTAATTTAACAAGATAAAGCTTTCTCGCCAACGCAATTTACAAGAAAACTTTTATAAGTCTCAGAGATAAAAAATTAAAGCGTCTTTCTTTCGTATTTTGAATAAAATGTTCATTTGAAGAATGATTAAGTATTTAAAAAAGAAAATGGTCATACATGAACTAAAATAATAATAATAACAAAATTAATGATAAAATTAATAATAAAATAAAATAAAAAAAAAGCTTAAGGATATTTAAAAAGTTCTTACACAAATTAAGATCTGGATAAAAATGGTTTATGAGTTCACAGTCCAAAAATTGCTAAATTAGAAATTTTAAATAAACATGATACTTAAATACATTCAAAGCGTTCCTGTAACTGAAAATTACAGATTTCATAGAATTTTTTTTTTTTTTAAGTACATTAAAATTTTTGTACATATTTAATTTTAGACACCTTTTTTTTTTTTTTTTTTTTTTTTTTTTTAAATAAGAAATTGAGTCCATAAAATTGTACAATTCTACACAAACTGTATTTAACAAGCGACCATTGATAAAAGATGATAAAATTTATATATCGTATTATTGCTTCCGTTGCTTATGTATTAACAAACTTTTGTGCTTGATGAGATCTTTTACTGTTGAACACCTGTCTAGCTAATAAAATAGCAGTTCTTTTTTACGTATAACTCTTATTTCTGTGCTAAAGTGAACATTTTATTAGGAATTTCTAAACTACTAAATCCCTTAAAAGTGTTCAACCTTCGCAAGTCTAAAACAATTTTATTGATATTTGCATCTAATAATTTAGAATGTAAACTTTATATATTTTGTCAAAAATTGCATTATGATTTGATTATCTGCTTGTAAAGTTATATTTATGCCATTTTTATTATATTTGGAAAGAAAATGGGTAAATAAATAAGACCTTTAAATACAGGTTGCCAGGATTAAATTTAGCCAATTCAGCGCGCTCTGTGACCCACCAGCGGCCGAGCAGATCTGCGCTCACAACTGGAAGAAGTGAGGTGCCGGGTTCAAGTTAGGTCGAGCTCATCTGCCTAGCCATTCGAAGTTTTCCGGGTTTTCTCTGAAACTTGCATAAATTCGGGCAAGGTCCCCTTGGAAAGAAATCCACAGAAGGCACTCCTCTTCGGGCCTAAGAACCTAGTGCAGTCAATGACCATATTCCCAAACATACCAGCGCTCTTTGTAGCTGTAACTAAAATGAAGATTGAGTCGAAAATTTGTATATAGACAAAAGAGGAGCTCAAAATTATAATGAATAAATAAATAAAATAGAAATAAAAATTCCGCTAAATGCCATGCATCATACAAACAAGTTACAAATTCCAATGCAAGCATGTTTATTTATTTTTACAGTTATTTTTATTACATTTTAAACACTATTTAGCGTTGTAAAAATTATTGTTCAGTGTGTGCTCCATCATTAAATTATAAAATCTGCAGCCGATGAACAGCGTTTACAGCAGATGACCGCAGATGATCGCTTGTGTTCTGCCTCACATGCAACGTTATGCGATGTTCCAGGTCAACGAAAGGTACACCACTTCAATGATAAGCCGCTCATTAAGTGGCCCCCTAACAAGCAAACAACAAACAAACAAACAAAAAATGAAATGAAATGAAAAAGTGGATTACCATCGGGAGAACGGTCCAAGGAGTGAAAAATGAACAGCTAATAATTTCGTCATCTGTAAAATTTTGCCAGAAAAACTTTTGGGAAATGCAAGAATATATGTATATATAAATTATAGATATCCTAATAAATTTTAATCTTAAAATTTAGCAATTAATAGATACAAAACAGTACCAACTTACAAAAATATAGAACTGATTTTAACTTAGAGGAAAGACTGACACAAAATTGTTATGATTTAGATTAAGAACCAATAAGAGACAAAAAATAACTTAAATTACTTACGCCAACATGAATGAAAATAGAAAAAAGACCATTAAACTTTATGACAGAGAAAAACAAATAAATAACCACAGAAATAATTGGATAAAAATGCTTAAAATTAGAAGTAAATACTCGTCAGGGGGACTGTACTTCATTAATCTGTGAAAACTGCATTGATTTCGTAAAACAATATACCTAATCATAGCAATTTATATTGTTTCAGCCCCGATCGAAGCAGCAAAACCATATAGAATGAGAAATTAAATCAAATATTAAATAAAATCTTCATGGATACCAGAGAGAAAACTGGAAAAATGCATAGTAGCCACTTGTAAAACATTTAACACAAACCGGAGAATAGGATGATGCCAACAAAAAATGAAATTAAAAATAAAAGCCTTGAAAACATCGATTAATCGACAAAGAATGAACGAAAGAGCATTTTCATTAACGATAAAATACACAGAGTAATTATTTATTGAAATAGTCTCTCTCTCTCTCTCTCTCTCTCTCTCTCTCTCTCTGTCTCTCTCTCTCTCTCTCTCTCTCTCTCTATATATATATATATATATATAGATATATATATTGTGTGTGTGTGCGCATACAGATAGATATAGACAGACAGATACAACAGGGGTTGCGGTAGCCCCTCTCCCCGCCTCAGAAACACACTTGGTTATTTATCGAGTTAATTATATATATATATATATATATTAATTAATACTGAATAAAAAAATTCTATATTTAATAATTAATGATTCAAATAGGACTATTAGGCTCCTGACTTGCAGATCCACTCGTTTATGTAATTATTAAAAAAAATGCACAAAAAAGAAGTGTTATTTTTATAGTAATAAAATAAAGTTTATATCTCTACAGTGACGGAAATTTTCTTGTTTATATGTCTTCAGGAATATCTTAATTTTAAAATTATTACGCGTTATTATATTTATGAATTAAAACTTGAATACTTTAAATTTGAAAATACTGTTTTCAAATTGTTTTCGGTTGTTATAAAAAAAGGTTCATTTATATGATATAGCAAGCAATATATAAAAAAATAAAATAAAGTAAAATGAAATACAGCCATTTGAAAAAGTTTAAGACTACCTATAGAAAATCAGAGTTAATTCCGAAAAAATAACGTACACATTTTACATATAAAAGAACAAAATAGACTGTACATGGTTATTTACTATAATTAAAGACAGTATTTTGCAGGACCTCCTTTGTTTCTAATAACTTGTGCAATCTCCTTTGGCATACTATAAATACAATACTTGAAGTAAGCTTTAAAAATGTTTGTGCACCAGACATGCTTTATTGCTTCAACAAGTACCGTAGCAGTAAATGGTTGCTTTTCGGCGACTTTTTTTTACTTTCTCTTACCCATAAGGTAGAGAAAGTATTGTTTTTGGGTCAAATTTTCGAACGCGAGATTTTGTTATATTTACACGTTTTGAGGTCCCCTGAATACGAAAATCATGTTTTTAGCAAATGGTCTGAGTGTCTGTGTGTCTGTGTGTGTGTCTGTGTGTATGTCTGTTATCAGCATATCTCAAAAACGAATTATGGCAGAAAGTTCAAACTTGGTATTCTACATGTGGATCATATACGGATGCTACAGTAAGCTTTTCGTTAAGATCAAGCAAATGGTTCGTGTACAGGGACAATGAAGAGAATTCTAATACATTACGTCTATGGGGGAAATTGCAGGAAAGTAGAGTTTAACGTCTATAGACTGCACTAAACCAAATGACACGAATATATATTTTTTTAATGGAGATAGTTAACTGGGAAATTTTTTTTGTGTATGTAGGAGCCCCGCCTCCCCCCCTGGGGGGGAAGTCCCCCCTCGAGGGGAATAAATTTTCATGATGGGTATCTTTCAAAAGAGCTCGCCAATACCTTTAAAACGAATGGTTGAACCATTGATCTGCGATAATTTAAAACAAAGTTATCGATTTTTTTTTTACTTTTAACGAAAAAAAAAAAAAAAAAAATCGTATTTTTTTTTTTTTTTTTTAATATTGAGAATAAAATGGACTTTTTTTTTATATTTGGTTTTATACTTCTTCTCTAATATGGAAATCGTCTGCCTTATCATAAAATATATTTTTTTTAATAATTTTAATAAATTATTTTTTAAAAAGAGAATTATTTTTAAATATCCGAATTAAATTCTATATAAATGTAGGTGCATTAATGAAACGGGGGGTTGAGGGAGGCGGTAGACCCCCTCACACAGAATTAATTATCTTATAAAACTCTTCAGAAGAATAATATGAATTGTTTAACGCAGGTTTACATAACAGTACTCGTTATCTTACCTATTAATCTGCAACCTGTATTTATAGTATTAAATTTCAGGGTAAGAGAAAGTCGTGTGAGTGACACACCAGATTATTTTTTTTCCATAATGCACCACAGATTCTCTATTAGTTTCAAATACGGTCTGTTACCTGGCCAGTCAAGCACTTTGATTTTCTGTGTCCTCAGTTATTTCTTGGCAATCTTCGCCCTGTGACACGGAGCCCCATCATGCATGAAAATTGAACATTTATGAACACACATGGAAATCTTCAACTTCTCACTTAACAAATTAAGGTACAGCTTTCCGTTCATAGTGGTTTTAGGTGGCATAAAATACAGACTAGCAGTACCGGATACAGACATCATACCCCATATCATTTGGCTTGGAGGACGTTTCACAGTTCGAATCGTATATCTCTCATGATATCTTTTTTCCTCTTAGGCGGCGGAGCATGTGTAGAAAATTGCTATACACTTGACTCATCCAAAAATAAGACCCTACTCCAGACCCTAAGTCAGTCGTTTCTTTTCCATACTTAGAGTAAGTCGAGGTTTCCTTGCAGGTTTATGGGATGATAAACCAAAATGTTTGGCCGAACATCTTGAAATAGTACTCAAACTGACGTTGGTGTCTTTTGCAGTCAAAGAATGTCTAATCGTATTGCAGAAGGTTCTTGGATCTCGTACGACCATCCTTCTTATCACATGATCATCACGTGCATTCTTTTTTCTAGGGCGATCGCTTCTCTTAAGGTCCACAAATTTTCCCGAAATTTTAAATTTACTAATAGCTTGATGCACAGCTGTCTTGATCATGTTTACCCTCGAACTTATTTGACATTCAGAAAATCCCATTTTATACAGGGTCAATATTTCTGACTCTTTTGTAACAATAAGGGAATGCTTTTTATCCATTACAATAATTACACAACAGAACTGTCTACGACAAAATCCAATAAACAAATAGCGGTAAACGTAACAGCCACCTTTATTTATAGCATCAGATTGCATCTGATGCAATCAGCACAAGAGATGACGCAATAATCTGCGCAAATGTAGAACTGTTGTAAAATACTGAAATTCGGTCTTAAACTTTTGCAAATGACTGTAAAATAAAGGGATAAACTGAATTATTACTATATATATTTCGATTGAAATCTAAAGCACTAAAAAGTATTAACAAGGTGATTAAAAAAAATGGCGAAAATATATAAAATTTACTTGAATTATAGTGAAATATTTTAAAACTATAATGACTAATAATTTTTTAGATAAAAAAAAAAAAAAAATCTAGTTCATAAGTTTTTAGTATTTTAACAAATAAATTTCGCGCCTTTAAATATTTTTGATGCTTTAACGCTACACTCGTGCTTCAAGTTTCTTGAATGATCTTAATTAAACTTTACATCTCAGTAAACTTTATCTTACTATACTAACTCTTTATTCTTAACTAGTCTTTATATATATATTTCTTTTGTGCGTGTGTATGTCACTGAACTCCTCCTAAACGGCTGGAACGAGTTTAATGAAATTTTTTGTGTGTCTTCAGGTGGATTCGAGAATGGTTTAGATTTACAATTCAGTTCAATCGGATAATTGGATCAAGAGATATTAAATAAAAACTCCATTTTAACTTTAAAATGATTAAAAAGAAAAATATATTTGATGCCAAAATAAACAAAATTTACGTTTATTTATTTTTTTTCGGAAAAAAAAATATTTTTTATTTCGCGTGATAATCAATAAAAATTAGAAAAAAAATCTGGAGTGACTCCACTCGACTTTCCGAACATTGAGTAATTAACAGTTTTGTAGATAAAGTAAAGAAAGAGTAGTTGTTAAACAAACAAAACAGAGAAAACCATAATAGAGTGCTTGAGTATTTTTCTCCATCTATTACACGTTGTTTTATTTAACGCTACTGAACTTTGAGCCCATAGATCATAATGACAAAGAAATTTTCGTTGTGTCCCTGTAAAAACCTATAAATGTTAGATTCACCAAAATGCTTATAGTTAGTGCAACAGTGATTTATAATACTCATATAAATTTTCAGCTGAATTCAATAAGGCGTTTAGATGCTATCGTACTTTTAAAAATTTAGTCCCATAGGCCATAATGATAAAGAATTTTTCTTTGTGTCCCTGTAAAAAAAGTGTAAGTGCTTGAATCACCAAAATCTATACAGTTAGTTCAACTGTGATCTATAACATGTGTACAATTTTTTTGCTCGGATTAATAAGGCGTTTAGACACTATCACATTTTTAAAAATTTGGCCCCATAGGCATAAAGATAAAGAATTTTTCTTTGTGTCCCTGTAAAAAAACTATAAGTGCTAGATTCTCCAAAATCTATACATATTGAGTATTTGTGATCTATAATATGTGTATAAAATTTTTGCTCAATTGAATAAGGCGTTTAGATGCTATCGCACTTTTAAGATTTTGCTCCCATAGGCCATAATGATAAAGAATTTTTCTTTGTGTCCCTGTAAAAAGACTATAAGTGCTAGATTCACCAAAATCTATACAGATTGAGTATTTGTGATCTAGAATATGTGTATTAAATTTTTGCTCAATTGAATAAGGCGTTTAGATGCTATCGCACTTTTAAGATTTTGCTCCCATAGGCCATAATGATAAAGAATTTTTCTTTGTGTCCCTGTAAAAAAACTATAAGTGCTAGATTCACCAAAATCTATAGGGTTCGTACTATGGTGACTTACAATATGCGTACCAACTTTCAGGTTAATCGAACGAAGCGTTTAGACGCTAGCGTGTTCACCCACAGACATACACACATACACACATACACACATACACACACACATACATACATCATCGTAAAAATAGTGAAAACAGACTCAGGGGACCTCAAAACGTATAGAAACATCAAAATCTCGAATTCGGATTTTTGACATGATTACAATACTTTCCTCACTATAGTGTTCGGAAAGTAAAAATTAATATACTATGAAAATATTCGCGTGTAAATAAATATTTTCATAGAGATACTTGGTATTAGCTTAAATTTTTTATTTAATTTAGTAGTACTTTTCTTTTCTACAGTAAAAAAAAAAAAAATTGTTTTAATTGATACTTTATATGTAACTTATAAAGGTTCCTTTATGTATTCAACTTAATTGTAAATAGTAATAATTTCGAATTTATTAGAATTTTTTATTTTTATTTTGTATATATCATAAAACAGTTTTTCTTTCTTTTTTTTTTTTTTTTTTTTTACTTTCCGAACACTATAGTGAGGAAAGTATTGTAATCATGTCAAAAATCCGAATTCGAGATTTTGATGTTTCTATATGTTTCGAGGTCCAACGAGTCCGTTTTCACTAATTTTACGATGATGTATGTATGTGTGTGTGTATGTGTGTGTGTATGTATGTGTGTATGTATGTGTGTATGTATGTGTGTATGTCTGTGAGTGAACACGCTAGCGTCTAAACGCTTTGTTCGAATAAGCTGAAAGTTGGTACGTATATTGTAAGTCACCATAGTACGAACCCTATAGATTTTGGTGAATCTAGCACTTATAGTTTTTTTACAGGGACACAAAGAAAAATTCTTTATCTTTATGGCCAAGGGACCAAAATCTTAAAAGTGCGATAGCATCTAAACGCCTTATTCAATTGAGCAAAAACTTTATACACATATTATAGGTCACAGATACTCAATCTGTATAGATTTTGGAAAATCTAGCACTTATAGTTTTTTTACAGGGACACAAAGAAAAATTCTTTGCCAAATTTTTAAAAGTGTGATAGCGTCTAAACGCCTTATTAATCTCAGCAAAGAATTTGTACACATGTTATAGGTCACATTTGAACCAACTGTATAGATTTTGGTGAATCTAGCACTTACAGTTTTTTTACAGGGACACAAAGAAAAATTCTTTATCTTTATGGCCTATGAGACCAGCGATAGCATCTAAACGCCTTATTCAGTTGAGCTGAAAATTTGTATGACTATTATAAATCACTGTTGCACTAACTATAAGCATTTTGGTGAATCTAGCATTTATAGATTTTTACAGGGGCACAACGAAAAATTCTGTATCCTTAAGATCTAAGGGCTCAAAGTTCAGTAGCGTTAAATAAAACCTCGTATGATATATGGAGAAAAATCCTCAAACACTCTATTATGGTTTTCTCTTTTTTGTTTGTTTAGCAACTCCTCTTTCTTTATTTTATCTACAAAACTGTTAGTTACTCAATGTTCGGAAAGTCGAGTGGTGTCACTCCAGGTTTTTTTTTGTATGGAACAGCTTTAGTTTGGAAAAATTTGAAATTTGGTCACCGAAGTATTACGTACGTTTCTCACCAAGATCGTCAGTTACGCAATTGAGATAGCCATGTTAATTCATCGCAAAAATGGCCAAAAATATTTAAAGTCGACAAGGGGGGGGGGAGGTCTATACTAAAGCTGTGCCTTTGTATTTATCTTTATATATATATATTTCTTTTGTGCGTGTGTATGTCACTGAACTCCTCCTAAAGCAAGAAGCAAGTAGCGAAAATGTCGGTAATTATGTCTTTTACGTTATAATCGGAATTAACAGTCACCGTTCACAGCGCTCCATACCTGTTTCACTTATATACCACATCCTTACAAATTTACAATAAGTTAGTTATTTTTTTCTAGCAAAATATTCTCTAGAAATAATTTGTATGACAAAACAACGTTTGTCGGGTCAGCTAGTATATAATATTATTTTAGTTATGAGATAGGAAGTATTTTGTTTAAATGAATTATATTTTAATAACACAATTGTCTAGAACATTCCAGTATAAAAATTCAGTAGAAATTACAGTTTGCATTAATTATACAGAGTTGTAAACAAATATAAAGTACAAAAATATTTTTTTTTTCTTAATTTGCGGTTCAAGTATTGAAAAGAGTCTTACTTTGTTCTCTTTACGCCTGATAAAATAAAAGAAATTCATTTTAAACTGGTTGATGTTAGATACTTTTTCTAGAAACATAAGTAATTTTAAACTGTTTGAAAAAAATGCTTTCGGAAACTTTTTTAAGCACTCCCTTTTAATCTTCTAAAAACCAATAATCAAGATAAAAAACAGAAAATAAATTAAATGTAGCTCAGTAGCTACTGAAGTGCAAAACAAATGTGAAGAAAAAAATCCCTTTTCTTTTTTTTCCCCTACCATTTTCTTTTATTTATTTTTTGACACAATAGAAAAAAAAAAGTAAGTTAGATAATTATTAATTTTTATTTTCTGGTTGTAATATATATAAGAGAAACATTTCTTTTTGATTATATTTTTTACACTGAGGTTTTGTTATATTTAGCACATGATTTTGGGTAAACCTGAATCTAAAAAACTTAATTTTAACTGTTGATTTATGTGTCTGTTCTGTTTGTGTGTCTGTGTGTGTGTGTGTGTGTGTGTGTGTTTCTGTCTGTCTGTGTGTATGTCATTACTATATCTCAAGAAGATATAGTAGCAAGGAGTAAAAACCCGGTATTTTTAATCTGTATTATATAGGGATGATACACTAAAATTTTCGTTGAAATCAAAGAATTGGTTTGCGTACAGGAACATCCAAGATAAAGTCTAATCCAATAAAATAAGAATTTGTATATAAGTCTTAGAATAATATTACCCATTTAATAATAGTCAATTTAAAATGTTTTTCAAAATGTTTAAATTTTAGTATATTTAGATTTTTTATCAAATAATTTTCTAAAATCTCCAATTAGATCGTAACTACTTTTTAAACTGACTTTTTTCGTTTTTTTTATTTACATGATATCCTCCGTTTAGTGACTCCATTTCAATATTAATTTCTTTATGATATTTCATTAGTTTTTGTAATATCGATGTGAAACTTTTAATGAATTTCATTAAAAACAATCTAATGATTCAAATTTCTGTTATGTTCATTTTTCTTAATTAAATACACTGTGAATATTTTGCGATTATTTTTACAATTTGAGTTTTGCCGCCAAATTCTGAAAACTTGTAAAAATTTAAATTTGAAAACGATAAGCAAATGTATCAACTTTTAATTATTTCAAGTGTTTCAAAAACGATATGCATTATCTCAGCAATCACGTTATCGATAGTTATGTTATTCGTATATATAAAATTACCAAAAAAAAAAAAAAAAAAAAAAAAAATCGCCAAACATTAATAAACTTGTCAAAAGTGAAATCGCAACATTATGAAAGAGTTGTCAGAAATTAATGAAATTTCATACACAAATGACTGGTATTGGTTCAAATAACTGATTAATATTTTAAAGTAAAAAAAACAATCTTAAGGGCCCGCTTCATTCACCGCCGCCGGAAGCCGAAGCTAATGTTATTCTATGGGAAAGTTCTCTTTACAAATAACTTATTAACTAATACATATTTTTAAATTCTGTTTTCACATTCTGAAAATTCCCAGCTGTTAAATTGACGGACCTTTTTTAAAAAAATATATTTGTTTAATTTTTTTATATTTTATTTTGAAGCTGCAAAATACGAATTTTCAATATTTGAATTTTTTTCATTTTGAAATTCCAAAATAAAATACTAAAAATTAAAAAAAAAAATACATTTTAAAAAAGGTCCGTCAATTTAACAGTTGGGAAATTTCTGAATGTGAAAACAGCATTTAAAAATATGTATTAGTTAATAAGTTATTTGTAAAGAAATTTCCCCATAGAATAACATTGGCTCGGGCTTCTGGTGACGGTAAGTGACGAGGGCTGTTAAGTGTCCGAAATCAGTATTTATTGTAGCCACTACGTACTGAAGTAAATGATGCTACACGACGTGGAATACAGTCAAACAGATTTTGAGCTGCTGCCTAGGGAAGAACATTACATATTGTTTGTATGCGTACTCAAAGTTCATCTGTAGAAGCTGTATGATGATGGATCACAAACGAGACGCCAACCAATGAAATCCTTCACATGTTCAACAGGCGGCATTTTAGGCGAATAAGCAGCTCATGGAAGAAACTGTATGTTTTCTCCTAGAAGAAGCCTTAGACTTTCCATTCAACTTGTAGGGAGGGGGTAATATGCTGTAGAAAGATAACTCTATAAATGCTTTGAAGAAAAGGTATAACTTTGGTTTCCAACACCTCAATGATGTACTCGTTGCTATTAAGAGTACTCACAATTCGTAGCAGATGAGATTGTCACTTCATGGTGTTGCAATTTCAATTATTGAGGAGGGTATATATACATATATTAATTTATTCTTGATACCGACACTTACGTCCAAAATCCCACTTATAGAGATTTAAATTCGATATAGATAAGCAAATGTATCAACTTTTAAATATTTCAAACGATTCAAAAATTATATACATTATCTCAACATTTACGTTATAAATAATAATTCTTAAATGTAATGTTACAAAATAAAAGTAGTCAAACGCCAAAAATGTATTAACCCTCTCTTTCCCAAGATGGGTTCATTTTGACCCCATTTTCATGTTCAAATTTAGTAAAGCCCACGTCATTCAAAAAGTGGGCTAATTCGCCAGAAATAGCAAACGTTACCAGTGGAATGTTGCAACTTCTAAACGATACAAAAGGCGCGGTGCTAGTGATTTTCGCCGAACGTGCCAAGCGGCACCTGAAAGCAATTTTCCTGCAGTAACGTCTTGATCTTGGGAAAGCGAGAGTTAATTGATTCTTGATATCAATTCTTTTGACCAAAATTTCATGTATTACGTCATTTAATTCACTGTAAAGAATTTCTGTAAATTTACGGAAATATTTATCCAGAATTTCTGTACATTTACAGTAATTCTTAGTTAAAAGTAAATAATTGAGAATCTTAATATTTATTCTGTATTTTTAGTTATTTTCATTATTTTATTTCTGAATAAAAATTTAAAATGAATGTTTCTAGTTTAGAAAAAGCCCAAGTATGTCCAATAATTAATTAAAGCAATATTAGTCATTAACATGAATACATAAAACAGAGTTTTTAACATCTTCATTTATTTTTCTCCGTAATTTTACATAAGTCTTAAAATAATAGATTACCAGTAGTTTTCTGTTGAAATTTTTAACAGTGTGTAAAAAAAATAAAATATTCCCCCCAAAAGAGCTAGAAAAGTTATTTATAAAATTAAATTTGTTTTTTCATCGCACACTGAGAAAAAATTCTGTAACTGACATCTAGAATCTAAATTGTAGATCTAGAAAAAATAGTTCCATTTCATCCTTATAAATTCTAGTCCCCTTTGAAAGCGAGTTCTAGAAACTCTTACTGAAATTCTAGAGCGTTTGCTTATATTCTCGAGGGTAAAGTTATTTAAAAATCTCTGCAAAGAAATGCGAATACAAGAGGCGGGTTTCAGCAACTATAATCTTGGTTTGTTACATAGTTCTAGAAAATCAAGCGAGAATTTCTCCCAATACAAAAGATTCAGAATATTCAGAATATTGTTTCGCCCAATAGAATTGTGTAGACTAGAAAAACTCGATCATTTCGTCTATTCAGTTTATTGGCGTGCCTTATGCGCATAGCTCGGAAATCTATATTTCTAGTTAAGGGACTTAGAAAATGACCAATTATTCATTCTAGATGAAGGCGGTATATATTTTTTTCCTCAGTGTATGAATATAAACATTTAATTTCAAAATAGATGTTGTAAATCAAACATATTTCATTTATACATTAAATACAAAAAAAGAAAAAAAAAATGATTGTTAAGAACGAAATACTCCCTTAAGTATTATCATTTATACATATATTGCTCTATTATTTTAAATATTATATGAATAATTTCAATAAAACAAATGTTAGTTAAATATGTTCTTCTTGAAGTGCTCTTATGTACACTCTCTCAAACAAAGTAATACAACATGAAATGTACCTAATATTCATTATTTTATTTACAATTTAATTTTCTGTGTTAAATCATGTAGAGATAATATTTTGAATAGGAATATCCGCAAGACAAAATGTGAAATCTTATTTAGTGAAATAAGTCTCAATTTTTATTTTTCAGAGTACTTGTTTTGAAATATCCTTTTAAAATTTAAATTTATCTATAGTTTGAAATATAGTATTTAAAGTTTAATAAGTCTTCGATGTTTAATTTGTAAATAAATAGCTGAAACCTCTCAAATAAGACAGCGTTAATTTTTTTAAAAAAATTACCGAAATTTTCTCAATGCTTTAAAAGTTAAATGAAATGAAAAAGAAATTTTACTTGGAATAACGATTATATTAAAACATTTGCAATAATAGAATTTTTTACGTATGTGTATTTAATTGCAGCAATGTAAATTTAAGTCCGTTCTTAAAATAGCCTTAAATTTCGGTTAGTTATTTTCCCATAATTTGAAATATATATTTATTTAATTATTAATTTCATTTCTTTTTAAATTCATAAAAAAAAAAAAAAAAAAAAAAAAAACTAAGTTCTATAAAAACATTTCTGAGAATTATATTCCAACTTTTTTAAACAGTTCTATTATCAGGAAAATTAATCTTTGAGAAAAATGAAGGAAAATAAACATGTTTTCTTTCTACATTTTTTTAAAACTAAAATTTAATTGCCTGTTAAATGAGAATTATTTGCTCAGACAATTTTTTTATTATAATTTGCTGTTTTTTTATCGTTCTATTTAATATTTTGACTGTTATTCTGGAAGTTTATTTTAAAATAAAATGACAACTTTAGTTATCCAATTAAAATTACGCTTTTAAAGAATTTTATTTTAAAATAAAATTATTTATTTAAAGAAACAAGAAGTCGATTGTAAAGGGATATTTATTTTTATAAAAATAAAAATAATAATAAACTGCCCCAAGATTGAAAACGTACATGTGAAGTGTGTTTATGAAAATTAAAACCTTTATATTCCATTTTTAATGTATTTATTTTTCTTCTTTATGTATTGATTGAAGTTTTAGATGTTATTTTTATTCATTTCTTTTTTCTTCTATTTATGTTTATAGCTTCCCTTATATTATTTCCATAATTGTTGTAAAAAAAAATATTTTTAGAAATTGAAAAGCACTTTTTTTTTCGTAGTCTAATTTATGACCCTTTTATATGTTGTTATTTACTTTTTTTTCCAGGTTGTAAAAAAAAAAAAAAAAAAAAAAAAAAGATATATATATATATATATTTTTTATGAACGTTTAAAGATTAAGCTTTTTAAATCAAGCATATTCATAACAACGAAAGAAAAAAAAGTACATATATATAACAAACTCTTGAAATTCAAAGAAAATTAAAAAATACAAATATAAATTTGATTAAAATCTATTTCCAGGTATAAAAGAAGTTAGAGTAAATCTAAGCAAAAGGACTAAATGAAACAGTTTTATTTATGTAGGGTATAGTTTTATTTATGTATCGGAAACTTTAAAAACAATTTTAAATTATTTTTTGCTTATATTTTTAAATTTTAGAGACTGTAAAATTAACCAGTGTTGCGTATCTTAATTAATTTTTCAACTTATACCTAAACTAATATGAAATTCAACAACTTATTTATAACAAAAATGTTACCAGAAATATATTCGTTCACATATTCGTTTATTTAAAATTTCTATGGCAAAAGAAAGAAAGAAAATGTTTTTTGATTAAGAAAAAAAAAAAAATAATAAAAATCTGGTGTGAAACAACCACACGACTTCCATTACCCACTATTAAACGTATTATATACATTTTTTTGGAGATAATGTGATCAGAAGACATAAAATTGAACTTACGAAGCAGAAACTTAATTTTTTTTTTTTTTTAGTAAGAGTAACTGACACACGTGTAAAGACATATAAAACAAAGCTTACATAGCGAGTAAACAATAAGAAAAAAAAAAAAAAAAAAAAAAAAAAAAAAACGAAGAGTTATTTTTTGCGGAACACTGTAAAAATAATTCAACAAGTTAAAATAATAATTTGAATTAAAAATGGACAGCAATCGTTGGGGCATGGTAAAAACCCGAAATGGCTTGAACGTCGGGCATGATCATAGTGCCGATGTCACTGTGGCAGAAAAAGGTACTAATTAATTTATTTCTGATTTTATTGGGAGGGGGGGGGGTCTATTATTATATGTATTAATTTTGAATCACAATTTTCAAATATTCCATTTTCTTGTTTCTTTTTCTTTCTTTTTCTTTTTAAGTTATTTGAAACCTTTTTTTTTTTTTTTTTTTTTTCATAAAATAAATTATGCATGCTATTTTGTTGTAAAACTTATCATATTTCATTATGTATTGTCATAATTACTTTTATATCCTTTATTTTGGAGATAAAAAGTAATTTACAAATATTTTTAAATGAAGAATCATTTTGCACTTTATAGAAGGTTAAATGATTCTTTGGACCCTTTTTTCAAAATTCATTTTTTTTTTCAGTTTAAGTTTAAATTATTATTAAAGTACGTTTATAATGAAAAATATAGTGTAAAATACACTAGCAAAGAGCCAAAGTTTTATTTAATCATTCATGTTCTTTTACACTTAAGGGGTTTTTCACTTAAGGGGATAATTTTAGGCCCCCTTCCCCTACAAATGGTATTCCATATTTCTTTACATTCCACTTTATTATTATTATTATTATTATTACTATTACTATTATTACTATTATTATTTTTTAGTTATAAAAATATAAAAATCTGTATTCTATCTGCGAAATTAGGGCGTTTTTAAATAAATTTAATAATATGTTCTGATGCTTTGATACGAAAACACAAACATCACTTTTGTTGTGTGAAATACGAAAACTGTACAAAGAAGTTGAATTACAAATGAAAAAAAGAAGAAAGAATAAAATAAATAAATAAATAAATAAATTCAGTGTTAAATAAAAGCTTGCGCTATAATAAATACAGAAAGTTCAGCATACATTTCTGTGTTTAGTGTTTTTTTTTTTTTTTTTTTTTTTTTTTTTTTTTTAATGTATGCTTTATTTAGTTGTATTTATTTATTTATTTTAAATGCAAAACTTCGTTTCTTTGTATTTTTAATCTTGTTTTATGAATTGCATGTTACTTTTCCTTCGATTTTTTACGCCCTACTTACAACAAATTAAACTTTTTACTTTATAATTTAAAATACAGCTGAATTGCTTCTTGAAATGAATTTAATGATGGTGTCACATTAGAAAAATGCAAACACATAAAAAAAAAGAAAGAAAGAAAAATAATAATGGAGTAATACTTGGCGTAATATTTTCATGTTAAATAGTTAATTTTATTTTTACAAATATGATATAATATTAATTCAAGACGTCATATATTTTCTCATATAAACAAAAAAGAATCAAGAAACAAAAAATGAAACAACATCTGTTTTCAATATATTCTACCATGTAAATTCCAATGTATTACATAGAACATAAATACTTTCCAAAACTTTGTTTCTGTTGCATTTTGTAAATTTTAACGCATTTTACTTTATTCATAGTACCTTATATACCTTTAGAACGTAATTAGAAATGCAAAAGAAATTAAGATCATTGTTAAACAATTATCTTTTTTACTTTCTCTTACCCATAAGGTACAGAAAGTATTGCTTTTGGGACAAATTTTCGAACGCGAGATTTTGTTATATTAACACGTTTTGAGGTCCCGTGAATACGAAAATCATATTTTTAGCAAATGGTCTGTGTGTATGTTTGTGTGTCTGTCTGTGTGTCTGTCTGTTATCAGCATATCTCAAAAACAAATTATGGCAGAAAGTTCAAACTTGGTATTCTAAATGTGTATCATATAGGGATGCTACAGTATACTTTTCGTTAAGATCAAGCAAATGGTTCGTGTACAGACACAATCAAGAGAATTCTAATACATTACGTCTATGGGTGAAATTTCAGGTAAGTAGAGTTTAACGTCTCTAAACTGCATTAAACCAAATGAAACGAATATCTATTTTTTTGTAATAGAGATAGTTAACTGTGAAAAAAAAAATTGTGTATGTAAGAACCTCGCCTCCCCCCTAGGGGGGAAGTCCCCCCTCTAGGGGAGTAAATTTTCATGATGTATATCTTTCAAAAGAGCTTGCCAATACCTTTAAAACGAATTGTTGAACCATCGATCTGCGATAATTTAAAACAAAGTTATCGATTTTTTTTTTTTTTTTTTTTTTTTTTTTTTAGTTTTAACGAAAAAAAAAAAAAAAACTTAGAAAAGAAATCGTATTTTTTTTTTTCAATATTGAGAATAAAATGGACTTTTTTTGGATATTTGGTGTTATACTACTTCTCTAATATGGAAATCGTTTGCATTATCATAAAAGATAATTTTTTTAAATAATAATTTTTATAAATTATTTTTTAAAAACAGAATTATTTTTTAATAACCGAATTAAATTTTATATAAATGTAGGTGCATTAATGAGACAGGGTGTTGAGGGGGCGGTAGCCCCCTTCCCAGAGAACTAATTATCATATAAAACTCTTCAAAAGCCTAATATGAATTGTTTAACACAGGTTTACATAACAGTACTCGTTATCTTACCTTTTGATCTTCAACCTGTATTTATAGTATTAAATTTCAGGGTAAGAGAAAGTCGTGTGAGTGACACACCAGATTATTATTAAAAAATAAAACTATAGATTCCTTTTATATGCCCTTTTAGACTGTATAAATGCACTAAATGTATCAAAAAAGTATTTTTTTTTTTTTTACTATAGAGGCAATCTTACAAGGGGATATTTATAACTTTAATATTAAACAAATAGACGTAGAAAAACTGTTTTTTTTTTCATCCTTTTACCAGAACATCACATCTTTTCTCCGTACCAAACTTTTTTTTTTTCGTCACTCAGTTGCTGAAATAAAAGGGTGGAGTGACAAACATTTGAAACATGTGTTACTTTTTTTCTTTTGATAATCCGATTAATCAGTAATTGTAGCATTAATAAAGTAATTGTTATAATCCCCTTTGTGTATATTTTCCGAGTTATTAATTTAATACGAAAAAAGAAAAAAAGAAGAAAAAAAGCTGATACACATTGAATGAGCTAAAAGTGGAAACTTGACATACAATGTATTAAAATAAAACCATTATATTCTAGGACAAATCCGTGACGTTCTCTGTAACTCTATAATATATATTAATTTTATTACGTTTTGGAAGCAAGAAAAATATAAAACTTCTTTAATTTTCACTTTTATAAATCTAAATGTATCAAAAATCTTTTCGGAGTTAGTTGTAAAAACAAAAATTGTTCTATTAATACTATTTCCGATGTGGAACATGCCATAATAAATTAAAATGCTGTATATCATTTTTTTTTTCAAAGCATTCTATAAATATTAACGAAGCTTATACCAGAAACACATCGACTAAAAATTAAATAAAAACAATGTAAAGTTAAAAGCATTGTTAAAAATGCTAGTAAAATATTAAAAATACATACCGGTGTAATCTTTCAAAAGAACTCGTCGATATACCTTTAAAACAATTGTTTCAGCCATAGATCTGTAGTAGTTTAAAACAAAGTTAGGAAAGTTATTGATATTTTTTAATAAAAAAAATCATTTAAAGAAAATCATTTTCTCAGATATCGTCTACAGGACACAAATTGACTTCCGTTTGATATTTAGCGTTGTACTTCACTCAGATGAAAATCGCCTGCATTTATCATGGAAAAAAAAAAATGAATAACTTGTACTGCGTGAGTTCGCACAAGAAGATAAAGAAAAAAGTTTTTGAGGGTCACAACGTACTAGATATTATGTAATAAATTTAAATATATTGTTTGGTGCGCATATAATTCATACATAATGTACAGGGCATAATATACAGAGTACATAATACACAGCGCCCCCTCACACAGAAATTTATGTCAAATAAAACTGTTTGTAAAATGCAGTGTTTTAATTCCAGTTTAGGAATGGACATTCGTAGTGGACTAATTATCTTTAAAGGGCAAAAAAGGGCTGTAGAGGTATACTTAAACTTTTGTAAATATAGAATGAAAATGTGAGTTTAAAATGTATAATACATTAAATAATTATAGTTAACTGAAGACTGAAAAGAAAATATGATAATTTATCTCATACAGCAAAATCATTTTCCATTCATAGCTGTCATAATTTTAATTTATTCCGGAGCATTTTTAGCTCCGCCATTAATTCGCACCACTTTATTTTTAGAATATTTTTCTCATTATATAACTTTGATAAAATAAGAAAAAAATACTTTTTTTTAAAAAAGTGGTGTAGAATAAGGGCGGAGCTAAAAGTACTCCGGAATAAATTAAAGAATTGGCAGCTATGTATATTTGTTTTGACATAAAGTTTTTCACCGTTTTGACAGTTTAGCTTCCATTAAAATCTAAATCAATCTCAAATTAATGTTGAAAAAAAATAATAATAGTAAAACAAGAGAACTATTACTATACTCAGAAGAAGGAAAGGTTACCGAAACTTAAGTTTGATTAAAAGGAGAATCACTCAAGAACGCTATTGTGGTGAAAGGTCATTATTTACGAATTTCACACATTTGCAACAGCAAGCTCCGAATGTGTCGCAGCCCCTCAGAAGATCTTATTTTTTCTTGGACGGATGCTGTCCGAGCCCCAACGTAAAGGTTAAATAATTTATTGAAAATTTATTTTTGCAACTGGGTGAAAATAATGCCCAGACCGGGAGTCGAACCCCGGATCTTTGACTTACAAGGTCAACGCTCTACCAATTGAGATAGCCAGGCCGAAAACCGGTGGGCATACCTTTAGGCAGAACATCTGGTCTATCATGTAGATAGCTCGACAGAATAAGCCGCAGTTAATGAAAAACATCTTAAAAACAATGGGAAGATGAAATACATTTATTAAAATCACAAACAGCAGATTAGGAAGAAAATCATATAGATTGGAAATTTATTTTTCCAACTGAGTGAAAATAATTATTTTCAGAATAATTATCTCACTCAGTTGGAAAAATAAATTTTCAATATATATGATTTTCTTCCCAATCTGCTGATTGTGTGATATCAAAAAATATATTTCATTTTCCCATTGTTTAATGGTGTTTTCCATTACCTGCGGATTATTCTGTCGAGCTATCCACATGATAGACCAGATGTTCTGCCTAAAGGTTGTCTGAGTGAGTAATGTCCACTGGTTGTCGGCCTGGATAGCTCAATTGGTAAAGCGTTGACCTTGTAAGTCAAAGATCCGGTGTTCGTCTCCCGGTCTGGGCATTATTTTCACTCCGTTGCAAAAATAAATTTTCAATATATATGATTTTCTTACAAATCTACTGATTGTGTTATACTAATAAAAAATAAATAATTTATATTTCACTTTATATTTTCGTGAAACAATATTTTGTCGCTTATAGTCCACTAATGAACAACACAGGTGTGCAAAAATGATGCTGATAAAATTTGATTTGATGATTTTAGCTGATCTTAATGTTTTTTGATGCGCTGAAAACGAAAATGCAACCAGTTTTTCTCTATCACGTATATATTTTTGTCAATACAGGGTGTTTGCCGACACAATTTCTTACATATATCATCATAACGATAGATTGGATGGTTGGTTGGTTGGTGTGGTTTTACGTCATACTAGTGCTGCGGAATCACAACAATAGGTATCTGTGATTAATTAAACATGGAGACATTCTATAAAAAACTTACCATATTGGTATAAGAATAATGAAAGAAATTGCATAGTTGGCACCCTGTATTGACAAAAAACTACTTGATAAAGAAAAACTGGCATCATTTTCGGTTTCAGTACTCCAAAAAAATAAATATCAACCAAAATATAAATTCAAAATTTTACATGTAGACATGTGTATTTAATTAATCATTACTCCCAAAGCAACTAATTCAGCATTTTTATACAATAAAAACTAATTTTGCTGGTGATCGTTTAAAATTTTTATTTATTATTATTATGAAGATGATACATTATAAAAACGAAATTCTACATATATATGAAAAATAAATACATTCAGTATTTTTCTTTTGCAGAAAATGCAAATGTACATTTTAATCATGGATTGTTAATTTATTTATAATTTTTATTCTCTATGTGCAAGGGATTATTACAAAAAGTCTTTAAATGTAACACAAATGTTGAAAAAATAGTTACAATATTCATTTTATCTTAAGTAATAGATAAATACATATAACCTGAATTTTATATTGATACATTTTCTGTGTTTCATGATATATATTTTCTTTTGAAATATCTGTATGAGAGCGCATCTGTCAAAATAGCTTTAAATATATATCATTCTAATTCTGCTTCTGCAGTTGATTCACAGTTACAAACGTTCAATTACCGAGAATAATGACGACAACAATTGGATAATGTCAGAATGATTAATCGATAGTACTTATTGATCCTGAGATCGTTACGTTAATTCTGATAACAATGTTGCTTTCTGATTTAAAGTCATGTGTCTCTCCTAAATTAAAAATGAATATTAAATATCTAAAATTTAAATGTGTGCAAAATCATGTTAAATATTCAAGAGAAAAAATTTATAATTTAAACCTTTATAATGAGGCAGATAAAAAAAAAAAAAAAAAAAAAAAAAAAAATGTAGAGTAGGTGCTCCAGTGATTGGCATGCTCCAGTAATTGACATCTATCCCGAAATTATTAATAAATAAGAAAAATAATAAAATCATATATTTTACATATAAGAATTTTAACATTTTATGTCAAACACTGGAGCATAGGCTGCTAATAACTGGCAAAATGAATATCTAGCAGTGTCAAACCCTGGAACATAGGGTGCGAATTACTAATAAAAGGAAAAACTGGCAGTTTCAATCACTGGAACATTGAGTGGGTGTCAAAAAAAAACAAAAAAAAAACCAATTGTTATCAAATGTACATATTTTAACATATATGTGGTTCTGAATGTCTTTCATACCATATGTACTAATTTAAGATTTCTAAAAGTATTTTCTGATGAGTAGAACATTAAAAACATCAGAGATTACTCTAAAAGTGTCAATCACTGGTACACTTACCCTATATTAAACATATTTTTAGTTACATAAGATGATTATTTAACCTTATGTGTAATAAAGGTTATGCATATCTCCTTATCATAGTATTTAAGGGGAATTTAGTAAAGTGGTACTTAAGTGTACCATTCGTACACAAAAGTTTTGGACGACATTAGAGCCTTAAAATGTGTAAATAATATTTACTTTTCATGTTCTTTTAGTTTTTCTAAACTGGATGGTAGAATCTTGAGGTAATATAGAATTAATTATAACACACATGAAAAATACCAAGTAAAAACAGCGAGAGCACTCTGTAAAATCCTTAACCTACACCTACATGTAGCGTGTAGAAGCGTGAAATGAGATTAAAAGGAGGTATATGTATTCTATTCTTAAAAATACTTAATTTGAGACTCGAACTTCTTTTATATCGAATTTCTTCCGTAAATTCGATTTTATACGTTTTCTAAACTAATTGTACTTTAAAATACCTCTGTGGGTAAAAGGTTAATAAAGTAAATAAAGTACGTCGCAAAAGTTTATAGACTTTTTTTTTAGATTTAAGAGCGAATTAAGGGAGGAAGAAAGAAGAGATAAATTATGCAACTATCCATTGACGTAACAAAATTAATAAAAGACATAAAAGACTTTAAACCTTTTAAGTCTTTTAATTCGTGACTGTTTAGTCACGAATTTAATAAAAAGAATAATAAAAAAAATAATGCTGTCTCAAAAAATATATAGACATCCGGTGTTAAAAGTTGATTGAAGTACTGATCTCCAAATTTGCATTTACCAAGGTCATGTACTTATGATGCAGTAGTTTCTGCGATAAAAGCGGAGGTGATTTTCGACAGATGCCTCGCAACGTGCAGTTTTCGGAAAATTAAATTTTGCAAATTTATCGTTTGAAATCTCGTTAAAGAAAAATTGTAGACAATGAACAAAAAAATGGACACAACAGGGCTGGTATTTACCAAATTTTGTCAAATGGTGACAATTTTGAAACAAAATCACGTTGTGGACAACCAAAGAAAACAACTAAACGGCAAGACAGAGAGATTTTCAGATTAGTATCAACCCAGTTTGTAGGGTCATTTTCTAGAGAAGTGAGCGTTCCAGTATCGAATTCCATGATGCATTGACGGCCGCAGGTAAGTAAAGTGCTTGTCTATCGCAAAGTTCATCGTTCACCAAAGTTCACAAAACAACATAAAGACGCTCGCGTTAAGTGGGGTCGAAATCGTGTGAATTGAACAGATGAATGATTGAATGTTCTATTTAGTGAGAAAAGAAGTTCAATTTAAATGACCCTCATTGTTGAGAATATTGCTGGCACGATATTAGCAAGGAACCGCAAACTTTTTTAGTAGAAAACAAGGTGGGGGCTCATTCATGGTGCCGATGGGGGGGGTTCCTTTGACGAAACTACCGATATTGTTTTTTTAAAAGGTTTTACGAAGATTCAATGCTAGAAATACAGTTACTTCCGTTTGGGAAATTGCTAGGGGAGCACGAATGCATATATCAGCAAGACAGTTGCTCCATTAAGGTGTCAAATTCTACAATGCAATGGTTTAGATAAAACCAAGTAAATGTTATGGACAGGCCAGCCCTAAGTCCTCACCTGAATCCAGTGGAGAAACTTTGGGGACTATTATCCAGAGACGTATAGACTAATGGGCGTCAAATTGCAACAGTTGAAGCTATAAATTGAAAGAAATTGGTTGTCTCTTAATTGGTTTTCAATCATCTGTATACATGCACACATGTAGCAAAAATAAATATTAAAATAAATGTAGTACATTTAAAAATAAATACTTAAATACAATGTTTAGATCGCTTTATATTCAATGCTTATTAAAAAAAGGAAAATAATAATAATGGTTTCTTGTACTTTAATTTTAGCTCTCTCTTTCTTTCTATATATATATACAGTGCCCGCCACTTAATAAAATCACATTCATTATGAGCCAAAGTGATTTTAATAAGCGGCTGATTTTTATAACGGGCGAGCTTTTCGGAACATAAAAATAATACTCATTCCCGAAATTAGAATGAAATTTCAAAATGAAAGGATTTATAGCATTGTAAATAAACTAAATTAATATATATATATTTTTTAAACAATTAATTATTTATTCAAAGTTAAGAAATCAAACACAGATATTTTTTATAAAATCAATAAAGAAATATTATAAATAAAATTAGTTTATATGTATACTTTATTCATGTTGGGCTTTTTAAAAACAATTAATTAATTATTCATTTAAAATTAATAAATCAAACACATATTTATTTTATAAAATTGATAATGAAATATTATAATTAAAATTAGTTTATATGTATACTTTACTTACACGTTGGGCTTTTTAAAAACAATTAATTAATTATTCATTCAAAATTAATAAATCAAGCACAATTTTTTTTTCATAAAATAAAAAAGAAATATTACAAATAAAATTAGCTTATATGTATACTTTACTTCTTGAAAAACTGATCAATGGTGCTTTGTTTAGTTGGAACAATTAGATGTTCAATATTATTTGCAAAAGCGTAATATTGGTCGTGCATTTTTTTATCTGCGCCCCGATTTTCTAACACCCTTCTTAGTGTAATAAGAGCCTTTCACGCATCGGCTGCAGTAGGTGGAGGATCCGGCTCCTCGTCTAGATAACAATCACTCGATGGTTCGCTTGAAACAGATGAGATCTGCTCCACAATTTCGGCGTCAGACAATTCAGCTGATGTTATTACGTTTTCGTCAATCGCAACGTATTGAATAAAAACTTCGATAAATTCTTCCTCACCTTCAGAGATGACACGGTTTTCTTCAGGTTCTTCGTCTGAATTAAATCCACATCCAAGGAAACATTTTTTGATTGTGTTTGTTGTTACACTGTACCAAGAAATTTTTATATAATGCATATGGCATCTAGGAGACTGATAGATTTCTCTATGCTGTTTGTAAAAGATGATGCAGAATAAACATTTAAATTGATTTCTGTCACAGCTTTTCTTGCCAATTCTTTCCTGTAATGGCATTTAAAGCTTCGAATAATTTCCTTATCGAGTGGCTGAATCCCACTGATGGTGTTAACGAGAGAAACACAAGTTTTACGTGTTTCAATGTCAAATATCTGGGATGTGCCGCACAGTTTTCCAAAAACAGAACTATATTTTCTGTCAACTTTTTTTTCCTATTGCACCAAAAAATCTGTGAAGATTGCTGATGTCTTCCACGATTTTTTATTACTACAGTAATCCACAGGTAAATTTTTAACGTCTTTAAAGCACCGATGTTCCTTACTTCTAATAACTAAAGGTATTTTCTTGACAGTTCCCGTCATATTGCACATCAAAAGAACAGTTACACGTTGTTTAATTTTCTTGCACCTTTCACTGGATTCAGTTTTGAATATATGACTATGCTCACCCCTTTCATTTGGTACTGAATTTGTAACGATAGGTCTGGTATTTCTAATTTATTTTTCCCTTTTGCCGTTTTTCCATTGCCACTTAAATTTCATATTTTTGTTATTTTTTTTTAATCTAATTGTCGCATCGAAAAACCGTTCGCACCCTTGGGTTAAGAAAAATCGCCCCTTTCATTTGGTATCAAATTTATAAATATAGGTCTGATATTTCTGATCTATTTTACCCTTTTCCGTTTTCAACGCAGATTCGGTAGAAATAAAATGAAATATTTTTAATTTCACGTGAATAATAATAAAAATTAGAGAGAAAAATAAATAGTTGGCATACAAAAGTTTTTTTTTTTTTTTTTAAATCAGGAATTAGTATGTGGATAAATATTTTCATAGAGATATTTGGCATAAGTTTACTATTTTTATTTAATTAAGCAGCACTTTCCTTTTCTGCAGTAAAACAACATTTTTTGTTGTTATTATGTACCTTATGAGGTTCTTTTATGTTCTCCCTTTAATTGTAAATGATTATAATTTGGATTTTATTAAGATTTTTTTATTTTTATTTTGTAAATATCAGAAAAGAGTTTTCATTTTATTTTATTATTTTATTTATTTATTTATTTTGTGTATGGAACAGCTTTAGTATCGGATCCCTTTAGCAAAATTCGAAATTTGGCACTGAAGTAGCTCGGACGTTTCTCGCCAAGATCTTTAATTGCCCAATTGAGATAGCCAATTCAATTCATCGCAAAAATGACATAAAATATTTAAAGGCACCAAAGGGGTCCCATACTAAAGCTGTGCTTTTTGTATTTCTTTATTTATAATATTTTCTATTAAAGACTTCTGTGGTGACGAAATTTGGTGCGTAAATTGTTTGTATGCATCCGGCACTTATTGTAACTGGATTTCACAAAATTCGAAATCCCTCCCCCCTTCTCGGAGTCGGAGGGCAATAAACATGTGTAAAAATATGTTTTTCCGTTTGAATTCGTTTTGAATTTCTATAGAATACCGAATTTTGGTGTGTGGATATTGATTAATTGTACTCATTATGTACATTAGTGGGATTTTGCAAAACTTCGAACTTACCCGCTGAGGAAGGGGAAGTAAGAAGTTTGTAAGTTGCAGTCTAAGGCAGTGGGGATCCAGACTCCTCACGTCGCGAGCGAAAAAACCTCTACCAATCACAGCGAGAACTTAGTTTATTAATAAATATATGGCATTTTGACAACGCATTTAAGTTTAATGTGCAGCGAAGCAGGCAAAGCCTGCTAGTATATATATAATATTGGAAATCAGTGTTGAAATATCAATGTGTGAACGATCCGTTTATATTAATTTTTATATAGAAAATTACTCCAACACCTCTATTTTATCGCCGATTTCATTTTCCGTTTTCACATTAACTGTTTGCATTTTTTTTTTTTTTTTTTTTTTTTTAATTTTTTAGAAAATATGTGTGTGTAGTTACAAACATTTTCGTACGCATGTTCTTATTTCATAAAGAGTTTGATAAAACATTTATTATTAATTATATTATTTATTTCTTATCGTTATCTAAATATTTTTTTTTTTTCTTGCAATTTTTGCGGACCCCTTGAATGTCCTCTTCCGCAAAGGAAAAGTTATGAGCAAACATCTATGTCATACTCCTAAAGTAACAGAAGATTTCATGAAGTGTTTCTAAAAATACTCGTTGACAAAACGTGTCAAACTGAATGCGGTCACAGTATTTTGACGCTATCTGTATTACTTATCTAATTTTGATTTTCCGATAAAAATAACAAGCTTCCATGTTCAATATGTTATCGTGTTGATTAAAAGAAATAGCGTTTACCAAAAACAGAACAATGAACATTTCCAAAAATATATGGTTGCGTTCACTACAAATCGATAATAATTTACTTTTTAAAAAGAATAACGTGATTTAATATATCGAGGGCATAAAATATTCTATAAGCAGTAGAATTGCAAACTGAAGAATGTAAACATTGCTGGGTATTATATGAAACTCCAATGCAAAATATTCAATGACTCAGTCAACAGCGCATTGTGAACCAAAGCGTTTCTAGCGATATTTACTGTCTATATAGATTCCTGTCGTCCATGAAATCCAAATTTTTACACTTTTAAACTATGACAATGTACCGTAGTTCCAAAGAAATAATGCATATTATATGGCGTCCAACAGCCTTGGAACATTGCGGTTGACATTCCATTGATGAAGTTACAAAAATATTCATAACAACAGTAGAAAAATCCTTTTAATAATTAAATTTATAAAATAAGTATTTTTTTAAAATAAAATTAAAGTAACATTTAAAATGAGCAATTTATTCATGATAGAAAAATGTAAGTACAATTTAAAAACATTTAAAACCAGTCAAACATTTAGCCTGTAAAATGGATCGTTTGACGAACGACTTAGTTATTTTCAACATTTTTAACACGTCACAAGAACAACAATTGCACACTAGTAATAAAAAATATCGAAAGATAATTAGATATTCCTAAGGTACTATTTTTGCTTTATTGAAGGGAGAGGGTCGTAGCTTCGTAAAGATTCCTTCTACGCAGATGAAAGTATCATCTATGAGGTATGGCTATTAAATAACGAGACTATTGCTGTAAAACATTTTATTTTAAATTTATACATATTTATTTATTATCACCTTCAATATACACCCCTCCTTTATCACTACAACGCTCCATGTCAATTTTCCATTTTTCGAAACAGTGCTAGGAGTCTTGTTCTGTGAGCTCCTGCATGAGGCGTACCGCTTTTACTTTAACATCTTCAATTGACTTAAATCTTGTTCCTTTTAATGCAGATTTGACTTTGGGGAACATATAAAAATAACATGGAACCAGGTTAGGTGAATAAGGCGTATGGTCTAAAACTGGGATGTTGTACTTGACTAGAAACATCTTGACAGACAATGCAGTGTGAGCCGGCGCGTTGACTTGATGGAGAACCCACGACTTGTTCTTCCACAATTCAGGTCGTTTTTTTTCTTACTCTTTCACGGAGTTGAGAAAGCACCTCAAAATAGTAATGATAGTCAGATCGAACCAGATTAGCGACATTTTCGATATTTTTATCCGTTTTGGACATGGAAGGGTGACCCGGGCGGTCATCATCTCTAACGCCTTGTCGTCCATCTTGAAAACGCTTGAACCACTCAAAAACTCGCGAACGTGATAAACATTCATCGCCATAAACGTGTTTCAATAAAATATAAGTTTCACTAGCGGTTTAATCAAGTTTCATGTGAAATCTCATGACAATTAGTTGGTGTACTTTTTACACTTAACATGTGTCGGAAAAACGAAATAAACACCTCTTACACAAACGAAGGTTACGTCCAGACTGATTTCTCTACAAACACGGGAGGCGCTGCAATCGAAAGAGAAGGCCTTACGCTGCACAGCTGTCGGTCGTTCAGATTTGTCGCATATGTAATTCATCTGTAGCAACAATAGTCTCGTTATTTAATAGCCACACCTCGTATGTTTAAACTGGAAACTAAGAACTTAACACTATCGAAATCAGGAACATGATCGGTGTCTGAGCCTACAAATTAATTAACAATTTAGATGAAAAGCCACTAGACTCAAAAGTACATTCATGATCTTTATTTTTCATATCATGCTGAACGGATTTTTGATTTTATTAAGTAGTGTGTAATTGTAACAAAAATTCTACTGAAGATTAAATCAGATTTGTGTACTACTTAAGATATTAAATTAATAAAAAATAATAAATATATATTCTGTGTGGAAACAAATTAAAATATTTCGAAAACTAATTTATTTATTACTTTAATTAATTACTTTTTGGAGACGCGTTTTAATATAATAAATGTATTATTTTAAGTCGCAAATATTCTAGATCTGTTTGGTTGTTGCAAAGAGGTATTTGAAAATGTTGCATTTTATTAAATTCTGGCACAATCGATTTATTCTAATTTAATTACATGTAATAGAATTTACGTTAAACAAAACCTTTACCATAATAACTTTCATAAAAAGTTTGATAACGTTTTCTTATTAAATTAATTTTTTAATAACTTTTTATATCATAACTTTTATTTCTTTACTATTTCTCATTGCTAGTCTAATTTATATAAATGCAGAGTAGTTGGCTTGTTTATCTAAACTGGATTTATATAAATGACTAAATCCAATATATAAATGGCAAAGAGGGATAGTTTACGTATTCTAACTTATTTATAAAAGCTTTTTACTTGATTAAGAGCTATATCCTGTTTAATTACCGATTACGAGAAGTATAACAAATCGACATTATCAGTTTGATTAATTACAATTGTTTATGTTTCTCAGAAGCATGTAGTAAATTGTGTTAATTTGTTTCCACTCATTACTTAGGGCAACATTTTCTTTTCTTCCCTAAAAGAATACCTTAATATATTTTGTTTTTTGTTATTTCATAATATTTTATTTTTAATAAAATAATTGAAAAATTGAATATATAATTAACTAAATTATATAGAACGATGAAATATTTCTTTTAAAAGAAGCTTTTAGTTACAACCAAGAACCAAAAAAAGAAAAAAAAAAGAATATTTTTAACGAAATTACAAAAAATTTAATTACGTAATGTTGGTAATTATGTAAAAGATGTTTTGAAATTTTGACCATTTTCTTAGAAGTATATCTGCTGGAAAATTAGGTTAATGTGTAATGGTAAAGATGCAATAGAATGAGAGGAAAGATTCTTAAAAAGGCTTATATGCATGTATATAAAGGAATAGTAAAAGGTTGTTTAATCCAAATTAAAATTGGAAGGATAATCTTAAACATATATTTGCTATTACAAAAATAAATAAATAAATAAATAAATAAATTAATTAAAAAGAATAAAAAAGTTTACTATATATATATATATATATATATATATATATTAATTTTGTTATTGTAACTTCGACAGTTCTCATTTCAGTCACATTTTATTTAATTTACTGCATCATAGGGCCTTTTATACTTAATCATAACTTTCCCTCAAGCCTAAATAAAAAACTAATAACAGACAATTTTTCTTAAATTTCATTGCAAATAAATTAGTCTTAAAGTAAAACAAAAAATGTCTGAAAAAGTTTTTAAGACATATCAATATCTGAAAAAACAGATTAGACATAAAAAGTACCTTTATTTAAGACACTTTTTGTTTCTTAAAAAAACTGGTGGTGGAAATAAACTAATGTAAAATGTCTTAATACAAAAATATATCTAAAAATTATACATTCAAAATATCTTAAAATAATAGATTTCGTATGGCATCATTCGTTACTCAAAAGAACAGTTGAGGCGCCACCTAGTGATCATTATATTTAGAGGAAGTTAGGAAAAAAAAACACGGACAAACAATAATTTTATTTAATTAAAAGAATTTTTAACTTTGCAGCTGTTTTTTTTTTTTTTTTTTTTTTTTTTGTCTAAAATTGAATTACAACGAAACTTTCAAATATTTAAATCTGTTTTATAGAGAAAAAAGATGAGAACTTTTAGTAATATGAGAAATTTCTGATAATCACACTATCCAAACGTCGAGGGATGGAATTTTCCCATATTTATAAAATTTAGAAATTGAGATCCATTAGGTTTAATTAATAAAATATATATTAAGGTGCAGTGTCTGTTTATATATATATATATATATATATATATATATATATATATATATATATATATATATATATATATATATATATATATATATGTATATATATATATATGTGTGTGTGTGAAATCTTCAGCAGCATTTTCTCAGTTTGCATTTTGCCCGAATTCGTGATTTTCAAAATGCTAAAACATCAACTAATATTTAAGAAAAGGTTTAATATATATTGGATGATTAATAAATCCCTCTCCAACTTTTTTTTTTTAAGTAGGCACTTTGAAACGTGCAAAAAAAAAAAAAAAAAAAAAAAAAAAAAGATAAGTTTTTCATTAATTATCTGTAGAAATTTTATCATTTTGAAAATCACAAATTCATGAGAAAAATACAAACTGAGAAAACGTGATTTAAAAGTTTTAAATGTGTAAAAAATATATCTAAACTCATAAGAATTATTGCCTAAATATATAATTTAGTGAATAAAAATACCTAATATAGTTCAAATTATAAATATTAAACGGAAATATAAGCTATTCCATGAAATTTTCGGTAGTGCGAAATAAAAGGTGTCAAGTCCCCTTAAAACGAAAAACTGCAGTATATTTCTGTACTGATAAGTATAAAGGTTTTAAGTCCATATTCATGATTTTTCAGGAGACGAAGAATAAAGTTATACTAATTAAAATCTAATCAGAAGAATCGATTAGGAAAAAGGGATTTCGTTGACTTATACCCTTTATACCGTTCAATGATTGTCAACCTTTATTTAATAACGGGAAAAAATTAAATTAAATATTTTATACCATTCATGAATGCTAAATTTCTGACTTGAATCTTTTTTTTACTAATGGATTTTCTCAGAGACTAAATGACATAGACTTAAATCCTTTATACCAATTCATAGAGAATTTTTTTCTGAGTCTGGCAATGTACTTAATTTAAAATCGACATTTTTGGACTTAAATACTTTATACTTATGAGTACAGATTTTATCGCGTTTTGTTGTGTTCTGCAGTGGCATGATTGGTAAAGACACTAACTGCCTACACCAGCTTTCCGATTCCAAGCCCGGTTATCTTTCGAGTCCATCTCGGTAATGTTATATATATATATATATTAATATATATATATATATATATATATATATATATATATATATATATATATTAGTAAATGATATATTATTTATGGTATAGGAAATTCTAAAATCTATTTATAACAGAAAAATAGAATCACAAGCCACCTTTGTTTACTTATTTGTTAAAAAGTCTTAAAAATTGCGTTGTTTTTAAGCCTATCATGGCGGTGTTTTAAGACATTTGCAATGTCTTACTTTCAGATATAAAACGGCGTCTGAAAAGTAAGACTATTTTATTCGCTTAAAAAATGACCACCCGTGTCTATGAGTTTAAAAATACCATTGAAAAAACAAAAACCCTACTAAAAACCGGTAGTTGGCCCAATAACCATACCCTCTATTTATAATAATCATGCTCTTATTATCCCGCGTTTATTTGGAAAGTTCAAAGACAATAAAAATCCCCATCACTCAGACCTATAGTAAACAAGTCCGAAGACCCGACATACTGCCTAGAATTATACATGAAAGAATTTACAAATCTCTTCTCCCCTCTTCAAGATATTCTATAATTTCCACCAAGATGTTTATCCAATTTTTACGCAATGGTAACTTTAACTATAATGACACCCTTAACAGTTTTGAATAAAAGATCTATACCCCTCAACAAACATACCTGAAATTACTCTAATCATCAACTCCAAAATAATTGAACTTTATTGTGACAATAAAGATAGCAAAACCCTTATCCGTACCAATAATTTGTTACTTAACGAATCCTACTTTGCCTTTAATCATACAATATACAAACAAACTCAAGGCTTCCACAAGAGTCTCCTACATCGGAGCTTATAGCCGAATTAAAAATGCGATTATTTGAAAACCGAGCGTCAAATATCATAAGTAATTATTACTTACAAACTTTGAATAAACACCATAAAATGCAATATGGTGTTTAATGCAAGGCAATAATGCATTTTATGGTGTTTATTCAAAGTTTGTAAGTAATAATTTTTACAACGCCAGTTTTGTGGTGCTTCTTTATTAAATCATAAGTAATTGTAAACTATAGACTAGATACGTCGATGACATTTCTACTATTATCCCTGAACACATTAACCCAGACTATCTTCTAAATGACCTAAATAAACTTGATAATAACCTAAAATTTACAAGTGAAAGCGAAACAAATAATCCATTACCTTTCCTTGATGTCGTAATTAATAAAAAACCGGATACTTTCGACTCTATAGTCTATCGAAAACCCACAAACAATAATTACACATTAATAACGAATGCAGAACCCCTTTCTCGTATAAATTAGCCGCCATCTACTCTTATATAAATCGTACTATACTAATCTATTCTAACCAAACACTCCTTAAAGCTGGAATGAAATACATAAAAGAAATCGCGAATAAAGGAAACTACATTAAAAATCTTTTATAAATATTATACAAAAAACGCCTGAAAACCCTTAATAAAATAAATAACGTTCAAAAAACAGAACCAAAGTTCACTACAGCTATACATATTTGCAATTTTGCCGCCAACAAAATAAAACACGAAGACGCCAAACTGAACATCAATATTCCCATAAAACCTAACAAAAACATTTTTCAACACCTCAGAAATGAAAAAGACACCGTTCCATTTAAAGGTACCGCTGGGATATATAAAATAAATTTAACTTTGAAAATAAATCGCAAGCTAATTATATCAGCGTGAAAAAAAGACCCATCAAAGAAAGGGGAAAAGAACATCTCTCAGACCTTAAATTTAATAAATCTACCACTGCACTTTCTACCACTCATAACAGTATCCCATTAACATTAACGCTATTAACTGTTAGAAAACAGCTTCAAATAATAACCACAAATTTTCCCTAAAACGTGAAGCAATAGAAATTTTTACAACTAACTCTATCAATGACCGAGAACACAGTATAATCCCCAATGAATGGCAACAACTTTTGGACCTAACAAAGTGAAATGAAGAGAACTAGCAGTGAAGGAAAGAAGGTTTATGTGAACGTGCCAGTCAAAGAAGTCATCATCTTAGCACTGAAGAGGGCTGCGATGTAGCAACCGAAATATATATACTATACGAAAGGATAATATAATGAGGTATTTTAACCTAAATTAAAATAAAGTAATATCCTTTAACTAATTAAACTACAAATAAAATTATATTTATAGATTTAAAATTTGCGTACCTATATATATATATGTGTGTGTAACGTGGCAATAACGAAAAAGTTATACCCCTTCCGGTGATAATTATATCCCTTTTATGTAAGGAATAAATGCAAAATAATAATGAAAAAAAATGTTTCCCATCTTTTTAAATTACGACGGTGGCCTATTTTTATAAGACATAATACACTGCATGAAAACTATTTTATATATCTTTTGGAATTAAGACAAAATAAGCAATTTACAAGTAATTACAAGAAGAAAAACTTACCCAATTACTTTCATCGAAAATTAAGTTGTCTTTAAGAAGAGATATTAGTTGTAATTTTTTAATTCTTAATTTGTCTTTCTTTTCTCTCGATTGTTGCTTATTAAAAAATACGTAATCATAGTTATTAAAAATGTTAAATTAAATGTATTTGGAAAAAAGAAGATTTTGTCGCCATGGATAATAGGGTATAATATGACACAGTCGCCACAAGGGAAAACAAATTGTTACCCATAGTGCTAAAAAATAAAAACACTGAAGCTATTGTGCACATTGAATATTTATTTAAAAAAAAAAAAAAGCATCTTAGAAAAACAACGTATTGCCAAGTATTAAAAGTAACTCGAATTCAAGAAGGCAGTATGACATCAGAGAAAAATAAAGGCTCATCATTTAAAGTTACCATACGTTTTGGGCAGATTTTTAATTTATCAATCACTCGAGAGAAGAATATTTAAAATGGTATCTACGAAGGTAGAAATATTTATTTAATTTAATTTTATTTATTTACAACTTCTAATTTGAATTAAAATGCTGGAAATCCTAAAGAAAGGCTCATATGGGAAAAGAAAAGGTTGAAAGCAATGCAAAGAAATCATTTTTTAAGTAAAAAATAATAATAATAATAATGTAACCATTATACAGATTTTCTCTATAAAAAATATTTACAATTTTTTCAGAAAAAATATCAAAATGAAAATTGAAAATAATTAGTATTTAAATTCACAACACAATCATATTATTATTATTATTATTATTATTATTATTATTATTATTATTTTATTTTATTTTATTTATCTATTTATTTATTTATTTATTTTTTTTTTTAGTCCTAAAAGCAGATTTATTTTTTCAGTTATGCATGTTTAACTGTAAATAAATAAATATTTAAATAAATAAAATACATAAATAATTAAAAATAAATTTAAAAAATGTAACTCATTGTTTATATATTTTAGACTTTTTATTTTTTTACGTATTTATATTTACACTAAAAGAATGAAGTTCGGCAAAATGTTGAAAACAATGTAAAACTATATAAAACTTAATAAAATTTATAACAAATATATAAAACAATAAAAGGCATTAGTTTTAGTTTTATAGGAAAAAACTATTCTGGATGTTCTTCAGGAAAACAATAAAATCTATACTAGTGCATATTGCTTTTCTTTTTCCTTTGTGTTCTGGGATTTTTTATCAATATATTACGTAATCTTTTCTTAGGACGCCAGCTGTGATATATAATATCAATTATATTGTCGAAGGTTCATGCGTAAATTCTACGTAACAAAAATATTGCTCGTTTCACAACAGTTTCAAATAACTATCTCTCCATCAACTTCTTAAAAAAAAGAAAAGAAAAGAAAGAAAGAAGCTGTGATTTTTTTGTTCTTTTACAATATTTACTTTTTGATGCTTTAATTTATGCATATTCAGAATATGATATTGATTAAATTTATAACAGTTTAACTTAGACTGAATTTTGCTTTCTTTTATAGGAAGAAAGAGGCATTTAGTTATAGTGGATGAGAAAAAAGCATTGACTATTTCATTTATTCTTAATATTTGTTTTAAACTATTTTGGTCGTGTTTATAATAGTCAAATTTTAATTCAATGTATTGCATTAAACTTTTTTAATCACTACGGTTTACTCAACAGTGCTTGTTACCAAACATATCAACACATTAAAAATCACACACAGGCATGATAATTTTTTTCCATAAAGTATTTATATAACCACGATTTTTACTTTTTCTTACACATAATCTACAGAAAGTATTCTTTTTAGGACAAATTTTCTAAATTAAGTCTTTGTCATATTTACATGATTTGAGGGCCCCTGAATCTAGAAATCATGTATTTAGCGGTTGGTTCCTTTGTGTGTCTGTGTGTGCGTCTGTCTCTCATCAGCAGATCTCAAAAACAAATTTAGCAGAAAGTTCAAACTTGGTATTTTCAATGTGTATCATATCGGGATGCTATACTAAACTTTTCGTTGAGATCAAACAGATGGTTTGTGTACAGGGACACCCAACAGAATTAAAATACATCGCGTCTATAGGGGGAATGGCAAGTAAGTACAGTTCAGCATCTATAGACTACACTAAACCAAATGAAACGAATATATATAGTTTATATGCGCAAAAACATGTTTCATATAGACTATGGTATAGAAATTATTTACTTTTCAGTTATAGGGTTACGCAAAATAATATAGATTATATACTAGATTATAATGCGACAATACTTGATTTGTTGGTTGGGATGTCCACTGTTTCCCATTCTCTAGTGCTAATCCACTGCTACATGATGTGTGAGTTTTTGCCTGCTACGTTTCCGTCCTGGGCCGGTTGACTCTTCTTTAGACGACCTGGTGGTCTCGAGCTCCCCCGATCCCACCATATCGACATCACATTTAGTACGGACACCCGATCAACATGGGGCCACCTTGGATAGAACCTCCAACCTCACGCCGTCCACCAGCTCATGCCGGGAACGGTGGCGTGTTCCTGTAATCCAGCGACTCGGATTCTTGAGTTGGTGGACGGCGTGAGGTTGGGGGTTCTATCCTCGGTGGCCCCATGTTGATCGGGTGTCCGTACTGAATGTGATGTCGATGTGGTGGGATCGGGGGAGCTCGAGACCACCAGGTTGTCTAAGGAAGATTGAACCGACCCAGGGCCGGAAACGTAGCAGGCGAAAATACTTGATTTGTTTCTTGCATATTTACACGTTTTCAGGCTTCCTGAATGCCAAAGTCAAGTTTTATAGTTTGATCTTTGCCTCTGTCTTTTAAAGTAAATTAAAAACAAATAATTTTAGGCGATCCAAATGATGTATTTTGAAGTGAATACGTTTGTTACAGGAAAATTTTGTTCAAGTTTGATAAGTTTTAAGGAATGATGCATGTGTAAGTTGTCTGAATAAGTTTAAATGAACTTTTGAACTTAATAACAGATTTGAATTCTCTATAAATGTAGGTACAATAATGAAACAGGGGTTGAGGATGGAGGCAGCACCCCCTCACATACAATTATTTATCAAATAAAGCTGTTCCGAAGTCTAAGTTGTATTTTTTTAAGATAGGTTTACATAACAGTACTCAATATCTTATCCCTTAATCTCCAATCTGTAAATTTCAGGGTAAGAGAAAGTCGTGCGAATGACACACCAGATTATTTCTATTGTACATATCTATATGTGAAATTATAATATATGTTTTCAGTCATATAAAAGTTGAAAAATGTAACAAAAATAACTAAAGAAAAACTTACGAGAAAATTAATAAACGTGTAACAATTCATAAGGAAAACTTACTGCAAAAACGTAAAATAAATGATTTAATAGTTCTAGAGCAACAAAATAACTCTTGAAATTTAAAAATACATTTAATTTAATTTCTGAAAAATAACCTTTTCTACATATGCGGAAATTCGTATTGCCATAGCTTTCTTTAATATCTCACTAAAAGTACATTAACCTACCGTACATGAAAAATTGATTCAAAATTCATAAGCCTGTTTGAAGACAGGGAAAAAATTTTCTATAAATTCCACACTTAAACGAGATAAAAATTCTGTAGGATATCTGACTTTAAACGATAAAATATTAGTGACAGAAAGTAGAATGTAGTTAATGTATCTGTCAGATGTAGATAGAGACTATATTGAATACCATTTTTTACCCGAAAATGCGTCGGATTTGAAAGTTATTTGAAAATGGGGTTATGGATGTCAGTGATCTCTCGAGAGACGAAGGAAATTTTATCGAAGAATCTAATAAATCATTTTTGTAAAAAAAGAGTCAGTAGTAGGAATGTTTAAGGGGAAAAAAATAGATAGTATTAAAATATAGCTGGATTTTCGTTTAAAAAAAGTTTTAGTTTAAAGTACTGGTTTAATTTTATTAAAATTATTTAATCAATGCATATTTTAAAAATTGTTTCTGTATGCGACATTTCACAACGATTCGATACTTTATAACTAACAAAATATAATTGATGTTTCATAACAAACCCATCTCATTTAGAAATATGAAGCAAAAAATGAAAAAAATGTAGCTGGAGGTTATGAAAAGGTCAGAGAAAGTTTCATATGAATAAATGATTTAGAATAAGAAATTATAATCTAGTGTGGCCTCCTACGTGTTTGACGACTTCAAAAATACGTTCTGTCATCGATGTAAAGAGATTTTGCAAGGTTACTAATGGGATGTCTGTCCAGACTTTTCAAAGTTTGTCCTTCAGTTCTACATATTAGAAATGTTTTCCTTGCGCTTACGCCTTGCGCACCGTCATCCTCCATACATTTTCTATGGGTTTTAGATCTAGACTGCATGCTGGCCATTGTAATGACGATATATGTTTATCTTTATCTGGACTGCATAATTTTGAAATTTGCATAATAATTTCAGTTTTAGAAAATATATTTTTCCACTGCTGAGTTAAAAATGCTTAGAATCAAATCAAATTAGTAAGATTCATCGTAAGTATCCATAGTAAGATTCATCCATTTCCTAAAATTTGTCGGAATAAAGTTACTATATCACCCCACATAACAGAAATCTCATGGCTAATAAATGTATCTGCAAAATAAATAAAGAAAAAAAGAAAGAAAGAACGTTCATTCGACTTAGAATAATGCAAAATCTAAAAAAATCATAATAGATCGCGCAAACAAATTCTTGCCAATAAGCCACTTTTAAGAGTCAGGCCTAACTGTATTCAAATTCATGAATAAAATATAAGATTTTCAGCATATGTTTCAAAACAAAAAGTTGATATATTTTTTTCAATTTCTTTAAGAAAATGTGCATTCTATGTGTATTAGATTAAGTTTTTGTAGCCAAAATTGTAGCCAGAGCACTTATAATCGTATTGTTTATTACAGACGAATTTATGCTTTTGGTATAGAGTTGATCAATCAGAAAACACCTTACGTCACTATCGTAACGTTTCGACAAAATATAAGCGAAACAATTCCACTGTAGAGCAATATTGCATAGATAATTCTAGTATAATGAAATGAATTATCTAGAGCAACAAAACAACTCTAGAAATTTAAAAATACATTTAATTTAATTATTAAAAAATAATCTTTTCTACATATGCAGAAACTGATATTGCGATAGCTTTCTTTAATATCTCCCTAAAAGTACATTAACATACCGTACATGAAAAATTGATTCAAAATTCATAAACCTGTTTGAAGACAGAGAAAATTTTTTTTCATGAATTCCACACTTAAAAGAGATAAGATTTCTGAAGGATATCTGACTTTAAACGATAAAATATTAGTGACAGAAAGTAGAATGTAGTTAATGTATCTGTCAGATGTAGATAGAGACTATATTGAAAACCATTTTTTACCCGAAAATGTATCGGATTTGAAAGTTATTTGAAAATGGGGTTATGGATGTCAGTGATCTCTCGAGAGACGAAGGAAATTTTATCAAAGAATCTAATAAATCATTTTTGTAAAAAAAGAGTCAGTAGTACAAAAGTTTAAGGAATTCTAATTCAGATAGTACTAAAATATAGCTTGATTTTTCGTTTAAAAATAAAAAAGTTTTAGTTAAAAGTATTGGTTTAATTTTATTAAAAATATTTAATCAATGAATATATTTAAAAATTGTTTCTGAATGCGTTTCTTCACAACGATTCGATATTTTATAACAAACAAAATATAATTTATATTTCATAACAAACACATGTCATTTAGATATATGAAGCGAAAAATGAAAAAGTAGCTGGATATAATAAAAAGTCCAGAGGCAGTTTTATAATAAGAATAATTTATAAGTTATGAATAATTTATAATATTTTTTAAAAAGAATTTTAGAATAAGAATTTTAGAATAAGAATTTTAGAATAAGAATTTAAAATATAATGTTGCCTCCTTCGTGTTTGATGTCCAGACTTTTTGAAATTTGTCCTTTAGTTGTATATATTCAAGTTGATTTCCATGAGCTTATGCCTTGCTTACCGTCATTCTCCATAGATTTTCTATGTGTTTAAGATCTGGACTGCATGCTGGCCATTGCAATAATTGTATGTGTTTATCTTCAAGCCATGATTTGTTAACCTTCAGGCGTGTATGGCAGCAGTGCCCTGCCGCATAGTAAAGTCGTCTCCCATAAGTGAATCACCTGATAGTTGTTCATGTAATATATATAAAATTATTTCATGTCATATTCTCATATGCGTTGAGCAAGCAGATACTTTTTTCAAAAATATACACTGTTTGTAATACAGTTGACTTGATTGATTCTCTTCTTATATACTGTAAAATTTGGCCCCAACAATTAAAGACCTGTTAACAATCTGTTGTACGTAATGAATTGTGATAGAAATTGTTTTACATATTATTAAGATAATGATAAAATAATTTATACGATCATAAAAGTAAGTTTAAATTATCATAACCACTTAAAATGAACCTACTTAACTTTTTCTGATTTTTTTTTTCTTTTTAAGTTGAATGCTCTTATTAATTTCCAAAAGAAATATTATCAATATAATAACATAATGAAAAAATTATATATTTACTATGAATTGCAAAGCTGCTAACTGCTGAGTTATTTTGTCACTACTAATTTTCAATAAAATTTTTTTATACCATTTTAAACTAAATATGAACTTTTATAACTAAATATGCAATATATATATATACATATATATATATACATATATGAATCATTCAAAGTGGTACTAAACAACAAAGAAAATGGCAGCAGTATTATTAGAAAAATAGAAGAAAACATTCTAATCCATATACAATATTATAAAAGCCCTATTACTTAGAATCAAAAAGCTTTACACTCGGTAATTATACATTATAAACGAAATCTGAACAGTCATTTTTATACTAAAAGAATTGATAGAAAACGTAGATAGAAAACGATTTAGATAGAAAACGTACCGAACTCCACAAAAATGTGATACGTGGATTAGGTTTTAGAGGGGTCTGGGGAGATGCACTTTAATTATAATTGCAATTTATGCATCTTATGCATTATTATGCATTTTACGCATTACTATGCATTATTAATGCTAGGGAAATAAATAACCTTTATCGCAAACCTGAATATATCCGTAACATTTAAATAGTTTAATAAAAATTATGTAGTTTGCATGTGTAACAAGCATATCTGATTATTTATGTAAATTAAATAGTCGGATCAATAAAATCGTATATGCTAAATTTCCAACTGTTTTTTGTTAGCCCAAGGTCAAATTGGAAGAATATAACTATTAAGGCTCTAAATCAATGTAAGATCAAACAAATCAGTCATTCCAAATTATCCAAGAAAATAAAGAGCTTATTAACCGTATTCATATACAAGGTGTTTCAATACTTATGGGCAAAAATTTGAGGGGGTGGTAAAAAACATCTAAACAAGCCATTTTCACCATACAATGCATGGGCGGAGAGAAAGTGGTGACCGCTAGAGGGTGCTGTAATGGAAAGTATAAAGCGCGCGTCTTTTTACCCATTGTCATCTCTACCGTGGATTTCAGTAGTCATGACGACATAGAGTAATCAGGAAAACGTGGACATGCATTTCATGCATGGTCTGGCAAATGGGAATGCTCTGGAAGCCGCAAGATTGTTGTGGTACTTATCGGTCTGGCACGTATCTTCTCGGGAAACGCTGCGTGTACAGAAAAGTTGCAATTTTTTTCGTGTTCACTTGGATACAGGTATTTTTAGGATGGATATTTCAAAGAAAATCAAGTAAATATTTCTATATCTTCTATCTTAAAAATTAATTGAGGAAGTTTGTGATTTTGGGTTGAAGTATTTTGACAACGCTATTACTCAATCTTCTAGATGTTGCTAAATTAATTTAGAACAACTTCGGAGAATCACATTCAAATGGAATTTTGTGCAGACTCATTTTTATAAGCTAACTTAAATGTGAGAGTTAATTCAAATCTGATGAGTAAGTTGCTTTATAGTTTCCTGAGATTTAAGACTGCTTAAGATATGTAAGTTAAATTCTTGTGTGAAAGTCTCAATAGTACCCTCTGTTAAAGTTTAAAATAAAGTAAGTTATTTTTATTTGACTTATCTTCATTTGCATTTAATAAAAAATGAGAAATTTGGATGGCTGATACAAACAGGGCTACTAACCAATCTTTACAAAGAGTGCCTTTTTTTTTTTTTTTTTAATTAATTAATTTATTTTTTTGAAAAGAAAATATAGTAAAAAATTTCTTCGATAGGGGATGCTGCACTGGAGCAAATCTCCTATTTCAATATGAAGCTATATTTATTTGAATAAACTATATTTATGTAGACAAAACTTTACAAGCTTTTACACTTTTATCTTATTTTATGTGTACGGCATCATGACAAACCAGTGTTAACAAATGATATACGTTACCGCTAACTGCAGCAAACAGTAATGGTTGGATACAAGAGATTTTGTGGCGAATGGCTTTAAATGGATGCACCAAAGCGCATGGTCGTCTGTAGTATAGTCATACCCCCCTCCCCAGGCCCCCGACTTACGGCAGGGCATACGGGGCAAATGCCCTGGGCCCCCCTTCTGGAAGGGGCCCCCCCTACAGGCGAATACAGAAATTCTGCAACCTAAAGACCTCTTATGCCACTGCAAGGGGGCCCCCCAGAATAGGCTTGCCCCGGGGCTGCAGGTAGTCTAAGTCGGGCCCTGCCCCTCCCCCCCAAAATAAAATAAAATAAAATAAAATAAACCTATATACTGACTTATTTTACTGCAAATTATCATTACCAAAACGTCAGTGGAGGCCTCCTTCTTAAGACAAAAAAAGATTTTTGGTTCCGGATATGCGTCTGTTTGTTTGTCTGTCTGTTTGTCGCTCGATAGCGGCCGTAAACACCATGCTATTAACTTGCAGTTTGGTACACATGTTCACGAACTCCACGGATTTTGCTGTATAGTTTTAGAAGTGTACTCTATTTGTAGTAGTTTCTGTACAGGGACACGCCAAACTTTTTCTTATCATTACAGCGTATGGAAAGAACTTTCATGTAACGCGATAGCGGCTGCAAAAATCACTCTATTCACTTGCATTTTTGTATAAATGTTTATGAGCCACACAGAACTATCTGTATAGTTTAGGGTGAGTATTCTCTATTTGGAGTGAGTGTACAGAGACACACCAAAATTTTTCTTATCATTACGTCCTATAGGCAGGATATATATGTATCGCAATATCGGCCGCAAAAATCCTCCAACCGACTTGCAAATTGACGCACGCGTTCAGGCTATGTATAGAAATAGCTGTATAATTTTGTATGTTTATTTGTTTATGGATTGTGTATAAGTGCACGCTAAATTCCTTACCATTACGGCATACAGGGTCAATTTCCATTAAACGCATTTTAACATCATTACTCTGCAATCAATAAAATGAAATTAGCCTACATTACTGAGATGCTTAAACTCATGTGCTCTACAAAAAAATATGTGTGCTTAAGATTCCTAATTAATGTACATGACCTTACAAAATTGTTCTGACAATTTCACATAATCATTCAAATTATGTCGAATTTTAAACAACTATTTATGAAAAACGTATAATGAGCTGAATTGTTTTTACTGATGTATAGAATGTTTAGGGTTCGCTTACAGAGACACACAAAAGAATTTCGTGACATTAGAGCCTATGGACAAAATTTTATTTAAGCGCAATTTAATGCGTTCAACATAATGAAATTAACATACATTATAAAGATGCTTAAAAGTATGTATAGAATAAAAAAATTGTTTACGGGACCACACAAAAGAATTCCAATGACGTACTGTAATCATCCAAATGATGTCAAATGTGTTTGAAAATTTAATCAATTATAATTAATTAGGTGTATTCTTATTATCGGCGTAGATAATAACTGTGGTTCCTTTTCCAGGATACATAAAAGAATTTCGTGTGGGCATAGAATTGGTAATTAATTTAAAGGGTTACACAAAATAATTCTAATTTGTTATGTAATCTGCATGAAATTTGGTACAAGAATTTATGAATTACAGAGAATTAATGCAAGACTATCAGTTATTAGGAATACACATGTATACAAATAATTATAGAAAGAGAGATACAGCATGGGGTTGAGAGTGGCGGCAGTCCCCCTTAGAAACGTTTCTGTTTATGTAGGAAGTCAATCGGATCAATATATATTTAATGTATAATCAGGATAATTAAAAATTATCTGTTGAGTAATGTGTGATGCAAAGTAGACGTTGAGGTTCCTGATCTCGACTGGTATAAATATTCTGTTGTTTGCACACGATTCGTAGTAACATTTAGTAGATTATACTTAGAGAGTCATCTACATATTAAAATTTTCTGCAAGTTTTTTTTTTTTTTTTTTTTTTTTTAATAGTAAACTTTTATTATTATTATTTTTATTTATTTATTTTTACTATTTGGTTTAAATTATCTCAGAAAATGGTATCGTAAGTATATTTTTCTGAGTATAAGCTGTCAAAATCTGAGGATGCTAATGTTAAATGAAAATGGTAGACTTTAATTCATATCTTGCTAAAGAATTATTAAATTCAAATTACTTTTTTCAAATTAGGAATTACGACCTGTAGTAATTTTTGTACTAACAGAGTAAGCATAATCAGAAACATAGGTTTTCAAGCCTATTGCTCATTCCTATAACTAATTTTCGAGTTATAATGTTATTTTTTTATTGACTTGTAAAGGGCATCACATATTATCATTTCTATCATCTTTTATCATTTGCATCATATATTTGTATCATCTCTGTATTAAATCTGACAGAAAAGTTTTTCAGTTCACTTTTACGTGATTTTTATTGTTTTCTACAACGTTTTGTTGTGCATTATACAAATTAGATTATTTTTGGAAAATTAAAGCTTTGAAGTCGATAGATTGCAGCGAATATTTCCAAAAAAGAAAACAAGAATGAATTTCTGTATCTCTGAAGAAAAAAAATACATGTGTCACTCGGGGACTGCCGCGGTAAAGCTATTGCATAGCATTTTTTATCAACTTATGCAATTATAATTATTTATTTATTTTATTTTTTACCCTTCCCCTCCCTCCCCCCTTTCCCGCCCCTCCCAATAATTTTAAAAATTCAAAAATATCCGCAATCGATTTGTAGGTATCGAAAACCTCGATGTACCAAATTTGAATGATCTAACTCTATTTTTTTGCCCCTCTGCCCCCTCCCTACCTCGGCCCTTCTAATAACTTTTCACTTTCAAAAATATCCCCATTCGATTTGCAGGCCTCTAAAACCTATCTGTACCAATTTTCAATGGCCTAAATGTATTTCTATTTGTTTTTGCCCATACCCCCCCCTTACCGCCCCCTAATAATTTTACAAATTCGAAAATATCCGCAATCGATTTGTAAGTATCGGAAACCTCTATATACCAATTTTGATCGATCTAACTGTATTTTTATTTTTTTGCCCCCCCTCTCCCCTCCCCCCTTCTCGCCCCTCCTAATAACTTTACAATTTCGAAAATATCCCCATTCGACTTGCAGGCCTCTTAAACCTATCTGCACCAATTTTGAACGGCCTAACTGTATTTCTATTTGTTTTTGCCCCATAGCCCCCTTACCGCCCCACCCCCCTACCCGCCCTTCCTAATAATTTTACAAATTTAAAATCATCCGCAATCGATTTGTAAGTATCGAAAACCTCTATGTACCAATTTTGAACGATCTGACACTATTTTTATTTTTTTGCCCCCTCCCCTCCCCCCTTCTCGCCCTTCCTAATAACTTTACACAATCGAAAATATCCCCATTCGACTTGCAGGCCTCTTAAACCTATCTGTACCAATTTTGAACGGCCTAACTGCATTTCTATTTGTTTTTACCCCATAGCCCCCCCATACCGCCCCACCACCCTACCCGCGCCTCCTAATAATTTTACAAATTCAAAATCATCCGCAATCGATTTGTAAGTATCGAAAACCTCTATGTACCAATTTTGAACGATCTGACACTATTTTTATTTTTTTGCCCCTCCTTCCCCTCCCCCCCTTCTCGCCCCTCGTAATAACTGTACAGAATCGAAAATATCCCCATTCGACTTGCAGGCCTCTTAAACCTATCTGTACCAATTTTGAACGGCCTAACTGTATTTCTATTTGTTTTTGCCCCAATAATAAAATGTATGTGTTACGGGCAATGTAATTATTTAGGTCAGTATTCATAATGCTTGGTTATTATGAATAATGACCATTAAAATTGGGCAATTTGATAAATTTGAATTACTTTACGATAATTTCTCACATTGCCCGGTCATTATAAATACCGCTATTATTTCTTTGGGCACTTTGAATAATTGACAGCAATGGGACAACCACGTGCGTGTGGTGTGATTCTGGCTGGCCAATTAGCAATCATTTTAAGTCGCTTGTGTGGTGTGATTCTGGCTGGCCAATCAGCATTCATTTTCAGTCACTTGTCGCCTGTGCCGGTACCTGTGGCTTGCGTCGCGTTATTTACGTTTTCCGGTTGTCTTTGGATGTTATTTAGCTTATGTGCGACAAATGCTTATTGATGTATGTCTTAAATTGACTTTGGGTTCTGCTTATTTAGTGTTAGTGATTTTTCTATAAAATAAAATGCAGGAACAGTTAGTAACTGCTGTCAGTGACATGAAGCACCGTTTGAATGAACGTCTGGATGAATTATGTTCATCAAAAGCTCAGAATACACAAATTCTCACAAAGCCACAATACTTGGAGTTAATAGAAAAGGTTAAAACATCTAGAAGCAAAGTGGTAATTAAAAAACCTGAGGATTATCAGCGTTTACGTAGGTTTGGCGTAATGACTATTGGAGAGAAGGAAAAGTTGATAGTTCCTGTACAGGAAGGTAAAGAGCAGATAAGATTTTACGTACATCGGGAAGTGATATTTCAACTCTTACACGATGCACATATAGCAATTGGGCACGGTGGTCGAAACCGTATGGAAAAAGAGCTAAATTCAAAGTATAAAAACATTACAAGGGAAATGATTGTTACATATGTAAATTTATGTATGACCTGCGAAAAAAAACACAGTGTGCCAAAAAAAGGTTTAGTTGTTAGACCGATACTAAGTAAGAATATGAATTCAAGATGTCAAGTCGATTTAATTGACATGCAGTCACAAGCTGATGATCAATATAAATTCATACTTGTATACCAAGACCATCTTACTAAATTTATTCAACTTCGACCTCTTAAAAGCAAAAGAGCAGAAGAAGTAGCTTATGTGCTTTTGGATATTTTTACAATTTTTGGTGCGCCCAGTATTTTGCAAAGTGATAATGGGAGAGAATTTGCTAACAGTAATGTAATATTTGCAACATAATTTATCATTTTGTCATATCCTTTTGGGCACTTTTTAAATTGCCCGGGCATTATAAACAATGCCCAATTATTTACATTGCCCGTAACATATGTATGTAGAGTACTCACTCATTTTCTTTCACTATTTCTTCATCACTTTCTTCATTAATAAATGCACTTTGTTTATTCATATTTAAAACACTTTATACACAAATTTTACGCGTACAGCTATTCACTGTTGTACATAGATGATAGATACCTATACACCTATATACTTTCTCACAAACAGCTGCTTACGTATTCGTCCGATTTCGGAGCAGCTCGTCTCGATCCGTGCGAGCCTCGTACAGTCGTATGCCGAAATCTGCCAAACTATGTTAGGTTTATTTTCGTTACGGAATTTCTTGATTCGATCGCCGCGCTCAAAGCCCGCGATAAAAGCTATGCAATAGCTTAAAAAAATACAGAGGATTTTTTTCTGCCACCAGTATTTTCCTACAAAAAATTCTATCTATAAAATCACAACAATAGATTTAAAAACATGATAGAATTTTGATTCTGAATAGAAATACTGGCGGAAAAAAGCAAACATATTCATTCCTGCATTTTGCATTTTCGTATCTGAATCTATATGTGACGCCAATATATGTATATATACTGCTGAATTCAAAATTTAAATGACTTTATCATAAATATGTTAAATGATTTTTTTTTATAATTTAAAATTTTAGGCAAGTGCGAAAAGGCGGGGATTACATTATGAAACAGGAATATATCCAACGTTGATTTGTTGAGTGTTTTCTTAAATACTAAATAAATGCTCTTAGCTTTTCACTGTTTAATTTTTGTTTATATTTTGTTGCCCATATTTATGTGTTCGAATATTGTAGGGTTCGTACATCTCATGTTAAATGTAAGGTTTTAGAAAATGCGGTAATACGGGCTAACTGTTTGAAATAGCGATCTGCATTCGGTAATACACTATACATTATTTAATATTTAACAACTTTTATAACTTTTACATTTACTGTGAACTTTCGGTTTTAATCTTGATGTCCATATTTTTGTATTTGATTACTGTACGGTTTGTAAAGTTCAAGTTATTTAAATTTTATGGCATAAAGTAACATAATAAAAATATTTAATTATATATATATGTCGGACATTTGTTAGTTCTTTAGTGTATAAAATCTATTACACTACGCTGCAAAAAATAAATAAATAAATAAATAAATAAATAAAGTTGAGCCCTGATACCATTTCTGCTGATTCTTATGTAAACTGACCTCCTGTACCCGAATATGACCCCCAATTTTACCCATCACCCACCGTTTTCTCAGGACACCACCCACTGCCTCAATTTTTATCAATGTACGGTAATTTTATAGCCATGAATTTCATTTGGAGAAGGGAAAATGAATAATGTAACACTTGAAAAAAAAATTAATAATAGAATAAAAAAATAGATCAGAAATGTAATATATAATATAAGTGGCAACCCCCCCCCCCCTAAATTTTCCTTTGCCGAAAATGTTCATGTTTTAGAATTTTCTAACTATGTAACCTCTCAGAAGATATTTAACATTTAAAATAATCCTTTCCCCTCCCCCTAAAAATTTAATTTCTAGTCATAAAATTACCGAAGTGTGATAAAAATAGGGGATCGTCCCTAAAAAACGGTGGGTGATAGGGCAAAATGGTCGTCATATTCGGATAAAGGAGGTCATTTTACATACGAATTTCCAAAAATAGTGTTAGGACCAATTTTCATGCCGAGCAGTAATATCGAATGAAATGCCCAATATAATTTATATCCGACTAATTTCAATCACGGCATAAAATCTAATTTACTGTTTAATTTACCTAAAACTACTCGTATGTATATCGATTATATATTTCTGTCGACAAATATAATTTCTTAAAATCTGTGCATTACATATAAAACTTATATTTCTCTTTCTATTATTTTCTTCATTCATTTTATAAAAAGAAAAAAAAATAAAATAAAGTTTTATATTTTCAATGAATTAAATATAATACAACTTTAAAATTTAACATTTCATTTCATTTCTAAAACCGGAAACAAATAGATATCTGATTTTCGTTATATTCAGGACAAAAAAAGTTACGTTTTATAAGGCGACTGAATTTATCAAAAGAATTGCAAATTTATCACATAAATTTCCTTAAAAATTACGTGAGGAATTTTAGCATGTCAAAATTTGAAAAAATAAATAAATAAATAATATTAACCGGGTTTATTTCCCCGACTCTGCTCTTTTATAACATTTATAATGGTAAGATATATTTCTTTTTAATGGGATCATTGAACTGTAGTTTTTTTTTTTTTTTTTTTTTTTTTTTTTTTTATTATTATTATTATTAGCTTTTAAATAAATATAACATTTATCATTTCTTTTTCACAGCCTGTTTTTTCATTTATCTATAACATGCAGTTTTTTTCTGTATTTTGCTTAAAATTATGCTTCAAATATGCAAATAATTTTACTTTTTACAATATTGAATAAAACTAAAAAATTACACTAAAAAAACTAACTAAAATTACACTAAAATTACACTAAAATTACACTAAAATTACACTAAAAATTACACTAAAAAATTAAAAAGTTTGAAACGAAGAAGAGTTCTTTCATAGATCACGACAAAAGTCTCGAAAAATAAAAATAAATGAATAAAAATAAATGAATAAAAATAAAAAATAAATAAATAAAAATATGCATTAACTTACAATTTTATTTTAATTTTATTAAAAATACTAAAAATAGCCTTCATCCACTTTCTCATATTATCGGATTATGTCAGAATTCTGCAATCTATAAAAAAAAAAAAAAAAAAAAAAATGTGTTTGATGAATCTGAGGAGACATCGCTTCCCTAACAGCACAGTTAGGCTTAACTTATCCATAGTACATCTTAAGGACGTTTCTGGGATGTCTTTTCATCCAGAAGACATCTTGAAGATATCCTGGGGAGGCGATGTGCTGTCTGGGTTGGTTTTATAAAACTGGGTTGTATGGGTATATGTTGCGACTATGGGAACTCAAATGGTAGATGCTTCTTAGCTCTTTTAATGATCTTCTAAAGATAGTATTTTATAAAATGCCCTATGATACTTTTTACTTTAAAATTTTTCTCTCAAAATCCCATTCTCCTACCGTATATACGGAGCGTTGTCGAGATTTGTGAAAACTGTAAAAACCATATAAAATTAAAATTAGTGTCTCAGAAGATTTTTAAACGAGCTAAAATATGTCTTCTCTTTGATATTTTACAGTTTGCCCTCTTTCAGTTTTTCTATGCCTTCACAACTACAATTTTGCAAGAATCAAGTGAGATCTTGCTTAGATTTATTGAATTCGTTCATATATATATATTAATCTCTTATGTGCCCTGAGAAAAAAATATATACCGCCTTCAAATAGAATTAATACGCGGTCATTTTCTAAATCCCTTATCTAGAAATATAGATTTCCGAGCTATGCATCGAGAATTTCTAGTCTACACATTTCTAGACGGTGAAAAAATATTCTGAATATACAGAATCTTTTGTATTGTGAGAAATTCTCGCTTGATTTTCTAGTATTGGCTCATAAACCAAGATTATAGTTGCTGAAACCCGCTTCATGTATTCTCATTTGTTTGCAGAGATTTTTAACAACTTTGCACTGGAGAATATAGGCAAACACTCTAGAATTCTAATAGGGGTTTCTAGAACTCGCTTTAAAGGGGACTAGAATTTAAAAAGATGACATGGAACTATTTTTTCTAGAGCCACAATTTTGATTCTAGCTGTCAGTTACAGAAATTTTTTCTCAGTGTGATCCCTAAATAAAGCAAAGACAGTTGTGATAATAATAACAGGAGACTCGGCGTTGGACTATTAAAACCCGAATAAACTACTACGTCAGAAACGCCAAAAGAAAAATATTTGCGATGCATACAGCTGTTTCGGTAGCCTTAAGCGTACCGTCTTCAGTGCAAAAAGGATTCTGAATTCTGAATTTTACAGTCAGTCCACATTTTCTTAATTTTTCTACTGTTTACACAGCTAACATTCCTAAATTTCTATTGGCCACACACTCCACCTTTCCCGTAATCCTATTGGTTGAACTAAATTTGGCCCCTCTCCTATATATATATACGAGCACTTCTCCAAATTCAGAATTCTTTTTGCACTGAAGACGACACGCTTAAGGCTAACGAAACAGCTGTATGCATCGCAAATATTTTTCTTTTGGAATTTCTTACATAGTAGTTTATTCGGGTTTTAATAAAGACAGTTGTGGCTATTATTTACAATATATTTAATTAGATGGGAAAAAAGAGATAAGACAAACCATAGTTTTCAAATGTCTGTCTTGAGAAACCTTTTTAATGACCTAAAAAGTATTTTACTCCAGTCTGAAATTTTAAATTTGCTCTTCCTGGAGTATCCGCTATTGCTTTCACATCCAATTTTTAAACAAAATAAAGTACCCCTCCAAAAAATTATACGAAATTTCTCTCGAAATACAGAATTTTTTAATACATTTTTTTAATTTATGTAACCGTTCATAATTAATATAAAATCTTTCCATTAAAATAAGGGTTATAAATATAATTTAAAATTTTCGAATTGTGCAGCTGTGTGGGGGATATCTTATGGGGATAGTTTCATATTTGTTCTTTGTAGAATGCTTCTTTGGTGTTCCTTTTTTAACACGCTTTTATTAGCTTCACCTGTATGTATGTTTGTATGTTTGTAACCGCTCTGGGAGCAAACAAAAAATCTATATTGTAAAAAAAGACTTACCTTACGTGAACGCTGCGGCTGTGAGGTAAAGCTCCGCGCTCCGAACCTAAAGGTCTAGCGTTCGCGCCCAGTCAGGGGATATTTTTTAGAAATGTTTTTTGTTTAATTCTAAATTATTTTAATTAAAGATTTAAATGTATGTAAATATTATGTCACGCACACGATTTTCTCTTACCCTGCATTTTAATACTAAGATAGATATTTTGTGAATTTTAGTTCACATTTCTATAAAAGCGTGTTCTTTAATTTTTAAAACTATAATATTATTATTTCTCAACTGTACATAAAATTTTTATACATAGAGTATACATTTAAATTTAATAGCAAATATGTTTCAGTTCCCAATTCTATTATAGTTTCTGTAGATAATGCATAATTAAATGCATAGGGTTTGTCTTATTTAAAAAGTCACGTACTTAACTAGTAAAATAAGTTCATAAATACCTAAATATACTAAATATATATTGTTTATATTAAAATGTAAATAACAATTATCTAAATTGCGGGATACATCCTATTTGAAAATATGTAGGAAAGTGTAAATAATATAACTATGTTAAATTAGAAAAAAAAAAAAAAAAAAAGATATAATTTTTAAGAATAGCGATTTAAAATATTATCTTTTATATTTTAATGGTCAACGTTTATTTATCTAATTTTTTTTTTTTTTTTTTTTTTTCAGAAAACCCTACATTTTCCTCTAATAATTATTTTACAAATATTTTTAGAGAGAAATATTTCTGATTCTACCCGCACGTAGAAGAAAAATTTCTGTATATAAAGAGAATCTTCTAGAAAAAAGACTGACATCTGATTTCAATTATTTACACTTCAAAAGACACGGGTCTTAACGGTGACTGAATATATCAAGTGGGAGCTTTATTTAGAAAAGACAAAGCTTTAAAAAGGTTACATAGGGATATTTGACATATCCATTGCTTTAAAAGTAGTGCAATGTAAAAGAAATATTTTAATGTGGAAAGCACGAATCACGAATTTGTTCAATGATTTAAAATAAAATTTCTTACCTCAAATTAAAATGTTCTTAATTATTTCTTATTGTGTAATATAGAAAATAGACTTCATCAGTTTTAAATCATGTATTCAATTAAAACCGATTTTAGTTTTAAATTTCTCAAAACAACAACAATAACAACAACAAAAACATATTCCTTTTGATAGTAACTTAATATCATTTTAATTTTTTTTATTAATTTATTAAAGAATTTCTCTTATAAAAAAAAAAAAAAATGTTTTATGATGTTCTTTTTTTACAGCAAAGAATTCAAATCATTTTTTGATTGTTATTAAAAATTCAAAAGCAAACATAATTTTTTCTTTATGTTTCACCGAATGAAATTTCAGTTCCTTGCTCTGAACTCAGAACTTCAACTTGTAAGTCAATAAGGTAAGTCATTCATTTCATGAATGTAAAATTACATCTCATATATAGAAATGATACCCCACGTGTATTTGTAGAAAACCACAATTTATAAAAGAATTCACTGTAAAACACGTATAAAATATATTTAATTAAAATCATTAAAAAACACATCGTGTCAAGGACTTTCGCCCTGAACATCAGGGCATCATCAGGACATAGCCATTTTTAACAAGAAGTACAGTAACATTATATATACACTAGCAGGCTATGCCCGCTTCACTGGTCACTATTTTTAAATGAATCACTATAGTTAATGAATTCTCAAAATTACATCAATTTTTATCATGCGAAAAAAAAAAAAAAAAAAAAAAAAAAAAAAAAAACAGAGAAAAAAAAATGTGATTGGAAAAAATGTCGCAACGGGTCCCCACTTCCCTTGGTAGCGCAGGCAATTGTGCGCTGCGCGCGCACATTTATGTTTAACACTCTTAATGAATCACTATATTACCGTAAAGGAAAACATAAAAAAAAAAAAAATAATAATAATAATAATAATAATAATAAAATTTCTCCCATCAGTGGAATAATCGGTTCGGGCCACCACTGCATACAGGCGCGCAAGCCTCGCATGTTCCTTCACCTACCGTTCCCGCCCCTCCTAATTATTTTAGACTTTAAAAAATACTCGCAGTCGTTCTTTCGGGCTTTTAAACCTAATAATACTAATTTCCAACATTTTATCTGAATTTCTTTATTTTGACCCCTGCGCCCGATCCTTTCCCGCCCTTCGTAATAAATCTGTACTTTCGAAAATATCCGCAATCGATTTATCGGGCCCCAAAACCTAACAACACTAATTTTCGGCGCTCTAACTCTTATTTATATATTTTTGCATTTTCACACCCCCCCCCTTCCCGTCTATCCTAATAATTTTGCAAATTCGAAAATATACGCAATCGATTTTTAGGTATCAAAAACCTCCATGTACCAATTTAATAACTTTACAAATTCGAAAATATCCGCAATCGATTTGTAAATATCAAAAACCTCTATGTACCAATTTTGAACGACTTAACTCTATTTTTATTTTTTGCCCCTCCTCCCGCCCCTCCTAATAAATTTAAAAATTCGAAGATATCCGCAATCGATCTGTAGGTATCAAAAATATTTATGAACCAATTTTGAACGTTCTATCACTATTTTTATTTTTTTGCCCCTCCGCCCACCCCCAAACACACACACACCTATCTGACCCACCTAATAATTTTACACTTTCAAAAATATCCTCATTTGACTTGCAGATCTCTAAAACCTATATGTACCAATTTTGAACGGTCAAACTATGTTTATATTTTTTTACCCCATAGCCCCCCTTTCCCGCCCACCTGGGACGAATTGTTAAAATTAAAGAAATTAGTTTTTATGTATTTATGAGAGCTATATTTTAGAGCAAAAATATCTTACACATATATTTTTTCCTGTTTGCAATATAGAGGAATTTTTGAAATCACGTTTTGCCCCCTCTCCTCCCCTCTTGGGGGCTGAATTTCGAAAATTCCAGAAATTAGTTTTTAGGTATTTGTATTAGCTATATATTAGAGCAAAAATTTCACATATATCTGTTTTTCTGTTTGAGATATATAGGAGTATGTGAAACCACGTTTTCCGCATGCGAAATCACGTTTTGACCCCTTTCCCCCCTTGGGGACCGAACTTCTAAAATTCCAGAAATTAGTTTTTAGATAATTAAATTAGCTATATTTTAAAGCAAAAATTTTACGGATATCTGTTTTTTTCTTTGAGATATGAAGGTTTTTGTGAAATCACATTTTGCCCCCTACACCCCCTTGGGGGGCGAATTTCGCAAAATCGCATTAGGGGGTGCTTACACTATATGTTCTATAATCTGACCCAGTTTCGAGTCAGTGGCTCCAGTAGATTTTGCTGTGCGTTGATGAGAGAAGTGAGTGAGTGGACGTACTCTTTTATATATATAGATAAGAAACATATTTCGGTTACAGTTATTAAACATGATGTGAAGTCGTTCCTTCACATATATTAATTTTAATTACAGCTTTAAATAAAGGCAATAAATAATTATTATATTTTCAATAAATTAAATAGCTAATAAAAATAGATAACGAAATTCTAAATTACTTTTATTTATTCGCTTTTGTCTATAATAAATATCTTAATTCTAATAATACTTTATCCCTTATGCTATTAATAAATCGTCTGAGAACAAAAACATATTCCTTTTAAATGACATTCATAAGCTCTTCTAAATCATTTAATATATAAAATATAAAAATAATATTATTTCCAGTCATAAGCCGTTGGATACATAATTACATTTTCATTCTTTAAAATTGCGTAAGTTTATTTATTCGAAGCTAAATTAAGCAATACATTTCCGTTATGATATCATTAAAGGGTAATTTAGATTTTCTTTATCACAGGATGTGCAATAAATCCTAGTCTGAGTGTCTCCCTTAAATAACGGGCCTTCTGGCGATAAAGTTTGGCAGTGAGGATTGGCGTTAGTTTTTAACGGTCGTGCTAAGTTCAAAATATTTACATTAAATTATTCTACAAACAAAGGAATATCTTTGGCTATAAATTTGGCACTTTTTCAAAATTCTTGGCGTAATTCAACAGTCTGATCTGAATTCCAATAGAGAAAACTACAGAATTCGCTCTTCAATCTTGACGTAAGAACACGTAATCGCGAAGCCCTCTCTCTCTCTCATCTAACCCTCTGTATGTCTGTTAAATTTTATAATAGAGAGTTGAAAATAATTTTTATTAAAAAACTTTTTTGATTTCCATATTGCCTAAAATAAAGATGTTTGATGCGAAATAATTGATTCTTATTCATCACGGCCTACAGTTTATTTTTCCTTTAGTTATTGCGACTGCTTATTATTCCTGGAGTTTTATTGCGGATCTTCTCCTATAGCTCAAGTCTTTTTCAGAATCTTTTTGATACATGAAATAGATGAAACTGATCAATTACAAATGAAAACAGTCCAAAGGTGAAGAATCGAGCTTCCTTTAGTTTACTATGGAGACACATTTTTGTGGATGCATAGCAATTATTCATTAATGCATAGCCTCAACTGTTCCGCAAAAATGTGTCTCAATTTTTTTTTTTCATTAAAATAGCTCATTTCCCGTTAAAAACACGTAAAACATCTTCATTCAGACAAGTAATGGCTTTGGCGCCAAATTTGGTGAATTTTTTTTCTCCTTGGCGACCTTTTGACGACCTCGCTGAGGAAACCCTTATTATCGATATACCAAATACCTCAGCTCTAACCTGATTGGTTGGGAAGTTTCGAGAGCATTCCCAATTATTCTACGAGGGATTTTAAGTAATCGGATCGCGCCAAACTGTTGAGTTTCACCAAGGTATTTATCGCTGCATAAAGAGCTCCGAACCTCTTTGAATTACAGCCTTTGCTGCGTGTTAATGCTATTCCATAGTTTGTACTGTGAATTTTATGCTGTCAGCTGTTATCTAAGGTGTGTTTTCTGGTGAAACTGAAGTGGATACTTGGTTTATAGATCTGTATTCTTCTCGATTTTTTTGAAAATAAACGTTTGAGGCTCTGCATCATCCAGAGACAATTCACGAACCCCGAATACGTAACAATACTAAAGTTACTATTCAAAGGGTAACTAAGATTGGGGCTGATTTTCTTCGGTTACGTGATAAGTGAAATGGCCAGATCAGTCCAAAATTGAATGACATAGCGAAAGATATTCGACACAGGGGCTCTATTCTCGTCTACTCGTTACGCGGAAACCGGTTGTTGTAAAGCGAGACAACGACGATTTTCTATTCTCGTTCGAGCTTGTTTACAGTCGTTAAGTTACCGGCAGCTAGGAGGCAGTTGTTCAGCTGAAAGATCGTCGTTTATCACAGTCAAAATGGGTGCGTCTGTATAATGTTTTAGATTGCTCAGTTAAAGGGACATTTCACACTTTCCACCATTGAAATCCGGTTGTCAACATCGCTATTCACAACATTCCTCTCCCAAAACGGATTACGAATGACCCCTTGCAACTGATTGGTTTAAAATGTCACCCTCGAACGCAGAGAGTTTCTTCTTCCACTCAAGATAACAACGTGAGACCAGAGTAGCACTTACCGGAAGATGGTTATTACGGTGGGTAGAACAGTTGTTACAGACTGTCATTAACGATTACAAGGGGTGGTTAATAAGCAACTAGACGAGAATAGAGCCCCCGGGCCTAAAGTGGGCTAAGGGGCATGACAAGTGACCTTCATTGGTGGAAACCTGAAACGCACTCTTCATGGGATTTTTTATGTTTGTTATATTCTTCGAAGAAGGATGCAAACTCTCGTCAGATACATGCTTTAAGATATAAATATGTTTATTATTTTAATATAAATGTGAAAAAAAGAATAATTACATACATTTTTAATATATATAACATTTTTAATATAACATTTTAAATATCTTATAACATATAGAAACTGTTATAAACAAGTATTTACAAAAAGTTTACATTCTATTTATTTTACAGATAAAATTTACTTTTTTTTTTTTTTTCAATCGGGGAAAAAAAAATACATTTGACTTTTCTTAAAACTGGAAAAAATGTCACATGGGCCGTATTCTTTCTACGTTTGAAGAACAAAATCTTTCCATTATCTCAATGCTTCCTTTATAAAAATGGAAATTCCATTCATCTCAGTATTTTATATAATACATTATTTTTATAGTTTATAAAAGAAACAGAATGTTTCAATGTATTGGATATATACTACTGAAGAAAATATATTTTTTCAGTCTAATGTTTCTTTAAGACAAAAACTTCAAAATAAGAAAAAATAAGAATAAAAACAAATAAAAATCTGCAAAAACTAAATATATTTTTAGTACTAAATACGAAATGCATAAATATTTTTAAAAACTACAATTTTCCAGTCATTAATTCTTTTTTTTTTTTTTTTTTTTTTTTAAGAAGTAAATAAATGTAATCATAAATTACTAGAAAAGTCATTAAATGAACGGTGTTTAAAATCTGCGATGTATATGCATATATTTCATTATGAATTAATCATATTAAATTAAATGGCTATTTTCGTTACTAAAAATCTTAAAATTAGCTTCAAACCTGTTTACAAAATTAATTTTCTCTCTATTAAGCCCCTTCTATTAAATCAAGCATTATTATTATTATTTTTTCCTTAAAAAATAATCAATAAATTTAAGCTCATCCCTACTTTTTTGAAGTAGTTATATTATTATAAAAAAAAAAAAAAAAAAAAAAAGAAAAAAAAGAAAAAAAAAATTCCTTTATTAATTATCTGTAAAAGTTCAATCATTTTTAAGATCATGAATTCATGAACAATTAAAAACTGAGAAAACACAATTTTAAGATTTGAAATCAGTAAAAAATAAATAAAAATCCATAAGAATTGTTGGCTGAATGCATCTATTATTGAAGTTCAATTTATAAATATTAAATGGAAATATAAGCTTTTATATAAAATATACTTCAGCGCATGCTGTCGCATTGGGGCTAAGTCCCTTTAATATGATATACTACGAAATCAATGATAACGTTTATTTTTATGTATGAATGAATTAGACGGACGAGTTACATGCCAGTGCGTGATAACAAACTTTTCACTTGAAGCATTTTGAAATTTACTGGTTTATTTATTTATTTTTATATTTAAATTCTGCTTATATGAAATAATTTTAAATAAGCACTATGTACCAATCAGTATATAGACACTTTCAAATTTAGACGTTTTGCGAACTATGCAGGAATTATCTTGAATCTTTGGAAGTATAAAGTTGATGTTATACATCGCATATTTCAGTAAAATGTTTGTTATGAAAAGGAAAAGAGGGCCTGTAAAAAATTAAACAAAAGTTAAAGTAAAATTTTTATTAAAATCACACAATCAACTGTGGAAAAAAATCATATTTATTGAAATTTTATTTTCCGACTGAGTGAACTGATTGTGTGATTTTAATAAAAATTGTATTTCTTTCTCCCGTTGTTTAATGGTGTTTTTCATTTCCTGTGGCTTATTTCTGTCGAGCTATCTACATGATAGACCAGAAATGTTTCTGCCTAATGGTTGTCTGAGTGAGTAATGCTGACCGGTTGTCGGCCTGGATAGCTAAATCGGTAGAGCCTTGACCTTGTAAGTCAAAGATACGAGGTTCGACTCCAGGTCCAGGCATTATTTTCACTCAGTTGGAAAAATAAAACTTCAATAAATATGATTTTCTTCCACAGTTGATTATGTGATTTTAATAAAAATTGTATTTCTTTCTCCCGTTGTTTAATGGTGTTGTCCATTTCCTGCGGCTTATTTCTGTCGAGCTATCTACATGATAGACCAGAGATGTTTCTGCCTAATGGTTGTCTGAGTGAGTAATGCTGACCGGTTGTCGGCCTGGATAGCTCAATTGGTAGAGACTTGACCTTAAGTCAAAGATCCGGGGTTCGACTAAAATGTCACTCTTTTAATTATATCATGTTGGGTATTAGACCCAATGCGAAGTCACTTTTAGGAAACTTGACATACTACATTAGTCACAGTATACTGCAATCACAAAGCAAAAATGTTAAATACATTAAAAATATGTGCATTTTTACTAAAAAAATTGAAACTTTGCATGCTAAAAATTTAAGAAGTTTCATTTGCATAATTTAACAGCCAAAAGTACTAAGCTTTTTATAAGAAAGTCATAAACAAATATTGCGTTAATTCAAAAAAAGATATGAGATATAGAATAAATAGTATTTCAGTTTCTATAAAAATAAAAGCTAAACTAGAAAGGGTTCGTTGGTTGGTTTTTTACATCGCACTAGTGCTGTGCAATGGGCAATTGGCGACGGTCTGGGACTCACTCATAGAGGTGATCCGGAGACATGCCATCCCAATTTTGATCCTCCAAGGAAGGGACGGCTCTCCCGCTTCGGTGACCCACAAAGGTATAATTTGGAATCGAATATAAAACTATAAAGGGTTTTATGCCCTTTTTTATTTTCGTCCAATCAATACTCGTTGATAAAACACTGTACGCAGATTGTAAATAAATATTGATAAAACCTCCTATCCTCTTCCATTTGTTTAAGAGGAACTGAAATTCTATAACTCAGAACCTTTTGAATTTATACGATACATGTTTGGGATTTTTCGTATAATTAGCAATAAGGGAGAGTGGGGATGAATGGGAAATTTTTCATGTTTTTATTAATAACGTTCACCATATGTAATTCATAATTTTGTAACATTTCTCATAAGCACAGTAATCAGTTACAAATAAACATACTAACTTTAATAAAAATTTATTATTTTTAATTAATAATATTTTTTTTCATGCATGTGCGTTGTCCCATTCATCCCCACATGTGGAGATGAATGGGACAGGACTGAAGTTAACAAAGAAAATAAAACAAAATGGAAAGTAAATAAATTTTTAAAGTTAAATTGGTTTATGTGATTTTTTGGATTTACTGAAATTAACAAAAACTGATGTATTGACTCAAATTAACAAAGAAAGGCAATAGTCCTTTGGTTCGCACATTTCCCAGTGCTTTGGTAATCTAATCTAATAAGATTTAATCTCAAAATAAATAAATGTTTCAGACAATTAAAAATAAATGTTTCCGACTGGTCGGAAAAAAAGAGCATTCTTTTCTGTATTACATTAATAATCACCAGGATTTATTTAATTAGCTTGATTGAAATTGATTTTAATTAAATTATTATTAGTTTATTTATTTATTGATATTAATATTATTTATTGATATTATTTATTTATTGATTTATTGATTTAAGTTGCATTGAATATTCTAACTTATAATTTTTTAATCATAATTATTATAAACAAAAATCGGAACAATTAATTTCGATCTATTTTTCTCTAATTCCATGCTATTTTTATAATTCCATGTTATAACTGCTGAACTACAGGTTATAAAACTATTGAAAATCTATTTACGATTTGTTTTAATATAATTCTTGTGTACAATTTTAAATTATCACATATTGGGGAATGTCCCATTCATCCCCACCACCACGTGATCATATAAAACAAGAAATATGTTTAATGAACAATTGTCAATATTCTTCTTGAATATCATAAACACAGTAAAAGATTATGCCTTTTCATACTATGAGAGTTATATTAATTTTAAGCAAATAGTTAATTTCTTAACTACTACCTAATTGAATCAGTAAAAGTTACTTCGGCAGCAGAAAAAGGCACTTTATTGTTTTTCTGCCCTCCTATAGATAGCACAACTCTGAAACTGCACTTGATGAATGACCTCAGTACTGCCATATAACAGAAAAATTCTGAAGATTTTGGTGCATGCAAAACATAGAATTTTTGCTACTGTTCCATTCATCTTGCGTCCCATTCATCCCTAATCTCCCCTACATTTCAAGATTTCACATGCAGCCAAATCACTTTTCAAACATTACTTTTTACAGTGTGATACAAAACATTTTTTAAATTTTTTAATGGGGCACTCTTTTTCTTCAGGGCAAAACTTTTACCGAAATATATGAGGTGTAACATGCACTTTATACTCCCGAATTTTCAAGATAGTTCCCACAGAAATTTGACAAAAGGTCTAAATTCGAAAGTGTGCCAATATTTATTGGTAGATTGTCAAAGTCTAAAATCTGTCAAAAAAAGAAAAGAAAAATAGTAATAATAAAAATAATAATTAATTAATTAATATTAAATTAATAAATAAATAAAAAGTAAATAATAATAATAATAATAATAATAAATAACAGAGTATTATCCAATGTTTTAGTAAACTCACTATGTCTTCTGTGGTAGCTTTTGATGCTATTGCAGTAACTATCTTGTGCAGACAACAGTTCACAGCCTTTTGCCCTGCATGCTCAAGCTCATACGGCGTATGCCAACGACTATAATATCGTTCCTCCCAGGATTGTACTCTTGTAATTACTTTCTTATAAGTAATTATACATTAAGTTTTATTACATTACAGAAAAATAGATTTTGTAGGTTCAAACATAATTTTGCAATTTTTATTCATATTACTTTTAATTCTCTTATTATTTTTTAAATGTAACTTTGTGCTAGTGAAGAAATTTTTTATGTATGGTTGATAGTTTTGAGAAACAGGTAAAATTTTACTGTACAATTAATTTAAAATCTATTTCTTCTTACGAAAACGTAACTAATAGAAGAAACAAACAATAGTTTAAGACAACCCAAATATCGTATCTGTCAACTGTAATTTAAAACAGTATTCCACTGCACATGTCCTTTAAAAATCTAAAAGGAAAATAAGATACTTTCTAAATATTTATTGTACAAACAGATGTTCCTGTCATATTTGTAAAGATGTAAAAGGAATTCTAAATCCTTTTTACGAGTACATTGATTGAATACATTTTTTTAACGGAAGCATTTGTTTTAAAATAAATTATATTCTAAAGTCCTTTTTCTCTCTGAATAATATACAATACCTGCCCCTGCATACTTGCCAAACTATCCCGGAAGATTGTTAGTTTCCGCCCCTTTTTGTATACCACTTAATTTTTAGTGTAATTCTCTTCAAATATATTTACAATTAAATAAGAAGAAAAGTACTCTAAAAAAAAAAAGACCGGTGTCAAAAAAATGGGGGGAAAAGGGCGGGACTAACAATCTTCCGGGTTAGGTTGACAAATATGTCTCTGTTACGACCTATGAAAAAACTGACATGATAAAAGAATATGATGTACAGTATATCTTTAAGAATATTATTTATAGGTTTTATAATAAAAATAATATTAAGTTTAGTTTAAAAAAATTCGGAACAAAGTATATATATGCAAGAAAATAAATGTAAAGATTCAGATTAATAGAACAGAATGTATAATTTAACACAAAAGAATCGTTAATATGAACTAAGTATACAATAATCATGTTTCATGAATTACCTCAATATTTTTATGCGCTAGGGGCTTTAGAAAAGTTATTTACACTCGAACAATATCAGTGAAAAAGTATTTTACTGATATGTGTGTTACAACAGAGCCTCCTTAACTAGATGCCTGTCGCGTAGCTCGGAAACTAGACAACATTTGTAGTGGTAGACAGCGCCACCTGGTACAGATTGCGCGACTTTTTTATTCATCAGCCACCATTTTTTTTTTTTTTTTTTTTTTTTTAAGTGGGATATGATATACATAAAAGGCGAATAGAGTTGAAGAAACCTCGATTATATGTATCATGTATCACATCTTTAAATTATTGGTGAGAGATGAATAAAAATGTCCCACAATCTGTACTAGGTGGCGCTGTCCACCGCTTCAACTTAGGGACCCTATATAGAGAGAGACTGGACATTGACCGAAAGTCGGCCATCTTAGTGCCAATTCGGAGCGATCACCGTAGAACGTAATGCTTTTTTCTTCGCGATTCACGCTTTACTATACAACATAAATGAAAGAAAACTGTACTAAATTTGTGCAGAAAGTAATGCAGAATATAAATATATAATTTTTTCGTCTTAAAAAAAAAAAAAGAATTTTAAGAAAAACGAATTTTGTTTTAACCTTCGACATGATTACTTTTTCAACTCCGATCGGAAAACAGAGGAATTTTTGTTGTATATTTCTATATTAAGCAAAATACGTTGATTGTGAAAGTAATTCTACCTTATTTTTTCTGAGGACATACATTCTAAATATAAAAAATTAGAAAAATTTTTAACAAATATATGGTAATCTTAGTTTTTGTCAAGTAATTCATGAGTAAAACTAGAAACTAGAACAGAAATTATTTTTTATTATTTTATAAAAATATTTACGTAATATTTTTACAAGCTAAAAAAATACATATTTTATTTATTTCAATTACGCATTATTAATAATAATGACTTAATTAAATATTAAAAATAAAAATTTAAGTAATAATAATTTGTAAAAATATTAACTAATATCTTTAGAAATTAAAAAATGTTTTTAATTATTTTATTTATATTTGCTTATTTCATTGATTTTTTAATTTTTAGTTTTTTTTTTTTTTTTTTCTTTTTTAATATTATGTAAATAAAAATAATAACTTTTTTAAGTATTATTTATAAAATTTATTATGGCAGTTATTATTTAAAAGAAATTTATATTTCATATGCTAGCAAAGAATATAAACGTTATTTTCTGTTTTTTTTTTAACAATTTATTTAAGAAATCTGATACATTTTGCGTACTAGCAAATAATCAAAAAATTGCAAGCTAAAAATACATATTTTATTTATTTCAATTACGCATTATTAATAATAATGACTTAATTAAATATTAAAAATAAAAATTTAATTAATAATAATTTGTAAAAATATTAACTAATATCTTTAGAAATTAAAAAATGTTTTTAATTATTTTATTTATATTTGCTTATTTCATTGATTTTTTAATTTTTAGTTCTTTTTTTTTTAAATATTATGTAAATAAAAATAATAACTTATTTAAATATTATTTATAAAATTTATTATGGCAATTATTATTTAAAAGAAATTTATATTTCATATGCTAGCAAATAATATAAACGTTATTTTCTGTTTTTTTTTTTTTTTTTTTTTTTTTTTTTTTAAACAATTTATTTAAGAAATCTGATACATTTTGCGTACTACCAAATAATCAAAAAATTGCAAGCTAAAAATACATATTTTATTTATTTCAATTACGCATTATTAATAATAATGACTTAATTAAATATTAAAAATAAAAATTTAATTAATAATAATTTGTAAAAATATTAACTAATGTCTTTAGAAATTAAAAAAATGTTTTTATTTATTTTATTTACATTTGCTTATTTCACTGATTTTTATTTATTTTTTTAGTTTTTAAAAATATTATGTAAATAAAAATAATAACTTATTTAAATATTATTTATAAAATTTAATATGGCAATTATTATTTAAAAGAAATTTATATTTCATATGCTAACAAATAATATACACCTTATTTTCTTTATTTTTATCAATTTATTTTAAGAAATCTGATACATTTTGTGTACTAGTAAATAATTAAAAAATATCTTTTTATATAGTTATTTTAAATATGTATTTTAAAATATATCAGAAAAATACATTGAGATCTAACATATTAAATATATTGCAAAACAGTACTTAAAAACTAATAGCTAGAAAATAAATAATGTAATTAATCTCATATTTAGGAAATAAATACGTAAAACAGCACACAATAAGAGAATTCAAAGTATTTAAAGCATGATATAAAATGAATAATTATGCATTTTTATCTTTTAAAAGTATTCTAAAATTAAAGCAATTTATCTCCCAACAAAGTAAAAATGTAATAAATAAGTTCTTTTTCGATTATGACGTAAAATAATCGAAATTTCTTCTCAGCGTAATGACAAGCAATGGAGCAACTGGCACTAAAATGGAGAATTTCGTCAAAAAGCCGGCGCGCCAACGTCCAGTCTCTCTATATATAGGGTCCCTACTTCAACTGTTGCCTAGTTTCCGAGCTACGCGACAGGCAACTAGTTAAGGAGGCTATGGTTACAATATATTATGACGCACAATCAGCATACTATTTTTCTGCACAATATCCAATTTGAAGCAGGCATTTGTCAAAATGTTACACTAATCATTAGATGCCAATAATGACTATAGAAATTTGCACCTCGGATCTAGAACCAGATTAAAATCGGATTGGTTGATGTCGGAGTCACGAATCCCCCAAAACCAAAACTGTTCACTATTTAATCTGCATTGTTCTGTTTATAGTAGAAGTTCAATTATAGCACACTTTATTAAAAAACAAAATAAAAAGGAATATATCTTTTATTTATCTTACGCATAATGGTGTTACTAAAGTATATCTTTAGTAGAGACTTTGATAAATGGTATTACACACTGTATAAGTTAGAAGATAAGATAATTCTAAGAACTCTTTAACATAAATTTTAAACTACAGAAATCATCATAAGAAATTTGTAATGACAACTATAATAATACCATAAATTATGCTTGTTTTATTGTTGTAAACCTATATTTATTACATTTTTAAAAACGGTATATTGCCCAAAACCTGTTGACATTTTTTAAATTTTTAAATATTCAATTTGTTTTGTAGGAGTATATTTATCTGAAGATCGATAAAATTACATTTTTTAATATATTAAAAATAAATAAATAACAGAACATTTGTAAATTAAACTCAAAATAATAAAATTAATATCCATTTTAAAGGAGTAAATTAAATATAAGAGCAGTATTAAAATTCCTCATGCGATAAAAATTCCTTTAAGGAATTAAATATTCATATATTTAAAAAAAAAATGAAGTAACAAAAGCATGAGAAACAGAAAGTTTCTTAAATTTAAAATAATGAAGACTACGTTTGCATCATCCACATCACTGATAATAATTTATATATATATAAATTAAATTAAATTGAATTAAATCCAATAAATCATTTTTCTAAGTGCACATTTTATCAGATTGTTTTTTGAGTTGTTTACACTAAGTGAATTTTCCAAATAATAAGTAACAAAAAACAAATAGAAATACAGGTAATGACATTCATTTTTATTTCGTTCTGTTCTTGCGTAAAATTGAAGTTATGTTTAATCTTTAATGAATGAATTATTTATTTATCTTCTTAATTTATTTATTTGAATTCCATCACCGATTACTTATCCATTGTTTTAACAACAACAAAAATTAATAACTAAATAAATAAAATAAAAATATATTTTGTTAATTGCTTTCTGCGTATATTAATTTCAAAATAGTTTTCTCGTACTTATATAGACTTTTTCTAAACATTTTTTTTTAATCCACATGTGAAAAAAAAAAAAAAAAAAAAAAAAAAAAAAAAAGAACCGAAAATAAAGAAATTTTGTTATTACTTTATTTATGTAATAGTCATCAATTTATTAGTCTACATAAATCATTATGTTGTTGAATCTTTAAAGTTTCGTTAATAACTGCTGTAAATTCTAGTTAAATTATTTAAAACCTGTTTAAGGATTTTATCTCTTTTACAGAGTTTTAACAGCATAATATGTTTGAAAGAGAGTATGTCAGCTGTTAATCAATGAAAATTATTTCAATGACGTATTACGAGTTAAAATTGGCATAGGTGGACTCTGCTCAGTTCCCCATCATATTTATGTTATCAGAAATTTCTAGTGTGACGCAAATTATAATCATGTTAAAAGAAATGAATTTGACCAAATATTGATACAGTGACAGAATGAAATCTCCGCCTAATAGGTTATCCACCGTTCACTTCGATATATTTATCTTATTCTAATCTATTAATTTATTTTATCGGGGTCAATTCCGTTATTTAGTTTTCATGCTACTATTTCCAATGCAATAATCCTCAAAATTCATATTTATATGAAAAATTTACAATTTCGCTATGTTGATAAAATCGTAAATTTCGAATAATTTACGAAATTTTCCTAGTAGAATATTTGTATTCAATGATGTTCAAACAAATTTCATAAATGCAGTTTTGAAGTTGTCTAATGTATTTAGGATCCTCAAAATGGAAGTTTATGCTCAATTTTGCCTTATTCTGACATGTTAAGTAAATCGTAAATTCCAAATAACTTACGAATTTTTTAAATTGGAAAAATCATAGTTTATGATATTCATGCCAGTATCCTAAATAATATTTCGAAAGTGGTCTGACATCTTTACGATGAAAATATCCCTCAAGATTGACGTTTATGTGAAATTTTCTCTATTCTGCCATGTTAAAAAATTCGTAAATTTGCAATAACTTACGAAATCTTTATATTGGAAAATTCATAGTCATTAATATTCATGCCAGCGTCCTAAATAATATTTCAAAAGATGTCTGATATTTTTACGATGAAAATATCTCTCAAACTTGACGTTTATGTGAAATTTTACCCTATACTGCCATGTTAAGAAATTCGTAAATTTCCAATAACTTGCGAAATTTTCAAAGTAGCCTATTTATAGTTACTGATGTTCATTCCGGCATCCAAACGGATATTTTAAAACTGGTCTGACATTTGTACAGTAAAAAGTTTCCATTTAATGCACGTTTAAGTGAATTTTTGTCCTATTCTCCCATGTTAAGAAAATCGTAAATTTCTAATAACTTGCGAAGTTTTTTAATTCGAATGTTACAAATGAATAGGTATCTTGCCAGTGTCGAAAGTAATATTTTAAAACTGATCTGACCTCTCTGCGACAATTTGTTCTTGAGATATCGTGTACACAGACTAACAAACTAACGGACTAACACACTAACACACTAACCCACTAACAGACTAACAGACACCCTACAGACAGACACCATACAAATTTTGTCATTTTCGGATACCTCACACCTGAAAACGTGTAGAAAAGTCAAAAAACCGAGGTCGAAAATTTTCACGATTACCTAAGTTCCCCATACCTATAGTATGATGGGGAACTAATATACAATTAAAACTTGATATTATATACACGCACATATATATAGATATTATTGCTGATTATAAAAAAACTACCCCGATATATGAGACCATAGCTATCATACCGTTCACAGTAATTGAATAAAATTGTGGTGAAAGATATTTTGAGGTATGCGCTCAAGAATGATATTAAAAATAATAGTTAAACTCTAACATGTACGGTTACAGCGACAAAATTTCGAAAATTTCAAAAGGCAACATCTACTTTTTTTTTATTGGAATGGGATCTCCATACCAAAAAAGCATAAATAGCGTTGACACGGTACTTGTAGCACGGAAATTGTAAGCGATAGAAGAAAACAGAAAACAACTGTGATGTGCCTACGATAGTCAGACTAATAACGTCGCATTTCCCATTGAGTCATCGGCTTAGAGCTCCTATAAACGCAAGCCGAATTGTGGAGGCTGGTTAACAGCCTCAACGTGTGGATTATCTCCTATTTTAAATAAGACGTGTGTAAAGGAGTGAATTGAAGACAACAACTTAAAACTAATCTTTATTGAACCTGACACTTTTACCGAAACCATCGCCATCTAACACTGAAATCAACTTTTGACCTTCACACTTCCAATACAACACTTTTATGCTCAACTCGACATTGTCACCGAAAACCACCCCTAACTAACGCTGGATCCGACAGGTGACATTAAAACGTCCAATTCAATACATCTATGCTCAGCTCGACGCTGTCACTGAAACTACTACTATTCAACACTAGATCCGACAGGTGACCTTCACTCTTCCAACTCAACATATGTCGTACCTTACAGACTCACATCGAAAGTAATGCCCAAATATAAGTTTAACACATTAAGTTCTGAGTCAGCTTCTATTTTTAGGAATTGTTGCATTCGAAGTGTCAAGGTCAAAAGTTGATTTCAGTGTTAGATGGCGATGGTTTCGGTGAAAGTGTCAGGTGGAACAAAGATTAGTTTTAAATTGTCGTCTTCATTTCACTCCTTTACACACTTCTTATTTAAGATGGGAGATAATCCACGCGTTGAGGCTGTAAACCAGCCTCCACAAGTCGGTTTACGTCTATAGGAGCTCTAAACCGAACACTCAGTGGTAAATCTGACGTCATTATTCTTTCTCTGGTAGGCACTACACAGTTCTTTTCTCTTTTCTTCTAGCGCTGGCAATTTTCGTGCTACAAGGTACCGTTTCAACGCTAATTATGATTTTTTGGTATGAGATCCAATTCCAATAAAAAAAGTAGGTGTTGCTACTTGAAATTTTTAAAATTTTGTCACTGTAACCGTAACTGTTAGAGTTTAACTATTATTTTTTATATGATTCCTGAGAGCATACCTCAAAATACCTTCCACCAAAATTTTATTCAGTTACTGTGAGCGGTATGATAGCTATGGTCTCACTTATCGGGGTAGTTTTCTTTATAATGACCCTGTATATATATATCTTTTTTCTTTTCTTTTTTCCCGGATTAAAATCTTTTTTTTTTTTTTTTATTTTTTTACGTACATTTATTACTATATATACATTTTTTTTTTTTTTTTTTGCATTCTATTGCTTCCAAAATAGTCTTATGGTCAATGTTTGGACTTGCCTATTTAGGTAATATCATTTTTCATCACTCTTTCTGATTTCGATTTACATGAAGCTTTCTACATTCACTAAAACAACGATATAATTTTTAGATATCCTTTCCTTAATCCTTTTTATCTGTAATTACTAAAGAATTCTACTATAAATACATATATTTTATCATTGTATACGTTTTATTACATTTTGTATTGTCTTCAATATTTCTTATTTTACATAACATTTTCCTATTATTTATAGTTTCTTTTTATTTAGATACTTCTTTCTTTAATCGCACACATCTTCGCACACATCTTCGCACACATCTTTAAGAATAATATGCAAATTATAGGAAGCCATCAGATGACGCCGATATGATGTTGCAATGACGAAAGTGTAAGAAGGGGGTAGATAACGAATAGGACCAAAGAAGGAAAATTGTTCACAAGCGTTCTGTGTGCCGCTCAGTTCCACAACCGAATGCTTATGACACAGAGGTCGCATGCAGATAATTTTTTACGTGGTAGAATTATCGGCCGACTAGAATGTGGGAGTACTCAGATAGAAGTATCGGGGGAACTTAGAATCGCCCAAAGTGTCATCTCTAGGCTTTGGCAACGATTCCAAAATGATGGAAATGCCAGTCGACGTTACAGTACTGGTCGGCCCCGAGTTACAATGCCGAATGACCAGTAACGGTATTTGGCAGTAACTGCCAAAATAAGCAGATAAAGCACAGAGTCAGACCTGTCTCGTCAGCTGTCTGCAGCCACGATTGCCACAGTTTCAAGACAAATCGTGTATAGACGTTTGGGAGATATTGGTCTCTATCCTCGCAGGCCTGTTAGATGTGTTCCACTCACGGCAGTGCATTGTGTCAGCGGTTAACTTGGAGTAGAGAACATGTAATGTGGACAGCGGCACAGTGAGCTTGTGTGATGTTTTCGGACGAGTCCAGGTTTAGCTTGCAGTGTGATTCACGCCAGACTTTCATATGTAGAACGTCAGGTAGCCGTTACCACCAAAACAACATCATTGAACGCGTTACTGTGGGGCAGGAGCGCTCGTTTCTTTTTTTTGGGGGGGGGGGTCATATTGGGTACCAGGACAGATCTGCATGTTCAAATCGGAAAAATGATAGGCCAGATTTATCGGGACATCATTCGGGAGCAACATGTACGTTAGTTTAGGAGTGCCATGAGCCCAGAATTTGTGTTTATGGATGGCAATGCGTGTCCTCACCGTGCAAATGTTGTAAACGTATGCCTACAATCTGAAGTTATCACCCGCATGGAATGGCCAGCATTCTCACTTGACTAGAATCCGATAGAGCATGTGTAGGACATGCTATTACGACGAGTTGTAGTCCGTCAACCACGTCCTACATGTGTACCGGAACTTCGGAGAGTATTGCTTACTGAATAGAGTAATCTTTCCCAAGATCAGATCAATAATTTAATACTCAACATTCCTAGGTGTTGTAAGGACTGTATTTCATCATCTGAGAGACATACAATGTATTAACCATCATACCAATCATGTAATGTTAAGTTTTTGTAAGGGAGATATTTTTTGTAATTGCTTCAGGGAGCAAAAATCGCAGTTTTTATAAATGGCATCCTACATAAACCACCTTTTTTTATTATTGATCTTTTGTTTAATAAATGGACTTTATGAATAAATCATGTTTGTTTTGCTTCTGAACCTTTATTTGCCTCATCTAGCATTCACTAGCCTTTGGACTTGAACGGTTTTGAAGCGCACCATGATTTTCTAACGCATGTAATACAAAGATTAGACCAGCTTTGACATTATTTCTAGTTTTCAAATGGTGAAAACGCTTACTTAGAAATTAAAAAATGGAAAAAAAAAAAAAAAAAAAAAAAAAACGCATTTTTCGGTTTCAAAGATTTGTTTGGTTTTTCATCTAGACGAAACTTTTTTTTTTTTTTGTAACTGGCAAAAATTATTTTCATGGTACTTTGAATCATGAGTTTTAGTAAAATATGGTGTAGACGCACGGAATACATAAAATAATTTTTATCATTCTATTATTTTTCACAGTTACTCTTGTGGTTATACTCTTTGATTTTCTAAAGCTAATAGTATTTCTTCTCTTTATACTCTTTCTTATTTGAATTTCAGTGACTCTTTATACATTCTAAAAATTTCTAAATTGTTTGTCTGTGGTAATACGTAAAAATACTTTAAACCGTCATACATAAAATTACATTTCACATTTTCCTTTCTTTACTCTGATTAATGTTTTTTCGTTAATTTTTGTACAATTTTTGATATTTTTTCAATTTAGAAGAACATTTTAATTTCTTAATAGTTTATTATTATTATTATTTAAATCCTTCAATTGTTGTTTAATTCAAGTCAAATTTGTATTAAAAAAAAAAAAAAAACTATCATTTGTTTGAGCAAAATATAAATATAAATTAAAAGCATCATAAAAACTTTTGCTAAATAAATTTCCTTAAAAAAATATTTCATATATATATATATATATTAGTTTTATTGTCAAATTTTTCTCATGCCTGCGCGACAATTAATTTTTAAAAAAGATATCATATTGAAAAATATAAAGATATCTTTCATAATGGTTTCTGAAGTTATAGATAAAAACTATACCTGAAGTGATCTTTACTAATCTTTTATAAAACGAGCTTAAAAGCATAAACTCCTTTCTTTTACTGTTTTCTTTTCTCTATTTTTAAGCGTCAAATTTTCCATTTATTCTACAGAATAGGATTTTTTTTTTTTATCTAACTACGTTTTAAGCAATTATTTTAGTTTGAAGATAAGTTTAAACTTAATATTAAATGTAAACAAATTTTATAGTTTAAGTTTACAAAAATAGATCGACATGCTAGCAAAATCCTAATTAAATTCTTAAAAAAAAAAAAAAAAAAAAAAAAAAAATCTGTTTGTTATCAAATGATTTAAATTAAAGAATCTATGTATAAATTTAAGATCAAAGGAAGAAATGAAGTATAAAACTACTAAATAAGAAAATAATTCTTATTCAGTTTTTTGCACATTTGTAATAAATAACACCAATTTTCGAATTTCTAGAGCGTGAGACAAAAGCATTAATTTTCCATGATTGATTCGAGTTTAATCGCATCGTTTACTCATCATCAAATACCAATTACGTTGAGTCTTCTTACTGCTGAGGAACTGTTATTTTCACCCATGGAAAGGAAAAGTCGATTTAAAGAAAATGTATTACGAGTTTGGAACACTGTAAAAAAAATTCGTAAATTTACTGAAATATTTAACGAGAGCATCTGTAAATTTACAGTAATTCTTATTTAAAAATAAATAATCGAGATTCTCAGTTTTTATCCTGTATTATATATATATATATTATTTCTTTTATTTATTAATATATAAAAATTAAAAATAATGTTTCTGTTTAAGAAAAGCATTTTATGTAACAAATATATTCTCGCCAAAATTTAATTTAATAATTATTATCCGTTAAAATTAATATATAACAAACATATTTTTTTAACATCTCCGTTTGTTTTCCTCTATAAATTTACGTAAGACTTGGGATAATTTATTACTAGTATGTTTCTGTTGAGATATTTAACAGTTAAAACAGGTATGAAATTTTTTAAATTAACTAAGTGTGATATTTCACTAAATTCAAAGATTGTTTCAGGGTAATGAAAAAACAAAAAGATACCACGTAAATAAATTTACAGTTTACAATTGTGACTAAATTTCTTAGCGTGGAAAATAAAATACTTTAAACTATAAACTTTAAACTGCAAACTTATATATATATATATATATATATATATACAGTCGGTAACAAAATTCTCCGAACACTAGCAAAAAAGCCTATCTAAAAAAAGTACACTTAGTAAAGTTTTGTTAAATAAACCTTGTCGAATCCTCTTCTTAGTCAGTCTAAAAACAGGATTCGACAAGGATTTATTTAACAAAAATGTATTAAGTGTACTTTTTTTACGTAGGAATTTTTGCTAGTGTTCGGAGACTTTTGTTACTGACTGTACATATTTCAGGATTATGACCGAATTATAATTTAAACCATGTTAAAGTACAGTTAGTGACCACTTGACAATTTTATAGAAATGAATTACTGCGTTACATTTTTCACATTAGAGGTGTAGGGTAATACGAAAAAAGAAATCTAGCTTTCTGAGAGAGTAGTACAGTCGAATTACTTATAAATATATTGAGAGAAAACCGGATTTTATTAACTTTTAGCATGGGAGGGGACAGTAAGATCTAGAACTCATAAAGCAATTGTTAAAATATTTGCGGTATTTTTGAGATGTTCACGCGTAGATGTAATAGACGTGTATCTAGACAGAAATGTCAGGAGATAATCTGGGTCTGAACGGGGGAATTTGAGGTCGTCATCGAGTGACAAAACAATGCTCAAAGGAAAGAATCTCGCTAAATGTAACAGGAAGCTGAACAATAACAGCGCAGCAAATTTCACCACATCAGATATAACCAAAAAAAGTCTAAAAAAATCTCTGGGCATACTGTGCACCGTGTGATTCGTATGAGCAGGGATGGAACACGCGTTGAATTCATACCACTATTAATGAAACGCAATTGTCTACTTCTTAAATCAATGATATAATACCTAAATTTTTTTTTAAACAAATACCGGTATGGATTCTGCACCAGTGTTTCATCTCTGTATTGGCTATAAAATCCAAATGTCAGTGTGAACAGTGCGGGTGGTTGTAATAAATTTACAGCTTGGTCTATAGCAACTGTAAAATACTCGGTCTATACAACTGTCTTATAGGAAAGTTAAATAGTGTTTTGTAACTTAATTTTTATGATGTGACAGGTAAATTCAATTAAATAATATTTTATGGAATTGTAAAATTAATAATAATAATAATAATAATAAAGGGCAGATTCACTGAAGTTCAGAAGACATAAATATCGTTAAAATTTGTTGAAAACGGCTAAAACATCATCCAAACAAATAATAAAGAACGTTAGATAATTTACATCAACAAGAGAAGATTTTACTTGAACTATTGTATAATTTAACCTTTTGAAGGACGCACTTAAAATTTTACTTTTATAACTTTGGGGAAAACCTTCATTTAATTCTTCTTTCCTAACTTTGTTCCTACAATTTGTGGGGTTTTGTTTTAAATGAGCAAAATTTTCACGCTAATCAAATGGTTAAAATAATTTCTTAAAAAATTTTCAAATTTATAATTGCTGTATTAGTTTTCACACGGTTGTAAACATACTAGTCCAAATTAAAATTCATCTTCACTCTATATCAATAAATATTTTGTGATTATGAGTTTTTAATTAGATTAAAACAAGTTAATATTTAAAAAAAAAAAAGAATATTAATTACATTTAATGGTAATTCAAAGCATCAATTTCTGTATAATTAAAGAATCAGCATATCATCCAGTACCGAAATTAAAATATCTTCATAATAATATATTAACCAAATTCCGATATTAATATTTATTTTACTTTACTATCATTGTTTTGAATTTCAAATTACAGTGAATATAGGAAACTAATTTCATTAGAGATAATACAACACTCTCATGAATAATAATTAAGCCTTATTTTCGGGACTATTCACTTATAATTTTGTTGGAAGATTTTATTACCTGAGATTTAGACAGGAACCGAATTTCAATTAAAAATAAATTAATGATTATCTTATGCCGTTATGATAGAATATTAATCAATATTTCATTAATAATAAATCGTATAATTAAAGTAATAAAGCATTGTATTCATTCAAAAAGAAGAAAAAAAATATGAATACGCACAGCATTTCAAATTTCAAATGCGGGTACTTAAAAATTCTTTTTTTTTTTTTTCGTGCGCATTTCAGATATCTAAATAAATTTCTGTAAAACTATATTTTATTTAAAAAATCTTCCACATTTCATTTATTTCTACACTAAAAAAAAAAAAAAAAAAAAAAAAAAAAAAACATAAAAAATTCAGGGTAAATTGAAATAAAATGCCACGTTGAACAAGATGGCGTGTTACGTTATCCCCTTATATACAATCGTCGTAGAGCCATTCTAGCAGAAGTATATCAATAGTGAGATGTATGTTAATTTCTTGGAAATCTTTAGGAATTTCTTAGATTAGTTGGGATCAATTCATCTCACTGCATTTGTTAAAAATTATTTTGTAGGCTTAACAATTTTGAAGTTCATTGTTGAGCAGGAAAAGTATATGTAAGAGCTGACCCTTGTACAGTTGTTCAAAAACATTTATAAATTTTGAAAAAATTTATAAATTTTAAAAACTAGCATATGTACTATGTTAACAGATTCCATACCTAAATTATAAACGATCAGTTATAGAAAAAAATTCCACAATTGAGTGCATGACTGCCTGTGAATAGATAAGCAGTGACATCACAGCATATGAACTTAGTTAACAGATTTCATACCTATTCAGTCCTTACAAGGTAAATAATCTTGTTATCCATGATGTATTTTTTAAAAAAGTGTGTGTGTGTGGGGGGGGTGTATTTGCATCAAGGAATAGAATAAGAAATTATTATTTTGTAAATGTTCTTGAAAGAAAAAAAAATGGCGAAATAAAGAACGATATGATGCGTCTTCTTATATATCTACAAATATTACTATCAAACGGAGTGCTAGAAGAGGAGAAAAGTGTAATATATATATATTTTTTTTCAATTCTACAAAATTAAATAAATCACTAAAACTAAATATTTGAAGTACGATGTTTAAAATTAAAAGTATATATGTTTTAAAATGTATTGATTTCTTAACTGTTTTAGCAGAAATGTTACTGGAATGACAAATAACGAAAAACAGTTAGAATTCCCAGCATGATTTGAAGCTGAAACTGCTAAAAAGTCAGACTGAAAGTTTCTAACTACTGCATCTTTTCTAATATAACAGTATATGTTATCAGTGCTAGAAAATATTAATCATAACTATAAAAAAATTATTATTTTTTCCTTACCTAGGTCTGTTTTTCATTTAATAGTTATTTACCCCTGATAATAAACAATAAAATGTAAAATGATCATCTTTTTCTAAATGTTCTAATTCTTATTTGTTGACAATCACCTTCATACTTACACGTAAAAATTACTTTATAGCATCGCTGAATATATATTAAGAAAATTATTGCACAAGTATTTCACCAAAGTAAAGCTCTAGTGCGGCATTAAACCCACCCAACTCTTCTTAATACAAAAAGTTGTGTCTTTCTACGTTCTCAGCTTCATGGAAACATTTTCATGCAGATGCAATTTGAAGTATATGAAGCATATGTAGATATGATTGATTTTCTAAAATTGATTTGAATTTAACAGTATCCATTCATCATCATTAATGGTGCATACAATAAAGCTGTTCACGTTTTGAACATTTGCCTTGAAGAGGAAATAGCAGTATTTCAGTTGATAATTGATTTAAAATAATGTCAGATAGGTTAAATGGTGAAAGTTTATTGGATCAAGTTACACTTACAAATAAAAAATGTATTTCCAAACTAAGTATTTCTAAATATTATATTGACTGCAATAAACAAATTTATCATTTCTTAATACACTACACTAAAGCGTCGACAAAGAAATCATAACATACTGAAATATTGAAATATTTGTATACGTTGAAAGTAAAATAACAAAATTAAGGGATTATTTTTATCCCTATTTAAACTCTTTATTATGAAATGTGAATGTTTTGTAATAAATAAAATTAGAACTTTTTTTTTTGTCCTTTGTGGTAAAGATTTTTTATTTTGAAATGCATACAATAATTTTTAAATATTTAAATTTTGAGAAATTTCATAAAATTTTGGAAATTAAATAATTGCTTTAAAATATACAGTGCTTTTAAGGAAGAATTCAAATCTTAAACTATTGTAGGAATATTTGCATTCAAAATATTTCTACAAAAAGAAATATAAATATTAGAGTTTTCAAAATAATAGGTATAACAAAAATACAAAGAAAAAGAAATATACATGTAAAGAATTTTTTTTTATATAATTTAACAATATATTAAATCTTTACAAATTTTTTCATTAAATATAATAAGAAAATGTTAGTTTAATATCATAAACATAATATTTGTTAAACATCATTTACAAATATATTCAAAGACGTATAATTAAATACCTATGTGGATATTAAAATACGCAATTTAAAATCTTTTAATACATTTATATTAAAACCTTTTAAAAGGTAATACAGTGTGGGCAGAATGTCTGTAAACACTTTTAAACTTCATAAAACCTGAAAAACAGTTTGCAGGTTTTGCATCGAAAAGTCACGGGATTTTTTTAAGATAAGAAAAAGAAATAGTTCAAAAAACAGCCAATAGATGGCGTTTCGTACATAAGTGAAAAAAAAAAAAAAAAACATGTAAATAACAAAAATAATGTTACCAAATCATTTATTATAACAATATGTGCTCCACATGTCCACCACCACAGGTGATAACACATTGCAGGCGAGTCACAAATCCAGCAACGGCAGAGTGCAGCATGTCCGGCAGTATACATGACAGCTCTCGGCGTATTGCATTTTCCATTTCCGACAGGATGGATGGATGGGATCGATATACCCGGGATTTAAAATATCCCCATAGCAAAAGGTATTCATAATCGTCTGTGTCATTTGCATATTCCCAACTAAGTCGTTCATATCAATGCCATCTGTCGGCTGTTTTTTGAATTTTTATTATTATTATTATTTTTTTATTATTATCTTTAAAAAAATTCCGTGACCTATTAATGCTAAACCTGCAAACCGTTCTTTATTGCTGTTATTTTTGGGTTATTTTTATAAATTTTAAATTATTTACGGACATTTTTCCCACCCTATATAACAAATGGGAATTTTTGGGACTTTCGTTAATATTACTTACTGCTTTACAATATATACATATATGTGAGTGTGTTTTTGCGTATTTAGGTAATAAATATATCTAAATTCATGATTGTTAATTAGGATGCAAAAATAACTTATAAATCTAAAGCATTCCAAAAAATATTAATATAGCAACATATAAGTTTAATTCACAAGGCAAAGTTTATAAAAGCTAAGTAAAACAATAAATATGTAATTAAATTGCGGTTGAGTTTGACCCTCTGACTGAATTCAAAAAGGACATAATTGTAATGTTATTTTCATTCACAGATTTTTTAAATGTACTAAAATAATGCTTTTTTCAACTAGAGATTAAAAATCTAAATGTGCACATGATGTTTATACTTATGGCAATTGTTTATTACTTTCAAACTTGAAAAACAAGCTAAAGATGCACAATAATATAATTTTGTATCAGTGCTTCATGGATGAAGAAAAGGACATATCAGTGAACGGATATATCCGTCAGCGGCCGCCAGATGGAATCTAAATATAATTAGGTCATGTTAGTGGTTAGTAGTACAAACCAAGCTTATAGAATGCATGAATCTAGGATAAAGTATGCTGATATAAACGAGAATGCACATAGAACAAAATATTAATATATACTTTAAAAAATTAAAAATACCTGATAATAGCATCAGACAAGTAACAATTTACATGGCAAACTTTAAAAAAGCTGAGTAATATAAATCAGTATCATTCAGTGCCAGTTGCGAAAAGTCTAAAAACTATTCTACAGGTCGCAAAAAAATCCTTCATAGTTTGTTTTTAACCGATAACGACACTTAAATCTATGTTTTCAAAGAAATATTCTCAAATAAGAGTTAATAGGATATTCTTGGTAATTTTGTTCTTGTGGGTTTAACTATGGATGTTTTCTATGCCCTAATCGTCTAGACAACGAAGTTAAATCTTGGTTGGTTGGTTGGTGTCGTGTCCAATTGAAGTCAAAGGGAACCTGTAACTCCTAGAGGCAATACCTCCGGATCGGGGAATGCCTCCGCTGGTTCTCCAGTGGGTGGTAGAAGGGAAATAATATACCTTCCGCGGACCAACAGGTAGAAGTCCAACCTCTCCGAGGCAATGGCACACATTTTTCCATGAGAAGTAAAGTTAAATCTTACTTGGGAAAAAAGAAATAAATTATATGTCTCTTTGCAAGAAAACATTATGCGGATATTATGCATTATTATTTGCAAGCACTAAGAAATGTTTAAATATATATATATATATATTTATATTTATATATATCACAATGATTGTGTAAGACAAGTTCGCTGATTTCTTTTATGATTAGCTTTATGTATTTATCAAAAAGAATAATTGTTGTAAGATGACGCAGACACCATTATTAGACAGAGTAAATTAACTCAGCCTCTGTAAAATGAAAGACTCTTCTATACGTATTATCTATATGTAATATGTGTTATCCGATTACAAAAAATACGAAAAAGGTCTTCGTGTTTAATTTAATATGTTACCAATTAAAAGAGATTCGAATTTCACTTGTTATGTCAAGCATTATCTATTGTATTGCAAAGCACTCAGAAAAGTTATAGTTTCCTAATACGTACAAAACTTGCATCTTTAACCCTTTCAGGAGCGGTGGTATATATTTTATACCACCCAATTTTAGTTCTCAACTGCAAAAATTCAACCCAGAAATTGTATATAAAATTTTACTTTTTTACCTTATCTGAAAACATTCATTTGTTACTTTTCTTCTACTCTTGATCTCAGACTCTGGTGGCATTTGATTTTAAATGAACTTAAATTCATTTTCCCTGAAGAGGTTAAAGGAAAAGTTACACTGAAATAGAATCATATCGAATCATGTTCTTAGACTGGCTAAAAACTTGATTCGAAAAGGATTTATTTAACAAAGCAGTATTAACTCAAAATTTTTTTATATAGGAATTTTTGCCAGTGTTCGGATACTTTTGTTACCGACTGTACATTAAAAAATTGAAGGCAAATATGAAGAAGAAAGAAGTAGAAAAACTAGTTTGTACAAGAATTCAGACAATCAAACAAACAAAAAAGAAAATATAAGAAAAAAAATAAACAAGCATTACTCACGGGACGAGACAGCTGCATTCACGTGGAGTACATCAAGGAAAAATAATTCAAATGTTTAGTTGTTCACAGCAGATTGAAAAAAAAAAGACACTCATGTAGCATGTAAGTCCTCGAATTGAGTCTGACCTGGCATTAAACACTTATAAAGGTCGTTTAAACTAATTAGATTTTTTTAAAAACTTTATTTTAATGATTACATTGTTCGAAATAATAGCTTTAATTTTCAACTAATTAAATTTTTAGTAATACTGTAAGAACATTGGTTTAAAACGTTATCAGACTCACTAGTTTAACGCCATCTGCTGGTACATTACACTAGAGTAAGTATGTTTTAATAAAATTATTTAAAAAGGGGTTTTTTTTCTGACTTTTTTTTTCTGGATTTTTTATTTTTCATAATTTTTACTAAATCAGATTGAATTTATCAAGTGGAGTATCATTTTGATGATGGAGGTGAACTGTATAGTTTTTATTTTTAGTAACAAGCCTTATTTCTTATATTTTCTAGTTTCGCCTGTTTGTTAATGTATAAACCTCAAACATAATTTATATTTCTTGTCCTGAAATTTCACGACATTTATTTATTTAATTATTTGGTTTTATTGTTTTATTTGATTTGATTTTTATCTGTTTTTTCCCTCTTTAATTATCTTGTTATTTTTATTTACTGATTACTAATTTTTAAGAATAGTTAATAATTTAACATTAACGAAGATGAGAAACTTTTTAAGGGAAAAGGAGAAAAAAATAATAAGAAAGAAAGAAAGAATTTTGATTCAAGGCAAATGCAAATGACCTTCTATTTCTTTCAACATAATTTCAACAGCCCACCCAACCATCCAGCCAAACAGCACCACACATCTTCCGTAATCAAACATCTGCTCACCCAACATCCACCTTTTTTATTGTTTTTAACTGTTTTATTATTTTTATTATTACTTTTTTTTTTGGTAAATATACACAAAAGTGCACTTTATTTATTTATTTATTTATTATATATATATATATATATATATATATATATATATATATATATTTTTTAGGTTACTGGCACAGATATCGATATGGATATAAAAAAGAATACATAAAGTTTTTAGAAAAATCCATTTTAGCTGTGGCAGTGATCAATTTATTAACAATTTTGTTTTTATACTTTGAAAAGCATACATTAGTAATTCGGAATAAGTTGTTAATGATAATGTTCCTATACACCGAAATATGCAGACAGGAATTAAAATGTGTAAACAAGTTTACTATAAAACTGAAATCTTGTCGTTTGTCATAGATATCAGTATAAATTTTACTACCGTTAAAGCTTGTTTTTAGATTTAAAAAGTTAATTGATTGATTATTAAGAGCATTTTGAGTTAACTTTAAGTTAGATGGATAATTAAAAAAGTATGCAGTTTGTGTTTTCTTCTTAAGATAAAATACAATTACATCATTTATGTAATAATAAAGCTTGACATCATCATAACACACACACACACATATATATATGTACGAATGTATGCATATGTGTGTATGCATGCATAAATAACAGTAGTATATCTATGATATGTAAGTAAGACACTCCTGCTCAAAAGTTTAGCAAAAAATTTGCAAACGATCAGATTTTTTTTTTTTTTTTTTTTTTTAATTTAAAAACTTATCTCTTGATTAAATGTTTTCAAGCATTGGACATTTAAAGAACTAGGTCTTCTTCATGTTTTTCAGCGAAGATTGGTTTAAGACAACATCTAGGGAGACGGTAACAAATTGAGCAAAATCAATAACGTTTCTGATCACTTGATACTGTTAAGTGAACGAAATAATATGTAATTTTAGGATATGTTAATACAGACCCAGTTCAATTTGTGAATAGAGTTTTGTGATAATATTATCTATACTAATAAAATCAGAGTTTTGTCTGTAAATTTGTCGGAATCGAAAAATTTTGCGATATCTTCACGTTTTACACCACATGAAAGCCGAAAATGACTTCAGAAAATTTTGCCTGTGTGTGTGTGTGTGTGTGTGTGTGTGTCTGTGTGTGTGTCATCGTGTCCGAATGTCGCTTTTTTTGTCCGGGCATCACTTGAGAACGGCTGGACGGAATTCAACGACGCTTGGCAGGAATTTAGGTCTTCACCCAACTTAAAATTACATCTATCAACTTTTCAGAAATTCCCCCCCGTTCTCCCCCTAGGGGGTAAAAGACTAAAACACGTTTGTCCGGGCATCACTGGAGAACGGCTGGACGGAATTCAACGGCGCTTGGCAGAAACTTAGGTCTTCACCCAACTTGAAATTATATCTATAGAAATTTTCAAAATTATGATTAGTGTTTAAATTGTGGGTAAAAAACGCCTGCGCATGCGCCATAAATATTTTTTCACTAAAATGCTTTGAATGGAAAAATAAAATATACAAATAAATTTTTAAGTTAAAGACTTTTGTATTCGCGTGATTCGCACTGCAAATTATGAAAAGATTGAAATGAAGTGTTGCCATCTAAGTTTCACACTTTAGTTAATTTTAAAAAATCTAATTGTCGTATCGAAAAACTGTTTACTCCCCAGGATTCAGAAAAATCACCTCTTTCATTTGGTACTGAATTTGTAACGATGGGTCTGATATTTCTAATTTATTTTTCTCTTTTTCCGTTTTTCCGTTGTCACTTAAATTTCATACTTTAGTTATTTTTTAAAAATCTAATTGTCGCATCGAAAAACTGTTTGCACCCCTGGATTCAGCAAAATCTCCCCTTTCATTTGGTATCAAATTTATAAATATAGGTCTGATATTTCTAATTTATTTTACCCTTTTTCCGTTTTCAACCCAGATTCGGTATGGAATAGCTTTAGTATTGGATCCCTTTGGCAAAATTTGAAATTCGGCACCGACGTACCTCGGGTGTTTCTCGCCAAGATCTTTATTTGCACAATTGAGATAGCAAATTCAGTTCATCGTAAAAATGGCTTAAAATATTTAAAGTCACCAAAGGGTGCCCATACTTAAGCTGTGCTTTTTGTATTTATTTATTTATAATATTGTCTATTAAAGAGTTCTTTGGTCACAAAATTTGGTGCGTAAATTGTTTGTATGCATCCGGCACTTATTGTAACTGGATTTCACGAAATTCGAAATCCCCCTCCCCCCTTCTCAGAGTCGGAGGGCAATAAACATGTGTAAAAACATGTTTTCCGTTTCAGTTCGCTTTGAATTATCTTAGAATGGCGAATTTTGGTGTGTGGATATTGATGAAGTGTACGCATTATGTACATTAGTGGGATTTTGCAAAACTTCGAACTCACCCGCTGAGGGTGGGAAGTAAGAAGTGGGTAAGTTGTGCCGAAGACAGTGGGGACCCAGACTCCTCACATTGGGAGCGAGAAAACCTCTACCAATCACAGCGAGAACTTAGGTTATTAATAAAGATATGGCATTTTGACAACTCATTTTAGTTTAATGTCTAGCGAAGCGGGCAAAGCCTGCTAGTAATAAATAAAGGAGATATAAGCTTTTATTTTAAAACTCAAGAGAAAAAAAAAGAAAAAAAACATGATTTTTAATTATAATACACAGATTTTTTCAAAGAAAATTAGTCCCATTTTCAGATAAGTTGGAAAAACACTCTTAAAACAACATTCTGTAATCGGAATACAAATGTAATAAATATCTCATGAAATATGAGTATTTTGTATGAAAAACTTTTTCACTGCGCATGTACGAAAGATAAAGAAAAATTTATTGCATAGTTTGAAAGCCAGATATATTGGGCAACTTGTGTCAAAAGTGCATTTCAATAGACTAAAAATTAAGCAAATTATACGAAAAAGAACGAGCTAGATTTGAGATATTTTCCAAGAGTTGAAATTTCTTAAGGGGTTTTTCACATGCCGCGCAATTAATTTAAGGATCGAATTGTTTTAACCACTTACAAATCGTTCTTTTCTGTGAAAAATCCCTCATAAGCTTGTAAATGTAAACTATTTTTGTTTATTTACTAAGATTTGTGAGATGATAATGAGTTTTTCTCCAAAAAAAAAATATTTGGTAAGTGGTTAAAATAATTGGAACTTTAAATTAATTACATGGCATGAGTAAAACTCCTTAAGAAATTTTAACTCTTCTATAATATCTAAAATCTAGCTTGTTCTTTTTCGTAATTTGCTTAATGTTTACTCTATTCAATTGCACTTTTGATAAAAGTGACCAATATATCTAGCTTTCAAACTAAAAATTAACAAACCTGATACTTTTAACCATTTTAGATGGAAATAGATTGTTTATGGAAACGAACAAATATTATAGAAATTTAAAAATGAAATGGTGAACATATACTTTTGCAGTAGTAAATATGATATATATTTTTTTATCATTAAAATACGTATTGAATAAAAGTATTTTAAGGAAATATTATCACACAAGTATATTTTTTATTGATTAAAAAGTTTATTTTCTAAGCTGATAGAAATGGTAACAGAAAAAATACGGTTAAAAAAAAATAATAATAATTTCTTTTCCATTTTTTTTTTATTTTTAATTAAGTAAAAAATCTGAAATGCAATATCCTTATATTTTAGATTGCTTTCAATATGATAACATTACATAAATCTTCGTACAAATATATACGATGACCAATATTTTTAAATAATCAATGAAAAATTAAAACAAATGTATGTATATATATTTATAATAGTAATAATAAAATAGGATAATTTTTTGCACGGGTAAAAGCATTTCATGATTGTAGATTTTCAAAATGAATATTATTAGAATATTTCGTTAAAATCTTTAGAAAGTAATGTGGAGTCATACATCTATGAAATATTCATACAAAATTATCAAAACATGAAAGAAAGTAAGTAGAAATGCTTTTTTTTAAATGCTGTCGATAGTTTCGTAAAAGGATCTGCTCCATACAGTTTTAATATTTTTAGTGCTGAAGAAGTGAATCCACTGGGAACGTACAGTCGGTAACAAAATTGTCCGAACACTAACAAAAATTCCTATGTAAAAAAAATACACTTAATACAGTTTTGTTAAATAAATCCTTATCGAATTCTTAGTCAGTGTAAGAACATGATTTGATAAGGATTTATTTAACAAAACTGTATGAAGTGTACTTTTTTTACATAGGAATTTTTGCTAGTGTTCGGACACTTTTGTTACCGACTGTATAACGCTAACACTAAGTTTTCTTTGTTCTAAAATAGCACTAAAATCCCCATAGAAATAGCACGGGAAGAAAAGCAAAAAAACTCACAATGTCAAGTGTGTTAAAAAAAAAAAACAGGCTCACACCGGAAGTAATAAGGGGAGAAAATTGACTAGAAAAAGACATCGAAGAGCGGGAATCGGGCGGGCTGGGGCATGGGTCCTGTCGTCCAGGATTAATACGTCTCGCTTATATACGTCTCGGCGGTGGTGGGGGTGGGTGGGCGGCAACCACCGCCACTTTAGAATGTAGAAAAAGAGGGGAAAAAAGCTACAAAACCCCATAGAAATAGCACGGGAAGAAAAGCAAAAAAACTCACAATGTCAAGTGTGTTAAAAAAGAAAAAAAAAAAAAAAAAACAGGCTCACACCGGAAGTACTAAGGGGAGAAAATTGACTAGGAAAAGACATCGAAGAGCGGGAATCGGGCGGGCTGGGGCATGGGTCCTGTCGTCCAGGATTAATACGTCTCGCTTATATGCGTCTCGGCGGTGGTGGGGGTGGGTGGGCGGCAACCACCGCCACTTTAGAATGTAGAAAAAGAGGGGAAAAAAGCTACAAAACCCCATAGAAATAGCACGGGAAGAAAAGCAAAAAAACTCACAATGTCAAGTGTGTTAAAAAAAAAAAAAAAAAAAAAAAAACAGGCTCACACCGGAAGTACTAAGGGGAGAAAATTGACTAGGAAAAGACATCGAAGAGCGGGAATCGGGCGGGCTGTGGCATGGGTCCTGTCGTCCAGGATTAATACGTCTCGCTTATATGCGTCTCGGCGGTGGTGGGTGGGCGGCAACCACCGCCACTTTAGAATGTAGAAAAAGAGGGGAAAAAAGCTACAAAACCCCATAGAAATAGCACGGGAAGAAAAGCAAAAAAACTCACAATGTCAAGTGTGTTAAAAAAAAAAAAAAAAAAAAAAAAACAGGCTCACACCGGAAGTAATAAGGGGAGAAAATTGACTAGAAAAAGACATCGAAGACCGGGAATCGGGCGGGCTGGGGCATGGGTCCTGTCGTCCAGGATTAATACGTCTCGCTCCAATGAATTCCAATAAATAAACTCCAATGAATTTGACTCATTAAAATGCATATTATGTACAATAAAATTATTGTTGTTTTAAAAAATACTAATTTTAGCATTGAGAATGGGGCATTAATACATAATTTAACCACAAAATTTAAATAGAAGTACGTTTAATCTTGATTAGATGTTTAATACAATGAAGTTTAATCATGAAAAATTACACTTTTAAACATTCTACTAAAATATTCTAAAAACAGAAGATATATCTCATTTTTAAATAACATTGATCATTTCTGCTTCACAATCAATCGTATTATTGATTAGAACTGTCCAGTGTATGAATAATTATTTCCTGATTATCTATTATATTTAAAGTAATTAATAAATGCTAATAAATTATTCTCGAAAAGAATGACATAATTTGTTGATAACATGACGGCAATATTAACATTTCATACGCTCAGTGATGCTAATCACTTAGTATAATTAGCTTTTCGGTAATTAATGAATGTTGATTAATTTTTGCATCGTACCATTTTGCACGATGAATGTATTTGAACAGTTATACATAAATTTTATTTTAAAAATTTAGTATTCAAATACTGTCTAAATTATAATTATAATGATTTTTAATAACAAATATAAATAATTTAAGAGCACATAACAAAAATTAAAGTGATATAACATATGCAAAGCAACAACTTATTCAAGAAAGAAATATACACTTAAACAATTTTTTTTTTTCGATCATGTGTTATTATAATGTTTCCTCAAAATATTTTTATATTCATATTTATTTAATAGAAAAAAATACTGAATTCGTGAAAACTTTCGACGGATTTACACGTTTTGTAAGATTCTGAGTACGATTTGGCTTTTCTCAGAAAACATCTGTCCGCTTTTCTGACTGCATGTGCGACAAAAGTATAGTGGAGACTGTATCTCGGGAACTATTGCATAGAATTGCATAAACTTTATATGTAATTTTACCTTAACATGAGTTAGAGTTCAGGAACTGTTGTGCAGATGATTAAACATAAAACGCCTCCATACTGCGATTTTTTATTATTTAAGGGAAGGCTATAACCGAGGTTCTATTGTGTATAATCAGACAAAAATTGATAGATAAGGGGACTCTTAATGATGGATCTAATTTGGTCCATATAGGCTGATAGGGGGGACTGTTACGCTGCAATATTCCCCGTAAAGGAAAATCAATACTTCAAACTCTATTGTATGTAAGTGCGCAAATATTTCTATATGGAAAAGACATTTGTGAAAGAATAGGCTGATTAAATTTGGGTGCATATCGTCTTTCAGATGGTACTGCTGTGCTGCAATTTATCCTGCTAATAGGCAGGATAAAATTCAGTTTTTTGTATATAATTTCGTAAAACGTGGGGAATAGGAAGGCCATTTTGAAATACTATGCCACTTTAATTTGAGTGTATCTTGGCCAACAGGTGGCGCTTTCATTACTCATCTGTATTTCTCAAAAAACTGAAACTTCTAAATATTCATTATGAAAATGAAGTTTCTAAAGTACTTCAAATTATTTTTAATATAATTTGTAAGTTCTTATAAATATGATTTATATTAAATACAAAAGTCGATGACCACTTACTGAATCTTGACTTTATTTCCTACGCATAAATTTGAAAAAGCTCTTTATTTCAAAATAAATTTCCTAGGATATAAGTCATTTTAACAACGAATGACCCATATATATATATATATATATATATATATATATATATAAACATGAAGTTTTGATGGAAAGTTATATAAAAAGTTATATTTTGTTTATAAATTTGGAAAGCCATTAACAGGTTTGACATACATTATATCGAAATCTGTTTGAAACACACCACTTTTTGAAAAGAGTGTTTGTTTAGTGCAATTTAGTGTAATTTCTATGTTTCATTAAGTAATAGGGTTTAGTTTCTATGACTATTTTAGGTTTCTATTTAAGTTTGAAGAAGTGGCAACACCTGGTTGTTTTCAGTTGAATTTGTGGATGTCTGGAATGTAGCTGCCTTTCGGAATTGAAGGAAAGGTTTAACTTTCGCCCTTTTGTTGGCGGCTTTTATGAAAACATTTTAGATATTTTATGAATGTATTTTAAGAGTTTATTCGCCCAATGTAGTTGGCGTTTTGTTTTAGAATAGATGAAATTTCTTGTTAATTATTTTATGCTTCAAGACATACCTTTAAAAGAACGTATTTGTAAACCATCAAAAATGTCATGAATTATGTTAAATGTTATTGTTAGTTATTGTTAAATTAAAGAAAGAAAAAAAAGAAATCAAGTGTGAGCTCTCTACTTTATTTCAAGTGAACGTATTTCCACATCTGCTACAACATAAATTGGAGGCACCGGCGTGATGTGAGTACTTTATTCAATCTTATTGAAAATACTTTGATATTGAGAAAATTAGTTCATGTTAAGCAAGCTATTTTCTAAAAGCGTCTGAACTTGAAAGTTTAAGAAACTATTTAAGTTGAGAGTTGTAATACATTTTACGTTTAAAAATTTGTCTTATATACTTACAGATTTGAATGATATTTTATATTTATAGTAATTTTACGAACAGTATTGTTATATCATAAAAGACATGCACTTTTCAGTAAGTTGATTTATTTGAAGTTTAGTTTGAACTGTTTTATAGTTTAATACATTGCTAAATTTCATACTTTAAACATGGATGAAAACGATAAAAAAAGAATTTCACAGATTAAAATTGAGAGAGGTAGGATTAAAAGTTCTTTGACGAGGTTGGAAAATGCTTTTGAAAGTTTAAATAAAAAAACAGAAATTAAGATTAGATTGCAAAGGTTAGATGAATTGTTCAAGGATTTTTTAAGCTTAGATTCGTGTTTAACAGATGAAGATTCGGAGTTACCAGAATTCGAGGAACGATATTTTAAGTTAAAAGCTGATTTTCAAGATAAACTTGATACATTGAATGTTTTAAATTCTGTGCCTGCTGTAATGCAAAATTCTAGTAATGTTTCCACATCAATTCATAATCAGGATAATATACGGTTACCGAAGATTAACATTCCCGTTTTTTCTGGGAAATTCACGGAATGGACAAATTTTAAAGATATGTTTGTATCAATAATTCATTCGCAGGTATATTTAAGTAACATACAGAAATTGCAATATTTACGTGGTTTGCTTGCGGATGAACCAGCATCATTAATTAAACATAAACCCCTCTCTAATGAATCATATAACGAAGCTTGTGAAAAATTAATGGATAGATATGATAAAAAGGAACAAATTGTGCAGTCTTTGATTAAATTATTTTTAGATCAAAAGTCTATTGTTCAACCTAATAGAGTGAATTTAAGAAATTTATTGAATACTAGTGATGAAGTTATAAGGGGTTTAAAATCTGTTAGTGAAGAGGCCACAGTTAGAGATCCATGGTTACTATATTTATTGGTTCAGAAACTGGATTCTGAAAGTAAGATTTGAAGTCAGTTTACCCATTTTTAAAGATATTAATTTATTAGGGTATTCAAAGGCTATGGCGATTTCCCGTTTACTTGCTATGGAAAGGAAATTTCAATTAGATAAAAAATTTGAGAATGAATATAAGAAATTTATGCAAGAATATGAAAATTTAGGTCATATGGCACAAATTGATGATTCTCTTGATTTTACCAGTAACAAAGTTTATTATCTTCCTCATCATTCAGTGGTTAAATGTGATTCTATTTCTACGAAGTTACGTGTGGTATTTGATGGTTCCTGTAAACCTTACAGCGCTGAATCTTTGAATTCTATTTTGGCAGTTGGGCAGATTTTGCAATCTGATCTGTTTGCTATTCATGTGAGATTCAGAATTAATAAAATTGCTTTTAGTGCTGATATCCAGCAAATGTATAGGCAGATATTAATTACTCCAAGTGATCAGGATTTCCAACGCATTGTTTGGAGAATTTCAAGGCATTCAGATTTAAAGGAGTACCGATTGAAAACCGTGACTTATGGTACATCTTCAGCTCCATTTTTGGCTACTCGTTGCTTATATCAGATTGGTAAAGACATAGAAAGTGAAGATCCTGTGGTTTCGTCATTAATTAAAGAATGCTTTTATATAGATGATTTAATGTCTGGCTCAGTTTCTAGTGAAGAAGCTATAAAGATAATTACAAACCTTTCAAGCACGTTAGAAACAAGAGGTTTCCATTTAAGAAAGTGGAGATCAAATTCTTCTGATGTTATTACTCATTTAGCATGTAATTCTGGGGTATCAACAGATCTAGAGATTCATCCTGATGAATGTTCTAAAGCTCTGGGTCTAATATGGGATTCTGCTAATGATTCTTTTATTTTTAAAGTAAATTTGCAATTTAGTGACAACATGACAAAAAGAACTTTCCTGTCAGAATCTGCAAGGCTGTTTGATCCATTGGGATTTTTGGCCCCATGCACTATATCTATTAAAATTTTCTATCAACAACTGTAGTTAATGAAACATGATTGGGATACACCCTTACCTGAAAGTTTTCATGTGAAGTGGGAGTTATTTAAAAGAGAATTTCAACAAATTTGCCTTATACGTATTCCTCGATGGATTCAAACTGCCAATAAAGAAAGTATTTGTCATGGGTTTAGTGATGCGTCAGAAGCAGCATATGCAGCTGTAATATATGTAGTACAATCTCAAGGAACCACATCAAAGGTTACTATCTTGGTATCAAAAAGTAAAGTAGCCCCACTTAAACCTGTATCCATACCGAGGCTTGAATTGAATGGAGCCCTATTGCTCTCAAGATTATATGCGACAATACTAAAAATTTTGAAAGGGATTTCTATAAAGGTTTATGCTTGGACTGATTCTCAAGTTGTTTTGTCTTGGTTATCATCTCATCCAAGACACTGGAAACCTTATGTAGTGAATCGAACTTCAGAAATCTTGGATTGTGTTCCATCCGAATGTTGGAGTTATGTACCATCTAAAGAGAATCCAGCGGATATCGCCTCTAGAGGACTGTCACCTAAAGCTCTTGCTAATTGCTCCCTTTGGTGGGAGGGACCTCAATGGCTTTCGTTGCATAGTGAGTACTGGCCGAAACAACCGCCAGTTAAGACTAATATAGACATTATTAATAAGGGGAAAAAGAACACTAAACAATGTTTTTCTGTTTCTGTAAAAAAATGTGTAATTGATTTGCTTTTTGAGAGATATTCTTCATTTACTAAAATTGTTGATATTTTAGCTTTTTGTTTAAGGTTTCTGAAAAATTGTAAAGAACGAGTTGGTAGTGTGAAAATGAATAAAGGTAGGCCTTGCCCTCTACCTACAAGTGAAAGGAGAAATGCAGGTAATCTGCTTATATCTTATATTCAGCAATTGTATTTTAAAGATGAAATTAATTGCATAAAATTAGGAAAACCTATTCCAAAAATAAGTTCTCTATCTTCACTTTGTCCTTTTATTGATAAAGAGAGCTTGCTTAGGGTGGGAGGCCGATTGCAAAATTCGCTTCTTCAATATAATGCAAAACATCCAGTCATATTGCCAACTCAACATAAAATTAGTGTATTAATTGTAAATTATTTTCATGTTCTGCATCTTCATGCTCGTTTAAATTTATTGTTAGGTATTATTAGACAAAATTATTGGATTATAGGCTCTAAAAAGATAATCAAAAATTGTATACATAAATGTGTTATTTGTTGCAGGTACAGAGCAAGTTCCTCAAGACAACTAATGGGAGATCTTCCTCTTGATAGAGGTACTCCCAATCGACCATTTTCGTCATGTGGAATTGATTATGCAGGGCCAGTCGGTATCTTGAGACATCGTGGTAGAGGTGCTAAAACTACCAAGGGCTATATAGTTATTTTTGTCTGTTTCGTTACGAAGGCTCTGCATTTAGAATTAGTGAGTGATCTGACTTCCGAGGCTTTTATTACCTCATTGAGGAGATTCTGCTCTCGAAGAGGAGCCCCTCGGCATATCTATTCAGATAATGGCACGACATTTGTTGGTGCAAAAATTTTTAATAAACAACAATAATATATACAATATATATGCAGATAAAATTTACATCTGTAGAATTTAACATTTTTTAAAAATACAGTTGATCAGGGAATTTACACACGAAAAAATAAATAAATAAATAAATAAAAGAGGAAAAATATTCAAAATTGAGTTAAACTGTGTCAAATTTGAGTAGGCCACATACTCAAAATAACTCCGAAGCAATTATACTCAAATTTAAATGTACTATGTACTTATTATTGAGTATATTTCCATGCTTAAAAAATGGCATCGACCGATTGTTATGGAGGTCTGTCTGAATAAATTTTGTTTTTGAACTGTTTAATTTTATAGAAATTTTATTAAAAAAATTCTTTTAGCTCAGCATATTTTAAAATGTAATGAAGTGAACATATAATAATTTAAAAATATGCGTGATTTCAATGAGACAAGCATCTTTTCCTTTTTGAAATAAATTTTTTCATTTCAAAATTAGTATGTCCACTGACTTATGTTTGAGTTCTTCATATTTAACAATGTAACTGTCTATTCAACAAACCATATTTTTTTCTAATACTGATTTATTTAAAGGAAAACTATCAGATGTTGGCCGTATTAGTCAATCGATTTATAACCCAAATATATAATAGTTCTTTCTTTAATGATTCCATGTAATTTCTTTATTCTGAAACAAAATAAAAATTCTCCATTTGATATATTACTTATTTGTTAGATAAAAATCTAAGCGGAATAACTACGAATTAATTTCTTAGTAGAAGGCATATCGATAATACTGAACAGAAAGTAATAGGAGAAAGCAACAGCTAACCAATTTATTTTTGCTAAATACATATAAAGATCACCATTATTAATTTATTTTTGCTTGTTGACACTACATAAATAGAAAACATAATTTTAAGGTGTTTATTGCCTGTAAGCGTATAAATAGAGAGTTTAAAAGTTGTGGATCTTTATATGGCTTTTCATTATAATTCGTATGTGATTTTATTTCTTTCGGTGAACATAAGGAGTTCTTGAACCATGAATGAAAGTACAAAAGATTTTTGCTCCGTTTATGAAGTGAAGTCATTACACGAGCAAATAATTGAGAGTCATGCATAAGAAAAACAAACAAACGTATAGTTATTATGTAATAGATTTGTAATAACATTGTCTCACTGAGCGTTTTTTAAGAAACTCCATGTGTTTCGAAGGCTAAAATAACACCTCCCTCTCTTTATTTTTTATACTTCCTTATTCAAAATGTAAGAAAGTATAGTAGAAGTCGCTATCCTGCAATTCCTGAGCTCTGATGTTCTAGTCACATTGCTGCCGAGAAGTGACGTAGCAGTTCCATCTAGTTGCTGAAGATGATGGATGAAGTCTGAACGAAGAATCATCGGACACAGCTCGTTCTATTTAGCTACTAGATTACTGTATGGTGTAGGCAGCTTCCATGCTGTGATCTGGCGATTTATTCGCTCCGGCGGACGGCATCCAAACCGTTAAGCTTGGCCGAGCCCAGGCAAGCAGGGGCCGTCCAAAGTTTTCTAAGGAAGTATAGTAATTCCGATTTCCGAACTGGATTTTGTGTTTCGCCTAGCTCAAAAATGAATGATCGTAGAATGTTGCAAATTTACATGTGCGACGCGACTACTATGATGTCTAGTTGTACACCTGCAACCTTGGTCTTAATACGAGTTTTCCCGTTTCAGAGATATCAATGACTGCATATTAATTTTCGTGACGTCTGTATGTAAGTATTTGTATGCGTATGTGTGTGTGTATCTCGCATAACTCAAAAACGGTTGAACTTAGAACGTTGCAAATTGGGATATAGGTTTATTATAACATCAAGTTGTGCACCTCTTTTTTTGGACATTTTATGATTATACGTTTTAGAGATATTTAGAAAATTATATTCATAATGACCAAAAATAGAAAGGTTTTGGCAATAATATATGACCTGCCATCATAGAGATTGGAAAAGAAGCTAATGATAGAACAAGTAATGATATTGTCATGAAGGTTGAAGACATTTTTGCGTGTAGAAAGTTATGCTTAAAGAAGAAAGCAGAATTTTGTGTACGAATGTATTTTATTTAATGAATATTCAGCCCGTAGATAGAGCCCGTATATTATCTCACATAACTCAAAAACGGTTGGAAGTATATCGTTGCTAATTGGTATATAGGTTTCTTATAGCATCTAGTTGTGCACCTCCTTTTTTGGACTTTTTATGGTTATTCGTTTTGGAGATAATTAAGAAAATTTTACTCATAATGACCAAAAATATAAAAAGATTTTGGCCATTATATATGACCTAGCAACATAGAGATTTCAAAAGAATCTAATGGTAAAACTAGTAATGTTATTGTTATGAAAGCTGAAGACATTTTTGCGTGTAGAAAGTTATGCTTAAAGACAAAAGCAGGTTCTTGCTGACGAAAAAACTTTATTTAATGTATACTCTGCATGTAGGTGGAGCCCGTAATTTTAACGTTGTGAAAGTTGTTGCCATTTTAACGTTTAGAAATTGATTCTTTAAAACAGGATTAGGTTCAAGTCGACGAATGCATTTCATTTAATGAATATTCAGCCCGTAGATAGAGCCTGTAATGATATTGATAAAAAGTTTCGAAATTTTGCGTGTAGAAAGTAATTCTTTAAGAACTAAGCAAGTTCTATTCGACGAATGCACTTTATTTAAATAATATCCAGTAAACAGTTAAATAAATCTCTTTTTTTGTGCTAGAAAAATTAATGTTATTGAAACAATCCAATGAAATGATCATTTTTACTACAGAATTCAAATAAACATTGTTAAATACAGTGCAGCGCATAAATTCCTCTAAATAAGGAACAACCGAATATTTCGAAGTCTGAATGGAATTTAAATTCATTGAAAGTATTGTGAGTGGTTTATGGAATTTTCAAGGCAATTCTTCCCGAGAAACCAATGCGTCATTACAAACTGTCCAGATCTAGACTCGTATTGAGGTAAATTTTCCAAATTTTGTAAATCCCTTACTACCATTTTTCGCCGCATTTGAATGCTTAATTTGACGCTAAGTCAAAGCCCACCTTCGTAGAAATGAAAAGCGATCATCTGTTTTCACTTTTAATCTAAAACCTTGTAGAAAGTAACACGTAAAGATATAGGCAAGTTTTAGTCTGCAATCATCAACAATGACTCTTCTTTTTTTTATAGTCTTGTGAGTCATTTATAGAAATTTCGAAGAATTTAGTTCTGCGAAATAAACCAATGAATTTTTCCAGAATATTCCAGAACTCTCTTATAGTTGAAGTTAGATCTTCCAAACTTTGTCAACCCTAAACTACAAATTTTTGACAAATTCGTTCGCCAAATCATCAAATTCGACGCCGAATCGCCAAATTCGACGCCGAATCGTCAAATTCGATGCCAAGACCAAATATCTATGCTAGCTACTAATTTCCAGTATGGCGAGATTAGCGATAAAATTTTGCGACAATTGTTGTTTCAGGATAGCCAGAAACTTTTTCTCAATTTTAACTGAGTTAATTATTTTGGTAAAATTTATGGTTTCCCGCCACTAATTTTTGACAAAGAGAACAAAACGAGACCATATATTCTCGAATGATTTTCATTGTACTCTAAGCTGTACATTTGATAATGAGGCATTCCGTAACATGCCTTTGAGTACTATTCCTGAAAAAAAACCTAGTATGTATGTATCGGCGGCATACATGATCGTATTTTCGTGACGTTTTTCGTTGTATAAGGAAGTTTTGCGGTGGCAACATCAGAATTTTTTAAAATATAATAATTACTATTTTTTTTGCGCAGAGCAGTGGTGGCCGAGTGGTTAAGGCGATAGAAAATTACTATTTTTATATTTTTTATTCAACGGTTTCTTTAAATTCTTGGTCTCTCTCCCTTCAAATTACATCCTTCCTCACGGGTCATGGCCCTTTCCCCTTTTACTTTAACAAGTTTCACCGTCGACGCTCACCCCTGTGTTCTTGTGGTCAGGAAAGAACTGCTTTGCATTTTTATTATAGTTGTCCGCTTACCTCTTCCTATCACTTAAGGAGCCCTCCTACTGAACCTCCCAACTATTTAGAGAACATAATTACAAGACCCCCTTTAATTCAAAAGCTAAACAGAATTTTTGTTCTTTTCTAATGGAAATTTCAAACTTAACTTCTACTCTTCTACTGATTTTCAATTACTACTGGCTCAATGCACATATCACAATTTTACCATAAGCAATTTCAGTAAATCTTTACCTGCAGTTCAACAGCATCCTGACCAAGTGTCCCTTGTCGCGAAGGGTTACTCCCGGCACTACCTTAACCAATCTCTGGTCTGCATGGGTGCCCCTTGCCGTGATGAGTTCAGTATATTAAATTGAAATATGACTTTTTTTACCGCCGCTGCTTGTCGCCGTGGGAAACCTGTCTCCAGCGGACCTTGTATTTATTTTATTATTTTATTTTTTAAGTTTTTCAAATAAACGTTCCGGATTAGGGGACTAACATAGCTAGAATCGCTCGACACCACTCCTGGAGTGGTTAGCGGCCCCTCCACCCTGTTAATTACTATTTCTTGTTCAAAATTTTGAGCATATAAAAGAGAAGCATTTAAAGAATATTTTATAAAATTTTTATTAAAAATTTAGAAAATTAAGCCAGTGGGTCCTGGTTTCGGAGGATCTTTCAGAAAATCGGTTGACTAGCAATTGCTTATATTTTTCTGTTTATAATTTTTTTTCATTAACAACATTACAGTCGACAGCAAAATTATTCGAGCGCTAGCAAAATTTCATACATAAAAAAGGTCCACTTATTAATGTTCTGTTGAGAAAATCCTTGTCGAATCATGTTCTTAGACTGACTAAGAACATTATTCGATAAGGATTTATTTAACAAAACAGTATTAAGTGTACTTTTTTTTAATAGGAATTTTTGCTAGCGCTCGAATAATTTTGCTGTAAACTGTAATATACACATTATGCAAGTAAATAAATTTTATAACTATAGAATTATGAGTATTTGTTAATAAAACTGTTGATCAGTGAATTTATATCCGTACACTTAACAAACTAATTTTGTCTTAATACTGATTTATTTTAAGGAAAATTATCAAAGGCAGGCAGTATTAGTCAATTGATTTATAACACGAATCTAATAGTTGTTTACTTATTACTTCCATGTAACTTCTTTATTCTGAAACAAAAAGCCGTATAAGGTAATTATTGTCTAAGAATCCAAGCGGAATAACTACGAATTAAGTACTTAGTAGAAGAGAAATCTGACATACAAAAAATAATGGAATTAAAAAAAAGCCTCAGAAAACTAATTTATCTTCGTTAACTACATGTGACCTATATAAATTAATTTTTGTTTGTTGATACTACCTAAATAAAGAAGATAAAAGATAATTTTAAGATGTTTATTGCATACAAACATATATATAGCAAGTTTAAAACATTGTATTTTATAGCATTTTTCATTTGTCATTCAAATGTAAATTTCTTTTGTTTTAATTTTTGTTCAATAAAAGAAGTTCTTCATCTGCAATTAAAAGTACAAATTATTGTTCCATTTATAAATTGAAGGTGATGACACGTGCAAACAATTGATGCTTATAAGCATCTATACTACTAGAATGAAGTGTTTGCCTCTTTGTTTGTGTGACTCCTACTGTTTTGATTTTTTTCTTTTTTTATTTTCTAGCAAAAGAAATGTGTTTTAGATTTGCAACACATTTATAGATTTTCAATATGTTGATTAGATTTAAACTTTTTTATGTTTTATGCTGTTTTATGGGTTTTTTTCCTTTTTCCTTTTGCTTTTTGAATTTTTTTGCTAAATTGTTCTTTTAGATATATTTGTTTTGTTTATGGAGAAAAAGTCCAATATGATTTAAGTTAAATTTAAAATTTTTATATGATATTTATAAGCAGAATTATACAAATATCTTGCTGGTGATGGAAACTTAATCATCAATTAAGAAAGTATATTGAATTTTGTTCTTGTTCTAAGCAAATTGTGATTCGAATTCTTTTAATTAATTTAAATATAAAGACTAACAAATCGGGTACTTATTTATAATTATAAAGTAAAATGAACAACAACTGAGCAATATGCTTAGAAATGTGTATTTAATCTAAATAATTTTGCGAGTAAGTATTAGTACATAATTATTACAAAACAAGCAAAACACGTATAAAATGTCTTAGGTATTTTAAATTCAGTATTCAAACCAGTAAGATTTTTTTTTTAATGAATTACAAACATATATTTATTTAACATATATTAAATGAAGTCTCTAAGAAAATCTTAACTATTATTTTGTGTTCATGAAACTATGTTTTAAAGATTGATCGTCAAATAAGTTTACTTACTTAAGTATAAATTAACATATAAAAATCTTCAACAATTTTTTTTTTATGAAAACATTATGGTAAAATTGCATTTAAACTTAAAATACAAAAGTAAGAAATGATTTATAGAACATAAAACTCTACATTTGATATTTTTTGACGAAAAATTAAATTTTGAAATGATTTATAACTAACGTCACATTAATCTTTCTTACTTCACAAGTAAAAGGTTTTCTGATGAAGATTAACAACATTTATCAATCCCAACATTGAAGTCAAGACGAAATAATAATTTATATTCTGTAGATATAGACATGCTTTTCTTCAGTTACTTCTGACGAAACTTATATTTTATTGAAGAAGAATTGAAAAATGGAATATTTAAAGAAATAACAAAATAAGCAAGATATACTTTTATATTTATTATTTAAAAAAAAAAAAAAAAAAAGAACTAGACATAACTGTTTTCTATATCATTAGCCATAAGTTTATTTCCTCGTTTTCTAACATAGTTCATCATTTTTGCGAAACTAATCATGAGGGTTACTAAGATTTTTATAGTATTACATTTATAATAAATATAAAGATTTATTTTGTATTTCATTATTTATCAGAGGGTTAATAATGTCATTATTCTATATAAAAATAAATAATGACGTTTCAGAGAACATTATGAAAGTTAAGTAAGAATGAGTTTGTATTCTAGAGAACGGCATGTTTATTTAATTTTTTTTATTGATTAATTAATTATTTTTTGAATGCTGTTATTTATTAAAAAATTTGACATGATTTTTTTTTTTAATATTTAGGTGTCTTTAAATCTGCTTTAATCTTTGTAAATTCCGGGTATCCTCAAGTCCATAGGACATTCATAGAACATTATAAAAGTTAAGTAAGAAAGAGTTTCTGTTGTACAGAACAGCATGTTTATTTAATTATTTTAATTAATTAAGTATTAAATTATTTGTTGAATTCTTATATTTATTGAATAATTGGACATGAAAATATTTATTTTTCTTTTTAATATTCAGCTGTCTTTAAATCTGTTTTAATGTTTGTAAATTCCAGGTATAATCCTCAAGTCCCTCAATCAGTTTTACACTAGAAATTTTGATTAGCGGAAAAAATTATGCATCTACGAAGACATGTATTGTACAAACATAACGTCGTTTGTTAATTACAATTTCTGGTTTAAAAATGATTAATATGGACTGCAGATTATTGGTCGGAAATTCCCTTACTGTATGAAAATTTCAATTTTTTTATCAATAATTAAAAATAAAATAAAATAAAATAAAAGTGTATAACTTTTATTTGTCGAAATGTTAGTTTGTTTTCAATCCAATTTTTTAAAGTATATTGAATACCTCATTAACGCTTACAAAAGTAACTGTGCTGTTGAAAATATTTTATTCGTGGTTTTCAAATTATAAAAGGAATAAATAAAAGCAAATCTTGTTCATTGCGGATTACAGGGAAAATTTTGTTGAAATACATGATTAAAAAAAGTTATATATTTGCTTATACAGAATATTTTAAAGGCAGAAAAATAAAATAAAGTAAAATAAAAATAAATAAAAATAAATAAAATAAATAAAAATACAAAACTATTTTTTAAATATTAAATATGATAATAATGGGCCAATATACTGTTTGCTACACATAGTGACATACTACCAATGAGGGCATTTGTATTAACTCTTTTCTTACTACGCTAAGTGCATTCCTGTTCAGAATTTTTCTATGTTTTGTTCGGGCGCGTATGGTGAAACTCCCGTCCATTGAGGATACAAAACCGTTTTAGGGAATCAATATTTGTTGGAGTGCCAGCTAGCGTTCATATGTCGATTCCATTTAGAGACTCATTAGTATCATTCGTTCGCCTCGTGGAAGGAAAAAATCACTGACGAAACGTAACCAACCAACCTAAACCAGTAGTTACCCTACCGATAGTACAATTTTTTATATACCGGTTGTTTGCCAAGTTACTAGCAATTATGTCTAGGACATGAGGCTATTTATAATTGTTTTCCCTAAAAATCCTTATGATCGAAGTTGGCTAATTATTGCTCTTGGTAATATGCCTGAAGTCCTTTATAGATCTTAGTTAGTATACCTCACTGCTACTCCCCCCCCCAAAAAAAAAAAATATATATATATATAATAATAATAATTTCTAAAAAGTAAATGCGTAGAAAACTACTTTCTCTTGTATTGTTTTTATCTATAATGTACATGATACAAATATATACGTATAGTTACATAAACATATAGAGCTCCACTATTTATTGATCCATGATTTCTGAAATTTTATGGCAAACGAAATATACACACAATTTCATGTAATTTCCATTATAGCATTTAGAAACGCATTATAAAATTTCGTGTAGTAGGTTATTAAAAAGAAAAAAAAAACTTCTGTAGTTTAAACTACTAATTTTAGCCCTTAAAATAAAATGTTGTGTCAGTATTTTTAAAGTATTCTAAAGTTTCTCAGCAATAGTAAACGTTTCAGGGGAAAAATGTGTGCCTAAAATACAGTTTTTCAGCAAACTTATTGAAGCGTTAGCAATAATTCCTATTAAAAAAAAAGGCACCTAATACTCTTTTGTTAAGTAAATATTGTCGAATCATGATCTTAGTATCATGCCGTTTATGAAAAAGTAATTTGAAACTAAAAATTAACGATCAATCCAAAAAATGTATATATGAAAAATGTGGATTTGTGCTTCAATAATTTTGCTGCCGGCTATAGTATCAAAGGTTCTATATAAACACATTAATCACATCGAACAAGAAGAATGGTCGGTCTGTTTAAAGTGATTTTCACTTATTGTGCAATAGCCATTTGTATACATTAGAATGCTGCAACTGTGTAAAACATTTAGACGCAAAATACTACCATGAATCAGACACCGTCCGTGAGCGACGAAATGACACGTCAGTGTAGACGATAGACATCTAATTAACATTGATGTACCGTACACTACAAGTCGATCTTGACAGTTTCCAGAACATTTAACTGTTACAAAAGATGCATTGTTGTCTGTAATACCCCCCCTCCAAAAAAAAAAAAAAAAAAAAAAAAAAAAATCTGCTGAATCTGCTGAACTGGAAAATGTGTACATTTGCACATTGGTCTCTCCCTGTGGGTCCCAAACCTCGTGGTTATAGGGATTTTTATTCCCACAGAAGAAACAATTTGTCTACAGTCCTGCTAGGCAAAAGACTGTAGTTCAGTTTATTAATAGAAGATATATAGAAAATTGTACTCAAGATTATTTTTTAGAAAAGCTTAAAAAGAAAAAAAGTAAAAATAATAAATAATAATAATAATTACAATTAGACAAGTTACATTTCAGTAACAGAGAAAAGTAAGTCAACGGATGTAGTGTTAAAATTTACATTTAATAAATGAGTAACGTTCATTTAAGGTATTTTAAATATGTTTTAGATTATTATAGTTATATAGTTATTTATTAATATTGCTTTAAAGTTTTGCCTTATAGTTTTATTGCTATTAAATTTAAAATTGTTTTTAATTAATAAACGTTTTTCGAATATAAAATGACAAAGAATACCTGTTTTTTTTTTTTTTTTTTTTTTTTTTTTTTTTCACATTTACAGCGTGCGTTTGGTAGTTTATCGATTTTAACGAGGAAAGTGTGGAAACTACCATGCCTTAAGATAAAATATGAAGATATTTTATTTGGGCTTATAAAAAAGGGATGAGTTGTTTTAAGAACTGCGTACGTATCTCTACCTTTATGGGAATGTGTCCAATCTCGTTGGCAGTCACTAAGAAATTCAGCTTTTATAGTTGATTTTATAAGTGAAATTGGGAAAGGAAGAGAGATCACAAGATTATATTAATTATTTATTAATACTGCGTTTGCTAGTTCGTCTGCTACTTTGTTGCGAAGGGTAACTGCATGTATTCTAGACCATGAAAGTTGTATTAATGAGAAATCTTTGTTAAGTATTAAATTATATAATTCTAAAAGGAAATTGTATTTAGGAAATGGATATTTTAGTGTTACGTATGTTGATTCATTATCTGTTATTATTGTTACTGGGATGTTTACATATTTTGAACTTAAATACCATTTAATTGCCTCTATGATAGCTAAGAGTTCTGCTTGAAAAATAGAACTATGCATATGTAATTTGATTTGTAATTTATGTATAATTCTGTTATTTTCGAAGACAACGAAATCTTAAGAGGTTCTCCTGGGTATTTTTGAACCATCTATATATATTTTGAGAGTTATGCAATTTGTATTGTCTGTTATTATATTATTTTTATTAATGTAATAGTTTGGAAAATGTGTACAAGAGTCATTTTCTGCAGGATTCTACTCACGCAAAAATTCCACCGCCTGGGTTATAAAAATATTTTTAATATATGCATCCATGCGCGAGTATTTAAAAAGTTATTTATCTCCGTTATTTAGAATTACGTTTTAATTTAGGGTACAGAGTGTACTTTAACGGTTAGTTATACATTAATCATGTTACCATCTAGATAGATTCATTCATCGTCATACTTTAGTGCTGTTGAGCTTTATGGATGTTTTCGTGAGTTAAACATCGCGTACATTCTTAACAACAATCCGGACATGAGAAATCTATGGAAGATTTCAGAACCTGAACTCCAACAAGGTAATGCACGCCCGAGTGTTGCTATGAACGTTTAGTATTTTTTTTTAAAGAGATAGATCTTCCACTTTGACTTGATAGGGCCACGTCAAATGTGCTAACATTTAAATGTATTTAATATTTTGACGGTCTCTTATTCCAGATTTTTCAATAAATCATAAAGGTGTACTTTACGTTCGAATGGGAGCAATCTAGGTGACCTGTCTCATTAACAGAATACAAATCTCTTTTATTCGATGAGAATTAGTATATAAAGACTTATTAGTCTGGTGGCAATAATGAAATAGAACTTAAAATACTAAATGCAGATGTAGACTGGTAAAATTTTTTTTTTTGTAAATTTACCAACCCTATTAATACTTTTAATAGGTTCTATAACGTGATATGCAGTGTTTCACTATTTATGAAAAGAGTTTATTTTAATAAAAAATAAGGATCTTAAAAAACACAAAACATAATTTATTGAAGTGGAAATTTCATTTGCATTTTTCGTCAACTATTTTTAGATTAAATTAAAATTTTAATATTTAAAAGACAAATAGGTACATTAAATTATATTAAAATTTGAATAAGAAAATTAGGAAAAAAAATAGGACATTATTCTAAAACTATAAGGCATGATTTATAATATAGTAATTAACTTGACTAATTAATTATTAATTTTTATTTAGTTATAATTATTCATAATTAATAGTCTAATAGTAACAATAAGAAATCTATGCCTTCAAGTTTTCAATCAACCTTGTTTTTTTATTTATTTTATTTCTTTTAACTTTTTATATGATTGCTATAGTTAGCTGTTAGAGAAATATTAACGATTTAATCACTGTTAAATTAACAACAATAAAATAAAATTAAATTAAATTAAGTAAGTATTTGTAGCCGTCATTACATTATTTTCTTTCACAAGGTTCTTGATTTCGATAGTTAAGGTTAATCATGCATCATTAAGGTTAATCATGTATATTTACATAATTATAGTGAGTTCACTTAATAGAACGTATTTACGCAGCAAAGTTAAAAGACATTTTATTGTTTGATTTTATTATTCTGTGTCACAGCATATAATATTTTACAAAACATATAGGTATTTTTTATCAAAATTTTCAATCAGTATTTTTACTTTGCGAACACTATAGTGAGGAAATTATTGTAATCATGTCGAAAATCCTAATTTGAGATTTTAATGTTTCTATATGTTTCGAGGTCCCTTGAGTCCGTTTTCACTATTTTTACGATAATGTACGTGTGTGTGTATGTATGTGTGTATGTCTGTGAGTGATCACGCTAGCGTCTAAACGCTTTGTTCGAATAAGCTGAAAGTTGGTACATATATTGTAAGTCACCATAGTACGAACCCTATAGATTTTGGTGAAGCTATCACTTATAGTTTTTTTACAGGAGCACCAGGAAAAATTCTTTATCATTATGGCCTATGGGGCCAAATTTTTAAAAGTGCGATAGCGTCTAAACGCTTTAGTAATCTGAGCAAAACATTTGTACACATGTTATAGGTCACAGTTGCTCGAACTGTGTAGATTTTGGTGAAGTTAGCACTCATAGTGTTTTTACAGGGACACAAAGAAATATTCTTTATCATTATGGCCTACGAGATATCATCTAAACGCGATATCATCTAAACGCCTTATTCAATCGAGCTGAAAATTTATATGAATGTTATAAATCACTGTTGTACTAAATATAAGAATTTTGGGGAATCTAGCATCTATATATTTTTACAGGGACACAACGAAAAGTTCTTTATCATTATGATTATGGGCTCAAAGTTCAGTAGCGTTAAATAAAACATGTGTAATATATGGAGAAAAATACTCAAATACTCTATTAGAGTTTTCTCTCTTTTGTTTGTTTAACAACTCCTCTTTCTTTACTTTATCTACAAAACTGTTAATTACTCAATGTTCGGAAAGTCGAGTGGAGTCACTCCAGATTTTTTTCTTTTTAATTTAATAAACTGCAAAGGGAAAAGAAATGTCAAGATACCAATAAGAAATAGCACGTAAAAGAAGAAAATCAATTGAAGTAAGCACAGAATTTCGCGAAAAAATCGCGGCATATGATTGCATAACGAAACAGTAAGGAAACTAAAAAGTGACTGATACCAGTAAAGTTTGACAGTGAATTTAAATTTAAGACTTTCAACGTCATCAACCATTATCTTTCTGCAGCGAAAAATGAGTGACTTTATTCAAAAGGGATTACACTGCATAGCATTTGAAATTCAGATTTCATACAAGGTGGGGTATGCCAGTTTTCATTAGTGCCTCAACCGTTACTCAAATATCATGGTATCAGCGGTACAATTGCTTACGCAGATACCTATATGAAAATTATAAAAATTAAAATTAAAATTTAAAAAAAAGAAGAAAAAAAAAAAAAAAAAAAAAAAACATATGTATTATGTAAAAGTTAAATTAATGATTTATTTTTACATTTGACAGTAGTTTTCGAAAAGCCGGATTACGTTAAAATTAATAAAACTCATTGTAATTTTTTTTTATCGCTCCAACTATTGTAAAAAAACTCGATATATTGTAATACGTTTTTAAAAAATATCTCATATTTGAAATCTTTTAATAATTTAAAAGTTATATTTTTAGTTATGATCATATAAAATAAATAGTTTACTTCACGGGCTGACAGTGATAGTTAATTATAATTAAAGTGTGCTTTATACATTTATTGCGCTTTATTAATGTCTACATAAAGCATTTTTTATGAAGCTGCATATGTTTTAGTATATATAATCAATCTATCTAAACCAAATCTAAATGTAAAAAAAAGAGGCTTTTTCAAAGAAGAACTATTCACATCAAAATTAATTAACACGCAATCAAAAGGAAAATACATAATAAAACAGAAACCATAATTTTTAAATTATAAAACTTTGTAATGAAATGTAAATACAAAATGAGATTTTTTTTTCTTTTTTTCAATCAATTAACAATGAAAACCATTGTTTGTAGACTGAAAAAGTTAAAATTGTGATTCACAGATTACATGCGAAACAATGCAAAATAGAGCAGTGTTCATTTACTTTATTCCTTTTTAGATATGTATTCGGAAAAAGCTTTCGGCTCTGAATGAGGATTTAAAAATTTTTCAAAGTAAACGAATACAGACATTTCACAACAATATAGCACTTCGATATGGCATATTCCTGCAGGGTACAACGATAATATATCGCATATTAAATTCAACATTTCATGATGTAAATAATTTTACTGCTTATTACAGGTGATTTATGCATTTTTCTCGATTCATGTCTAAGTGTTGTCTAAGTTAAATAAATGCGAATATTATTGTGAGAAACGAACAATAAAAAATTAAAATTAAAATTATGAATCCATTTCAGAATATGAATAAAGGTATATGACACATAAAAATCTTTTACTATCCAAAAAATCTTACTTAATTGTTGGCACTGGAAGAAGCTTTGCATTTTAATAAGTTGTCTAGAACTCTAAAGTAATAACAACAAAAACAACAAAAACAACAACAACAATAATAATAATAATAAAAACATGCTCTAACATTTCAGAATATGAATAAAGGCTAAACCATTTCAGAATATGAATAAAGGTATATGACACATAAAAATCTTTTACTATCCCAAAAATCTTACTTAATTGTTGGCACTGGAAGAAGCTTTGCATTTTAATAAGTTGTCTAGAACTCTAAAGTAATAACAACAAAAACAACAAAAACAACAACAACAATAATAATAATAATAAAAACATGCTCTAACATAAAATTGTTTAAAACTTAAGTATGCTAATTAGTGTGACGAAAAAAGAATCTAACTTTTAAAAAACTTATTTTATCCAACCTCCAGCATTTTATTTGTCATTTGAGTTTGGAAATATTGTTTTAATTGTTAGAAATTGAGGTTAGTCATTTTAAAAGGTCTCTATACCTTGAACTTCTAATTGAACATGTTGATAACTGAATGCTACGCATTTTAGACGTGAAATAACTAAGAGTATAAAACTCAAGGATTTATTTTATAGTTTAGTAAGAGGGTATGACTGCCCTAAGATACTAAATACTCATCTATAATCGTACAATGCAGAAATGTGTTCGATGAATATGTTCCTAAAATAGCTGGCGACAAGTAAGCTCTAGGTATACAGATACCTCTCTGTGTGAAGCGACTGCAAATGATGCTAACATCCTTGCAGAGAGCTCTGTAAAAGAAAAGCTCTTGTCGGTCTCTCTGTAGCTAAACTCTCTAGTATTGAACGGGAACTGAACTACAAACCAAATTATTTTATTCTGAAAGTATCACTACTGAAATATCTCACAACTGGAGTGTCATTCTCTAATTTAATATATCTGCTATAACAAACTTCCTTAAAAATACCTTTCGATTCAACCACATCCAAAAAACACCAAAAGCTAGATTTTGCAATTCCACTTTAATTACTCTTAGAACTTTATTCATAACGATTATATCCCAACAAATACCTTGTTTAAACCGACAGAAGCTTTTAAACTAATTAAATCCCTATGACCACACAAAAGTTCACGATCCATGCTTTTACAAATATAAAGATCAGGTTCTTACCAAAGGAAAAAAAAAAAAAAAAAAGGTGAGAATTTCTCAACCTTCTTCAAAAAGAAAGTGAGACTTTGAAAAACTACTCGAGATTCTGTAAAGTAACTAAGATCCCAAATAAACTTTGAATAATAATAATAGGTATTTTACCATAGACTCGGGTCTTTTGAATGGAGGAGGGGGGGGGGAGCTCAAGAAGTAATTTGAGCAAAATTAACTAAGATCCCAAATAAACTTTAAATAATAATAATAGGTATTTTACATAGACATGGGTCTTTTGAATGGATAAAGGGGGGGGGGGAAGAGATTAGGAAGTAATTTGAACAGAATAGGACCCAGTTATTTGTCACATATTTTTTTAATCATAAGACAAATACACGTCTAAAAAGAAACGATTAAAAAAAGGTTTTAGTTGATTTTTCTTTTACTTAATTGAAACTTCAAAAATGAAAAAGTGCGGGAATTTTTCACAATATTAAAAATTTTAGGTGAAGAAAAGAAAATATATGCGAGATTCTCGCGGTCTCACACTCTTGTTGGAAAGCTGAAGATTCATAATTATGTCATTAAAAACTATGTACATATTTTTTATTTAAAAGTATGAACATATTCTCATTGTTAGCGATTTAAATATCAAGTATACACAAACATATATTTTGATAAATTATGAATATTTTAATTAATTTATATTAAAACTGCATCCCTTTTATTAACACACGAAAACGTAAAAAAGGGGAAAAAAAATAGTATGATTAATCGTTTATTTTTTTTTCTCCTTTCATTCTTAAGACATTTTAATTATTATAAAGGGTTTTCTAAAGAAATCTTTTTATCGTGCAATTTTATTTATTTATTTAGTATTAGTAAAAGCCAATGTGTCAGTCGCAGATGTTAAAAAGAAAAAAAAGGCCACAAGAGGGTAGAAAAAAGCTTAATGATTCTTTATATTCATTTTTCATATATATCGTGTTTTTTTTTTTCTTTTTTTTCCCTCTTATTACACAAAAAAGACCTTCCGCATACCCGTGAAAGCAAATACACTCAATGATCTACATAAACAAAAAATCTCTTATCTTAACACATTTTTTTTTTTTTTTTTTGTTTATTTTTTATAAATTATAAAGATTTAGATAATTAAATACTAAGCAATTTGAGAAAATTGTAAAATGAATTGAATAGTTGACTATATGTCTGCTCTTTAATATTGATTAATAAGGTTTTTTTTTTTTTTTTTTTTTTTTTTTTTTTTTACTGACAAAATAAATATTGAATACTATACTATATCGATTTTATTTTAACAATGTACATTATATGCACTTATTATTTCAGTTAAAGAACTGTATTAATATCCATTCACAGGATCTCTATTAATAGATTTACTTGCTCTATAGATTGAAAATGTCAAATAAACTAATATATTTTCCTTTTTAGATTATTCTTAACTATAGGTCACTTATTCTGATGCAATTATTTTTTAATGAATATTTCAATAGAATATTTCAAAAAATGGTTCGCAGCGATTTTTTCTCCCTGTAAATGTTACTTTTTTATGTATAATATGTAAAAATAAAATTTCATAAAATAAAATTTCATAAAATGTTAAAATTCTTATATGTGAAATATATGATTTTATTATTTTTCTTATTTATTAATTAATTCGGGATAGATGTCAATTACTGGAGCATTTCAATCACTGGAGCACCTAACCTATGTGTATAAAGTATTTCATAGAAAAGAAATTTCAGCAATAAAATTTCAATTCAAACATACATTACCATGTAAAATTACAGAGCATAGTTATATCAAAGGAAAGCATTAGGTTTTACATAAATTTCACATTAGCAGAAGAAAATAGTCAACGCACATTAAATTAATATTTATTACACGCTACAAATATATCATATAAACATGAATAATTGGAAGAATGATTTTGAAATAAGGAAAATTATAACCACTGGTATACAAAGGTTTTGTACTTATTTTTTTGCTGAAATACCTTTCATGCAGGGTTCTCAGCAATTACTATTTTGATTGAAAATCTTTTCTTCTATTACCCGACTACAGCATGTAATAGGGGTATTGTATTCGGTCAAAAAAATCGATATCAAGTTTTCAACTGATATCGATCAATAACTCGAAGAATGATTTTGAAATAATGAAAACATAACCACTAGTATAGAAAGATTTGCACTTTTTTTTTTTTTTTTTGCTGAAATACCTTTCATAGTCTATATGCACATGCAGGGTTCTCAGCGATTACTATTTTTATTGAAAATCTCTGCTTCTATAACCACTAGTATAGAAATATTTGCACTTTTTTTTTTTTGCTGAAATACCTTTCATAGTCTATATGCAGGGTTCTCAGCAATTACTATTTTTATTGAAAATCTTTGCTTCTATTACCCAACTACCGCATGTAATAGGGGTATTGTATTCGGTCAAAAAAATCAATATCAAGTTTTCAACTGATTTACATGTTTCAAGGTCTCCTGAGTCCAAATAATTAGTTTTTGGCAGTTGGTCAGTGTGTATGTGTGTATGTGCGTATGTAAGCATATTTGTATGTATTTGTGTGGGGAATTTTCTGACTATTGTATATCCTAATCTATTAAAGATAAAACGACGAAATTTCAGAACTGAGACAAGTCTAGTGCCCAAATATCTTTTCCAACTATTGGAGAAAATTGGTAAAAATGAAACAGGACAATGAAAACCTGAAATGGGACCTTAAGTCTTTATTTCAAAAATGGTTCTAACAAATTTCTTCAAAATTGCAATATAAACATCCTATTACATGCCCTTTCGTATGTATTAGGTGGATAGTTCAACGAAATTGGTAGGTGTCAGTATGTCTGTTTGAGAAATCGTGCACTCCTTTAAAATTGAGTTACGGATTTTGTTCAATCTCGCCATATTAATTTTCTTTTAGGTATAATTTCGTATTAAATTCATGTTTTCCTGTCAACAGATGATTTTGCCAATCGAAAATGAGAACAAACATTAGTATCTCAAAAACAGTTCTAACAATTTTTTTTTTTTTAAATGGTTACATTAGCCTTTTTTAGGTATCATTTCGCATCAAAACTAATGTGTGCGCTTAATTGTTTAGAAAAAAGGCTACGCGAATTTCATTATTCTTACATTGAAATCAAAGAATTTGTTAATATAATTAAACTCTCTGTTTCCCAAACTACTTTTGAATTTAATAACAAATTTTATAAACAGTGTGATGGTTTAAGTATGGGTAATCCTTTATCTCCTATTCTTGCCGGTATCTATATGCATTATTTTGAGGAAAAATTATTAAAGATGTTAAATTTAAAATGCTGGTTACGTTACGTAGATGACACTTTCATTCTTGTTAAAAATCCGTTTTATGTTTCTGCCATTCTTAATATTGCTAATGCTATTGATCCCTATATTCAATTTACCTTTGAGTTAGAAAATTGTAATCAACTTCCCTTCCTTGATGTTTTAGTTACTAGGTGCGATTCCACTTTTAAAACCTCTGTGTACAGGAAACCTTTCTCTGTTTCCCTCCCCATGCTCTCTCTAATCATCCGGCTAAACAAAAAATTGGCACCTTTTACACTTACGTTTATCGTGCCCTTAAAATTTCCTCTGATACTTCTTCTCTTAAAGAAGAATTCAATTATTTAAAGTTCGTTGCTATTAAAAGAGGTTTTAGACCCTCTATAATTGATAAAGCTATCAAAAAGTTCAGTAGGCCAACTTATAATTCTACTCTTTCCATTGATGATAAAATTAAACCTGATAATGTTGTTGTCTTGCCTTTTTATCCCCCCTTATGTTTTAAATTAGCCAAAGTTTTGAAGCGTTTCAATTTTCACGTTATTTTTAAACCTGTCAATAAATTTCAATTCCCTTCAACTAAATCCCCTGTTTCCGAGCTTCATAAGTGGGGTATCTATAATGTCCCTTGTAATAATTGTGATTTATCTTATATTGGTCAAACAAAAAGAAATCTTGAATGCCGTTTACGTGAACATTCTCGATATGTTGTTAATCAAGAAATTTCTAAATCTTCGATTGCGAAGCACAGTTGGGAATTTGATCATAGTTTTAATTTTAAGAGTGCCAAAATTATCTTTCATGCCAAACGCATTTCCGAACTGGATTTTTTGGAAAATTCAGCTGCTTACCTTAATCGTGATAAAATTGTCAATGAAAAATCTGATTCCACTTTGCTGTCTACAGCCTGGAAAAAATTGTTTAATTCAATTAAATAATTTTCTTCATTATGTTTATAATATAATAATAGTTATAATCAAATAATTCTAAATAAATAAAAAATAAAATAATAATAAATAAATAAAATAATAATAATAATAATAAATAAATAAATTTTATTAAATTTACTTATTAGTATTATATTAATAAAATAAATAAATAAATAAATCATTAAAGTAAAACTAATTATTTATTCCTTCCCTCCCTCCTTTTGTTTTTGTGTGTGCATGTGTATTCCTCTCTGATTGGTCCTGCATGATGCTTCCTATTGGTTGTTTGTGTTGCTCTTCCCCCTCTGGATTTTGCCCTGCTTTCAGTCTTGCTTTTGCCTCCAAGGCAGTAGCGCGTGTTTTTTGCACCTGATGCAGGAAGGCTACGTCCTTTCGAAACCTGCTGTGCTGGCTTAAAATTTATGGTGTGTGAAGAAGTCTTATTTTCTATTTATCATTTCGCATGTGTCATATGGTTATTACAGAAAAGTTTACAGTCTTCATGATTAGGATAATAGGTTTGAAATCTTGGATATTAGAGTCTAAAAAAAAAAAAAAGGTTTTACCGATTTTTTGAAACTCGCTATTTGAACTGTTTTATATGTCTTACACGTGTATCAATTCTCCCTTACTATAAAAATTGTTAGGTGACTAATTTGTTAGGTAAAGTTTACGTCTTCTGCCTACATACTTTTCAAAAAGTGTCTATAATACGTGTAATAGTAGGTAATGAAACCGTGTGGTCGTTACAAACCAGATTTTCTTCTCTTCATAAATCCTCTTCAGCACATATCTTCAAAATTTAGTACAAAGATTGCTTTATATAAAAAGTGGTGTTTGAAATAACGTACTGCTGAGAAACCTTTTGTACACTAAATTCGTACTTTTTGTCCTAACATATACCCAGTTTCATGAAATCCCACGAGTAGGACAAAACCTAGGTAAGCCTCAGAAGTTTCATATTAATTATTATCACCGTGTATTATTAACTTACAAAGATTTTTATTTGTTTATTTAAAAACATACATATATATACAGGGTGATCCTAAACTATATGTCAAAAATGTAAGGGCAGGTAGAGGGGATCTAAATAAGCAGATTTCGTATAGGATTGTGTGTGCGATAATGCCGCATTTAGCCGGTACAAAGCGCTGATGACTGCGGCGTTTAAAAGCTCTTCACTATCTGGATTTATCATTTCCCGCAAAGATTTCGAGCAGTATGCATCGTTTCACCAATGCGGAACTGGCCGACGTGCATTTCATGTATGGGGCTGCACAAAGAAATGGATTGGCTGCTCAAAGGACGAACAGGGAGCAATTCCCGATTAGGAATCAGCCACAAGCTAACGCTTTAATGTGTCATTACCGCACACACATTCCTATACGAAATCTGCTTATTTAGGTCCCCTCTACCTGCCTTTACATTTTTTACATATAGTGTAGGAGCACCCTGTATATGTATATATAGGGTGTATATGTATAGGGGTATATATGTATATGCATTCTATTTTTAAGTATGTTTCCACTTACACATATTTAGGAATATGTGTGTTTAATAATATAAGTTTGACTTTCTTCGGAATTAAAAGAAAACAAAACAACAGAACATTAAATAGATTTATCTTTTTCTAAAGCACAATAAATTCCTCTAAATTTTGTAAAAAAGATCCGATTTTCAGAATAAAGTACCTGAAAATAAAATAGTTTAAGAGGATCTAATCCTCTCTTTCTCAAAGTTTTATTCTGTTTTCATGAAGAAGAAGTAGAAATCTTTCTATTAAATTCCTTGATCAAATTTTCTCTTTGTCTCACAGGACTTTTCTCATACATTAAAGAATTCATTTATTGAATTCCAAATCACAAGCATTCTCTTCTTTGCAGCAAGATTTCGTTTAACCAACAAATCAAGATTTAGTAAATTTACTTGTACTTCTACGTTTTGTTTGTTAATATGTATGAATTTTCTGCACTTGTTCGTTTTTAGTTATTCGAGGTATTTAATAATAAATATATTAAATGTGTAAAATCTCGATAATATTTTAAAGTATAGTGAACAAAAATATATATTTAACAAGAAAAAAGGTTTTATAAACAAATTTGGATTTATATATACAGTTTTAAGAAAATGTTCTTGCGGGAAATTTATCTTATTGTAATAGTCTAAGATCCCGCTGCAAAATTGCTACATTCATCGAGTATGTAATCAAAATCAGATTATTATATTCAATTATAAAAGGGACAATATGTTTTGGCCGGGTTGCCTAATAAAATGTGGCCGCTAGTATTTTTAATTAAATTAATATTAATTGACTTTTTGGAGAGAAATTTCATTCATTTGTTATTGGAATAAACTGTACTCCACATCACAGACATATACATAGTGAACTTGAAAAGTAATGGTTGCCGTTGCGCGTTTGGCCGCTACCTCTTCGCAGCCAGGTGCAAACAGGTAGTTTTTTGGGGCGTTTATACGTTCATGGCGTATATTCATCATTTATATATCAAATTAAAGCTAATTCTTTTCTGCACATGGTAAACTTCGTCTGCCAATGTAAAAGTGGCCGCAAGTAGGGGTTGCCAGCTGTTAAAGATTGCTTAGAATGAAAATTAGCGCGCTACATCGTTCGTCAGACAAGGATGGCGATAGCCAATTGTACGCGTTTTTGAAGCTTTTGCGCATGCCTCGATTGATAGTATTCGCAAACAATGGCACAAACAGTTGTAGAAAAGAATTTCAGAACTCCAAAAGAAATATAATTAATAAATTTTTGTGTGGTTACATTTAAAATTCCTTATAAATATAAAACATTTATTTCTCAATAAATAATCAAATTGTCTTTTATCTATATAATTAGAACATAAATTAAGTATTTGTGAAAAATAATATCCCTGGTTATTCATGTAGACGAAGTTTATATTATACCTGTAATGTTTTAGGAAATATTTGATTTTTTTTTTTTTTTTTTTTTTTTTTTAATAGATTACATATTAATTAAATATTCAGTAAATAGGACAAATTGCTTGAGGTATACAAATTAAACGGAACATTGAAAAAAAGATTAAATATTTAATGAAACCTATATTACATTTTTATATAATTTATTCAAAATCTGAATCATCGCTACTCTCACTTTCATTGCAGCCATCACTTTCATCGTCACAAATATCAAAATCCTCTTCATTATCAGTACGAATGATAATAGAATTATATAGCACACTTTCAACATGCATTGGCGCTGAATCTCCTAAGAACCATGTTGGTTTGAGAAAACCATCTAGGATCCACCCATTATTTTCTGCGTTAAACTTAATACAATTCGGCTCAGTAGCATTTAGCCACGTCGAATTAACAAAGATCGTCCGCAACAATTTTTGCTTTAAAGATTTCCAGCAAGGTAGAATATGAGTTGAGTTGAAGCCCTTAAGTTTTTTCAAAAACTTTTCTTTTTTTTTTTTTTTTTTTTTTTGTAGCATACGTCTTATTGAACAAAATGAATATTCCAGTAATAACATTTTGGCAATCAACGATACCATACATTAGGCACGTAAACTCTTGGACTACAGCAGTTTTACTTTCGTCAAAAATGTTATTAGGGTCAGTCAAAGATGCGAAAACTGGTTGAATTCTCGGGTGTTTAACAAAAATGTTATAGGGCCTTACTTTCCCTTTATTGAAGAATGCAGTCGTATAGTCACAACCTGTGAATGCGTGAAACGCTGGCAACGCAATACATAAAGTTGGGCTCAATTTTTTTGACAATTCCGTACAATTTATACATATTTTGTCTTTACTATTCTTTTTTTTTGGAGGTATTATTTGCCAACCAAATTTGTAAATGAGGAAATTTGTGCAGATTACCTAGTAGAATTATTAAAATATCAGTGTCACTTGCTTTCACCAATATTTTAGACTCTTTACCTACTTTGCTTATATGAAATATTATTCTCGTATCTGCTTCCTCATGTTGGCATTCTAATTCAGTTTCCTCTTGTTTCACAACGCAATTTCCAGAAGAGCAATATGAAAAACATTGTTCTCCAACAGTAATAAAATTTTTTTTGTTTCCTAATACTGAAACAAAAGAGTTGTTCTCCCAGTGAGAAGCTAAAAATTTAACTAGAGCTTCTTTAAAACGAAAATTCTTTAAGCTTTTTGTAAAATCACTGGGTCTCGTTTGTAACGGACCATTAATTGTATATGCAGAGCTGCCAACCTAATCCGGCATATTGTTAGTAACGCCCCTTTTTCTACACCAGTTCATTTCTTAGAGTTTTTTTCTTCTTAATTCATCGCAAATATATTTGAAGAAAATTACTTTAAAAATTAAGTGGTGTAGAAAAATGGGCGGTACTAACAATTTGCCGGATTAGGTTGGCAGCTCTGTATATAGAATATCAATTTCCTGTCGATCTTGTCTTTCACAATCTTTGATTGAAGGCTTTAAATATCTATCAAATATGATATGTACTTCGCGAGCGCTTTTTGAACAAAGCTTCACCAATATCGATTCAGCTAGCTTTCCAAATGTTTGCGGCCAATCTGATACAAATAGTAGAAACCATCAATAATTTCTGTATCAATTTGTCCGGGATTGGCTGATACAATCTGTGGTGTTAATTGTTTATTTAAAGCACACTTGTCCGTTTTGAGCATGTAGCCTGCACAATGGAATAGTGCAGGCTTTATTGGTGCAAGAGGATATGACAAACAGTACTCAATGTCAATCTTGTTATCTATAGCTATTGCCAACAGCCGTCCAAAAATGTCTCGTTCCATTTTAATTAAAGCTTTGTTGTCTCCGGTGTTACTCTTGAACCTTTTTTTTACACAATCAGATGCAAAATTATGTATTTTATTACGTCTAATTGATTTCACAAATCTTGTAGGATCTTCAAAACATTCAAAGCAATTTATGCTAAAAATGTAAAAAAAAAAGAAATTAAAGAATATTTAATAAATTTAAGCTCACATTTTTTCCCCAAATAAAGCTATTTTTTGAAAAAAAAAAATCTTCCAACACATTACTTTACTATTTCAGAAATAGAATCCAGAATCAATGCATTATCATCTGATACAATTTTTTTTTTCCGGTGCGGATTTTAAGTAAAAGTAATTGCCAATTTTAAAGAAAACCCCATATCCCCCCCCCCCAAAAAAAAAAAAAAAAATTCATTTCCCATAACTACGCCCCACGAAATCTCTGCCCCCAAACATTTTCCCCGAAGCTTCAGAAATCCCCGAAATCGAGAAAAATCCCCAAGTCTGGCAACACTGATGAAAATGCAGCTGAATAGTTGCGAACACTATCAATCGATGCATGCGCAAAAGCTTCAAAAACGCGTACAATTGGCTATCGCCATCCTTGTCTGACGAACGATGTAGCGCGCTAATTTTCATTCTAAGCAATCTTTAACAGCTGGCAACCCCTACTTGCGGCCACTTTTACATTGGCAGACGAAGTTTACCATGTGCAGAAAAGAATTAGCTTTAATTTGATATATAAATGATGAATATACGCCATGAACGTATAAACGCCCCAAAAAACTACCTGTTTGCACCTGGCTGCGAAGAGGTAGCGGCCAAACGCGCAACGGCAACCATTACTTTTCAAGTTCACTATGTATATGTCTGTGATGTGGAGTACAGTTTATTCCAATAACAAATGAATGAAATTTCTCTCCAAAAAGTCAATTAATATTAATTTAATTAAAAATACTAGCGGCCACATTTTATTAGGCAACCCGGCCAAAACATATTGTCCCTTTTATAATTGAATATAAAAATCTGATTTTGATTACATACTCGATGAATGTAGCAATTTTGCGGCCGGATCTCAGACTATAAGCACATTAAAATATTTTTACCAAGATAAATTTTAAGTGTTATTATTAATATTATTATTATTGTTATATATATATATTTTAATATTTTTTTATGAGAATTATATCAAACAAATTTAGAATCCCTAATATATTTTACAAGACATACTTTAATAAAGGTTTAGTTTTTTTAAAATTTTAATTTAAAGAAAACTTGCTTTTTTTTGCATGAGTGCTTTAAAAAGTTCTTTGAATACCTATTTTAACAGTTAGTAAATGTACCGCTGAAATCTTTTACTTATACCGTTAACAACAAAAATGGTACAAAAAGCGTATATTTATAAGATTATTTTTAAGCTGTACGTTATACTACGCTTCTATTAAATTCATTTTTACTTTCTTCTCTATATACAAGGATTAGCGAAAATTTTCAAGCTCCAGATTTCGATGGAATTACACGAAATGCCCTGAACAAAAAACTCAGGGATTTAGAAAATGCTTGTCTGTCTGTCAGTCTCTCTTTAAGTGTGTATCACAAAATTTGTGGAAGCTATATCTCACGAATCAATATAATTGCCGAAACGTCAGTGGAGGTCCTCTGTTGAGACTCAAAACGGTTTTGGGCTGTGTCTGTCTGTCTGTCTGTCTGTTTGTCTGTCGCGCGATAGCGGCCGCAAAAATAGCGCTATTGACTTGAAATTTGGTACACATGTTCATGAGCCCCACGAAATCAGCTGTATAGTTTTTGGCATGTATTCCATTTGCAGTTCGTATACAGGGACACGCCAGAGTTTTTCTTATCATTACGGCCTATGGGAGAAATTTGTATGTATCGTGATAGCGGCCCCATATATCACGCTATTGACTTGCAATTTCGTACACGTGTTCGCCCCACGAAATCAGCTGTATAGTTTTGGGTGTGTATTACATTTGCAATTCGTGTACAGGGACACGCCAAAGTTTTTCTTATCATTACGGCCTATGGGAGGAATTTGTATGTACCGCGATAGCGGCCACAAAAATCACGCTATTGACTTGTAATTTGGTACACATGTTCATGAGCCCATCGGAATCAGCTGTATAGTTTTAGGTGTGTATTCCATTTGTAGTTCGTGTACAGGGACACGCCAAAGATTTTCTATCATTACGGCCTATGGGAAGAATCTGTATGTACCGCGATAGCCACCGCAAAAATCAAGCTATTGACATCCAATTTTTGCCGAAACGTCAGTGGAGGCTCTCTGTTGAGACTCAAAAGGATTCTGGGTTCCGTCTGTCCGTCCGTCTGTCCGTCCGTCCGTCTGTCTGTCTGTCGTGCGATAGCGGCCGCAAAAATCACGCTATTCACTTGAAATTTTGTACACATGTTCATGATCTCCACGAAATTAGCTGTATAGTTTTGGGTGTGCATTCTATTTGTAGTTCGTGTACAGGGACACGCCAAAGTTTTTTTTATCATTACGGCCTATGGGAAGAATTTTTATGTACCGCGATAGCGCCCCCAAAAATAACGCTATTGACTTGCAATTTTGTACACATATTCATGAGCCCAACGGAATTAGCTGTATAATGTTAGGTGTGTATTCCATTTGATGTTCGTGTACAGGGACACGCCAAAATTTTTCTTATCCTTACGGCCTATAGGAAGAATTTGTATGTACCGCAAGAGCGGCCTCAAAAATCCTTCGATTGACTTGCAAATTGGCGCACACGTTCCAGCTTTGCATATAAGTAGCTGTATAATTTTTATTGCTATATTTTTTATAAACTGTGTGCAGGGACACGCCAAAATTCTTAACATTACGGCATATGGGGTGAATTTCGTTTAAACGCATTTTAATATCATTACTTTGGAATGAAGAAAATGAAACTAGAGTACGTGAGTAAGATGCTTAAACTTATGTTGTTTGAAGAAAATATGTGCTCTTAAGCTTTCTAATTAATGTACAGGACCTTTCAAAAGTGTTCCGACAATGTCACTTAGTCATCCATACGATGTTACATTTGGAACAATTATTAATTTTAAACGCAAAATAAGCTGAATAGTTTTTACTGGTGTATACAATGTTTATGGTTCGTTTACAGAGACACACAAAAGAATTTCGTAACATTAAAGCCTATGGGCAAATTTTTATTTAAGCGCGCACTTTAATGCGTTTATGCTGAATTGAACTTAATAAAGTTAACATACATTATAAAGATGCTTAAAATCATGTTTTCTCTTAAAAAAGGTTATGTATAGACTAAATAATTTATGGGACCACACAAAATAATTCCGAGTATGTACTGTAATCATCCAAATGATGTCAAATTAGTTTGAAAAATTAATGAGTTATAACTAGTGGATCTGCAGATCAGGAGCCTCAACGTCCTATTTGCATCAGACATTTTTCAATAGGTCATTTTTATTTATTCCTTATTATATAATAGTATATATTGATTCAATCGACTTATTACCATAATCAGATACATTCCTGAGGGGGGCTATTTTTGTATAAATTTTTTCAGAGGCTTAGTAAGTCGATAAAATGCTAATTTTGTGCATTTCTTATCGTTTTAGCGTTAAAATAGCCTAATTTTCTTTTAAAAACCCATTGAAAAACTCCAACAAGGGAAGAAAAGGATTTGGCGCCAAATTTGGTGACTGCTTCCCTCCTTGGCGATTTTTTTGGCGACCTTGGCGAGAAAATTCTTATTAGGGATATACCAAATATGGAAGCTCTAATCTCATTGGCTGATGAGATACGAGAATTTTCCAGAACAATCTGTGTTCGATAGAATAGTATAAAAGGAGCATTTTTTTAGCCAAGGTGCCAATCTCAGATCTGTGTCAGTTTCGTCAAATGCTTGCTTTGCTTTGAGCCTCTTTGAATGAGACTTGCTTTATGTGTTATTGACAAACAGTTTGTACTGTTGTTTTGCTGTTAACGGCTGTTGTTTAAGCTATGTTTACTGGTTGAATTGAAGCTGATACTTGGTTTATAGACCTGTATTTTTCTGGAATTTTCTATGAATAATTCACTGAATTTATGTAAGTTTCGCCTTTCATTCTCGGACAACATACGAACCCCCAAGTACGCAACAATATGTATTCTTCATAAACGACGGTCTTGTATTATTTCCCTGAAATTCATAAATACCAAATTTCATACAAAAAAAAAAAAAAAAAATTACATAGCATATCGGAAATATTTTGCGTAACATTTAAACTAATTATCAATTCTATGCCCACAATTTTCAACAGGAAAACATGCTTTTAAAATTCTAATAAAATTTTATTATATTTGATTCGGGTGTAACCATGTTAAAATACACTTTTAAGAAATACCGACTATAGACCGTAATAGTACGAAATTCCTTTATGTATCCCGGAAAAGTAGCCACAGTCATTATAAACGCCAATAATAAGAATAAACCTAATTAATTATAACTCATTAATTTTTCGAACTAATTTGACATCATTTGGATGATTACAGTACATACTCGGAATTATTTTGTGTGGTCCCATAAATTATTTAGTCTATACATAACCTTTTTTAAGAGTAAACATGATTTTAAGCAACTTTATGATGTATTTTAACTTTATTAAGTTCAATTCAGCATAAACTCATTAAAGTGCGCGCTTAAATTAAAAAATTGTCCATAGGGTCTAATGTTACGAAATTCTTTCGTGTGTCTTTGTAAACGAACCATAAACATTGTATACACCAGTAAAAACTATTCAGCTTATTTTGCGTTTAAAATTAATAATTGTTCCAAATTTAACATCGTTTGGATGACTAAGTGACATTGTCAGAACACTTTTGTAAGGTCCTGTACATTAATTAGAAAGCTTAAGAGCACATATTTTCTTCAAACAACATAAATTTAAGCATCTTACTCACGTACTCTAATTTCATTTTCTTCATTGCAAAGTAATGATATTAAAATGCGTTTAAACGAAATTCACCCCCACACGCCTTAATGTTAAGAATTTTTGCGTGTCCCTGTACACAGTTTATAAAAAATATAGCAATAAAAATTATGCAGCTACTTATATGCAAAGCTGGAACGTGTGAGCCAATTTGCAAGTCAATCGAAGTATTTTTTGCGGTCGCTATTGCGGTACATACCAATTCTTCCCATAGGCGGTAAGGATAAGAAAAATTTTGGCGTGTCCCTGTACACGAACGACAAATGGAATACACATCAAACACTATACAGCTAATTCCGTTGGGCTCATGAATATGTGTACCAACTTGCAAGTCAATAGAGTTATTTTTGGGACCGCTAAAGCGGTACATATAAATTCTTCCCATAGGCCGTAATGATAAGAAAAACTTGGCGTGTCCCTGTGTACGAAGTAGAAATGAAATACATACCAAAAACTATACAACTGATTTCGTGGGGCTCATGAACATGTGTACCAAATTTCAAGTCAATAGCGTGATTTTTGAGGCCGCTATCGCACGACAGACAGACAGACGGACGGACGGACCGACGGAACCCAAAATCCTTTTGAGTCTCAACAGAGGGCCTTCATTGACGCTTCGGAAAAAATTGGAAGTCAATAGCTTTATTTTTGCGGTGGCTATCGCGGTACATACAGATTCTTCCCATAGGCCGTAATGATCGAACTATTTGGCGTGACCCTGTACACGAACTACAAATAGAATGCACACCTAAAACTATACAGCTGATTTCGTGGGGCACATGAACATGTGTACCAAATTGCAAGTCAATAGCGTGATTTTTGTGGCCGCTATCGCGATACATACAAATTCCTCCCATTGGCCGTAATGATAAGAAAAAGTTTGGCGTGTCCCTGTATACGAAGTAGAAATGGAATACATACCAAAAACTATACAGCTGATTTCGTGGGGCTCGTGAAAATGTGTACCAAATTTCAAGTCAATAGCGCTATTTTTGCGGCCGCTATCGCGCGACAGACAAACAGACAGACAGACACAGCCCAAAACCGTTTTGAGTCTCAACAGAGGGCCTCCACTGACGTTTCGGCAACAATTAATTTGGTTTATTCTTATTATTGGCGTTTATAATGACTGTGGCTACTTTTCCGGGATACATAAAGGAATTTCGTACTATTACGGTCTATAGTCGGCATTTCTTAAAAGTGTATTTTAACATGGTTACACATTTTAAAAGCATGTTTTCCTGTTGAAAATATTGGGCATAGAATTGATAATTAGTTTAAAGGTTACGCAAAATATTTCCGATATGCTATGTAATTTTTTTTGTATGAAGACCGTCGTTTATTAAGAATACATATTGTTGCGTACTTGGAGGTTCGTAAGTTGTCCGAGAATGAAAGGCGAAACTTGCAAAAATTCAGTGATTTATTCAGAGAAAGTTCCAGAAAAATACAGGTCTATAAACCAAGTATCAGCTTCAATTCAACCAGTAAGCATAGCTTAAAAAACAGCCGTTAACTGCAAACCAACAGTACAAACTGTTTATCAATAACACATAAAGCAAGTCTCATTCAAAGAGCCTCAAAGCAAAGCAAGCATTTGACGAAACTGACACAGATTGGCCGCCTTGGCTAAATAAATGCTCCTTTTATACTATTCTATCGTACACAGACTGTTCTGGAAAATTATCGTATCTCATCAGCCAATGAGATTAGAGCTTCCATATTTGGTATATCCCTAATAAGGATTTATCGCCAAGGTCGCCAAAAAAATCGCCAAGGAGGGAAACAGACGCCAAATTTGGCGCCAAATCCATTTCTTCCTTTATATGGTGCTTTTTAATGCGTTTTTAAAGGAAAATTAGGCTATTTTAACGCTAAAACGACTAGAAATGCACAAAATTAGCATTTTATCGACTTACTAAACCTCTTCGAAAAAATTTATACAAAAATAAATGCAATTATTTACAATTCCGTAACACTTTATATGATATACAAATAGGTATACAAAGAGAGATACAGCGGGGGGTTGAGGGGGGCGGCAGCCCCCCTCAGGAATGCATCTGATTATGGTAATAAGTTGATCGAATCAATATATACTATTATATAATAAGGAATAAATAAAAATGACCTATTGAAAAATGTGTGATGCAAATAGGACGTTGAGGCTCCTGATCTGCAGATCCACTAGTTTAATTTAACTTCGTATTTAGTTGGACACTATCCTAAACTGGTGCTGATTATATTTGGGGATCAATCGTTGTGATCCAATTTTTCTAAATTTTTAACATGACAGTATAGAACAAAATTCTGTATAAATGTACATACATTTAAAGTTATTTTTAACGTGAGATTGTAGAATTAATATGAATTTTTGATAATAGTAGTAGTAAAGTAGGAAAAATGTTTGTGCGTGCAAAACCATCTCACCCTCTCCCCTTCTCTGGGGTGTAAATTTTCAGTATTGGTATCTTTCGGAACAATTCGCCAATACCTTTAAAATGAATGGTTAAGTCATAGATCTGTGATAATTAAAAAAATACATATATATCGTTTTTTTTTCATTTTTAATGAATAATAATAATAATAATAAAACTTAGAAGAAAAAATCGCATATTGAAACAAAATTGACTTTATTTTCATATTTAGACTAATGATTTCGGGGGATAAAAATCGTCTGCAATCATCATGTAAAATAATTTTACTAAGTGGTATTTTAATAAATAATTTGTACTGCATAAATTTGTGTAAAATTTTATGAAAAAAAAGTCTTGTGATAGCCACAACTTACTAGTCTTATTTATTAATTAACTGAAAATATAAGAATATATCTCCTATATTATTAAAATCTGTACGCGTGTGTGTGTCTGTGTGTCTGTCTGTGTGTCTGTGAGAAACGGCTTGACGCAGCAAAGGCTCGGCCGCTAACGGTCGCACGGACTTCGAACAGGTACCGATGGACAGAGAGTTTATCGCAGATCTGGGGTAGCTAATTTGCTAAACGATGCGACCCTAATTAGCGGAGATATTAATTAAAATGTCGACCATTGTCTAACGAAAAATGACCCAGAATTCATGATTAAATGCTTAAAAAGCGACATTTTTACGGAAAAAGTGGAAAATAAATTAGAAATATCAGTCGTATTGTTACAAACAAGATACCATTGGAAAGGGCTTTTTTTTTTCTTAATCCGACGGTTTAAACGGCTTATCGATCGGACAATTAAATTTTTTAAAATTAACTAAACTATAAAAAAATGTTGGCAACAAATCACAGGAATCTTAGCGTTGCATACGATCGTCTAGACAGCGGAAACGAAAAAAAAAGCACCTGCTACTGATTGATAAACAGATGGATTTTAAGTGAGATAAAAAATTGCAATTTTCTATTTTCTTCAATTTTTCAAATTTTGCACATTTTATTTAGTATATAATATTTACACCACAAAACAAACTTGCATTTCAAATTTCATCGATTTTCGTCAATAAACAAAAGATTTACATTTTAATTGCAAATTTAATTTTATCTTTACACGCCGGACATTTTTGCAATATTCTAATACGGATATTTCAATTTCTAATTACGATTGATTTATTTTTTATACATCATACGAAAGATATTTTAAAGTTCTTTTACATAATTCAAAGTTTTCAACCGATTTACACGTTTTGAGGTCTCCTGAATCAGTGTTCTTTCATGGCGCTGTAATATTTTCAAATTTCAATATCTAATTATGATTAAATTATTTTTAATACATCATTCGAAAGATATTTTAAAGTTCTTTTAAATTATCGAAAGTTTTTACCAGAATTACACGTTTTGAGGTCTCCTGAATCAGTTTTCTTTTATGGCGTTGTAATATTTTCAAATTTCAATACTGCAATTTCTAATTATGATTAAATTATTTTTAATACTTAATTCGAAAGATATTTTAAAGTTCTTTTAAATTATAGAAAGTTTTCACCAGATTTACACGTTTTGAGGTGTCCTGAATTAGTTTTCTTTGTATCTCAGCTACTAATTAAAATAATTTCATACGTAATACATCATTAGAAAGCGTTTTTGAATTGGAATGGAACAGTGGAATACAGACATTTCTACCGACAGATGGCGCTGTAATATTTTCAAATTTCAATATTTCAATTTCTAATTATGATTAAATTATTTTTAATGCATCATTCGAAAGATATTTTAAAGTTCTTTTAAATTATCGAAAGTTTTCACCAGATTTACACGTTTTGAGGTGTCCTGATTAAATTTTCTTTTGCATCTCAGAGTTAGATCGTTCAAAATTGGTATACGCAGGTTAATTAAGAGGGCCTGAAAGGGTGGAGAAGAAATAGGCGTGCACCGCGCGCGTATCCCTTAACTTGTGCGCACGCACGCGACTGCGCTGCCGAAGGCAGTGGGGACCAGGTCCGACTTTTTAACCGATGAGAAATGTTTTTTTCATTTTCTTTTCTTAAGAATAAAAATATGACTTCAGGAGGAATATGTGCGCGCCGCGCATGTATACCTTCACACGTGCGCGTGCATAGGTCTGCGCTGCCGAAGGCAGTGGGGACCCGGTGCGAGTTTTTACCCGATCAGAAATGATTTTTTTGGGGGGGCACGAAAGGTCAGGGATGGTATACGCGCGCGCAGCGCGTATATCCCTTAAGTTGTGCGCGCGAAGCACGCACGGGACTGCGCTGCCGAAGGCAGTGGGGACCCGGGCCGACTTTTTACCCAATCAGAAATGATTTTTTTAAATTTCTTTTCTTAACACTAAATTTACTGTTAGTTTACTGTTACTGTTAGTTTTCTTTACTTAAGAATAAAAATATGACTGCAGAAGGAATATGTGCACGCAGCGCACGTATACCTTCACACGTGCGCGCGCATAGGTCTGCGCTGCCGAAGGCAGTGGGGACCCGGTGCGAGTTTTTACCCGATCAGAAATGATTTTTTTAGGGAGCACGAAAGGTCAGGGAAGGTATACGCGCGCGCAGAGCGTGTATCTGTTGTAAAATTTGTACCCTTTCCGTGTTGATTCTCAAATTTAAATTTAAATTCATTCTCTACTTAAATATAATTTAAATAATTTACTTTATAATCTTTAAAGTTTAAATTATTAATTAAATGAATTATAGCGTTTAGTGCTATTATCTTTTTGATACTGCCATTGAGTTGAAGATATATTAAAATTTAAAAACTTAATGATAATTACTTTTAGTTAAAAGTTATATTCCTTATTAGTATATTTATGTTTAAGTCATTTGAAATAACTTTAATTACTTGCCTCATATTTAAAGCATATTTTGTAAAATTAACTTAAAGAAAATATATTTAAATCCTTTTACGGATTGTTCATTTCGCTACCTAGCAAGGAGATGTTATATTTTTTCAACTGCAGAGTCTTTTTGCTTAGCCCATAGATGGCAGGAGACTCGCAGCGTCGTGTTGCTATAGTTATGGGAGGCGTTGCCGTCTGTGCAGCATCAAGTAGCTGTTACTTTGAATCCGTTTGCGGCTATAAAATGAGGTAGGGAATATGAAATATGGCTCTTAATTTCTGAAGCTCTTAATTTCTTAAGCTTTTATGTTTTTTCAGTTTAGCTCAAAGTCATGAGCTGGTATTTCAATATAATTATAAACTGTTTAGTTTTATTATGATTGTAAATTACGTTTTTGTGACTTGATATTTTCAGTGATACGTTTAGTGTATCTAGTTATGTCACAGCGAAAAGTCGTTTTCTATTTGAACTCTATATGGCAGTATTTTAAGGGTATTTAACCTTTCGTCAGCAAGATTCTACAATTGTTTCAGCTGATTTAATGTTATTCATCATTTTGTTTCAACTTTAATAAACTGTTTTAATTAAACTTTTGTCTTCAATGAATGCCACATATATTTATCATTTTTTTATAGCTTATTAGAGCTGAGCAACTATCATTTCACTGCTAACTCTGCTAACTTAACATATGTGAAAATTGATTTTTTCACAATAAATGGTTATGGGCGATTTGGCTCGTTGTCAGCTCATAGCATTTAAAAATTTTGATAATAGTTTTTATGGCATTCTAGTTGTTTGAAGATAAGAAATTGAAATGGCAGTGAGTTTAAATCCCACTATTGAAAAATTACGGATGAATAATTATATTACGTGGGTCAAGGACATTAAATTTATTCTAATTGAAAGAAACTGCTGGAATATAATATGTAAAAAAGAAAAACTGCCTGTTGAAGATGCTGAGGCCGGAATAACTTCAAAAAAAGTGGAAGATTTCAGATCTCGTAGTCGAGTTGCATTGTCAACGATTTATCTGAATACATCGCCTGAAGTCAGAAGCATTATTGAAAATTGTGATTGTGCTATTGATGCCTGGGAGACTTTGAAGAAGACCTTTATATCAGACTCAAGAGCTCATCATATGGGACTGTTTACAGAGTTCATTAATTGTAGAATGTCTGAGAATGACACAGTGAATTCTTTTGTAACCCGGTTATCAAGAATACTGGACCAGCTGCGTGAAATTGGCCATGCTGTAGAGGATGTATATTGCTGTTTCCAGCTCTTGCAACACTTATCATCCAAGTTTCAATCTGCAGTGCAATATTTGTTGCGTTGGAAGAACGACCAGTTCAAGTTCCAGAGAATTGTGTCCGAGTTAACAGCGGAGGAATCGCGTCTACAGCTTCGAGAAGGTGATATTAAGAAAGATGCCAATAACAGTGTTTAGATACAGAACGTCCAGCACAAAGGTAAAAAACCTTTAACTTGTTTTAAGTGTGGCCGTATTGGCCACTTAAAGAAAAACTGTTTTTTGAATAATAATGTTAAATTTAAACCTAGAAATTTAAAGTATAACTCCAACGGTCGTGACAAATGCAAATCTCCTCCCTCCTACTACATAGCTCAAGCTAATTTTAGTAATTTAAGTGATGATGACAGCTTTATTTTTGATACCGCTGCTTCAAATCATTTTCTAAAAAATTTAGAGCTTTTTGAGCATTATACTTCTGTTGAGGGAGAGGAGCTTTTTGTCGCGATCGATGGTATTAGTTTTCCTATTACTGCTAAAGGAACTGTTAAGTTGAATTTTGGTAAAAATATATTGTATTTAAAAGATGTGTTATATTCCCCAAAGTTACGGAAAAATTTAATATCGGGTCCTAAATTAGATGTGAACGGTGCCACATACACTGGCGGTAAGGGTCGAGTGTCGGTATTCGGTAAAGATAAAAGACATATTTTTACTGCTAAAATTAAAGACGGTGTTTACTATTTATATCCTAATGTTTCTAAAATTAAAAAGGGGAGTAAAGTGAATGGGGGGCACCCAGAAAAACCTTCAGCTTCTCTTGCAAAAGTTAATGAAATTGGGTATTGGCATGCTCGTTTTGGGCATGTAAGTCCTGATACTATTGTAAATACTAGCAAGAAGAACGGGGTGAGGGGCCTTCCTAAACTTAAGTTTAAGAAATTTTTTTGTGAACCTTGTAGGATTAGTAAACAAAACCGTGTGTCTTTTAAATCATCCGATGTTCATGGCGTTAAATCACCGTTAGAGAAAGTATTTATGGACGTCTGGGGCCCAATTAAGGTAACTGGTAAAAATGGGGAAAGGTTCTTTTTGTCCATTATTGATGGATTTTCTAAAAGGGTTGCTGTTTATCCTTTAAAGGATAAGTCTCAGGTTTTTGGTGTATTCGAGAGACACATTGCACGGGCAGAACGTAGTTTGAATAAAAAATTGAAAGCTATTCGTACGGATAATGGTTCCGAATTTGTAAATGACAATTTCAAATCATTTTGTAGTAAAAATGGAGTTGTTCATGAGTTAACTAACACGTTCCCACCTGAGCAAAATGGGTTAAGTGAGCGGTTTAATCAAACTTCTTTAAATTGTGTTAGAGCTATTATCACGGATAGTGGTTTACCGTTTTCTTTTTGGCCCGATGCAATGTTGTATTTCGCGTACACTTGGAACCGTTTAATCCATAGGGGACAAACTAAGACTCCTTTTGAGTTATATACTGGGTTTAAACCATCCGTAAGACACCTGAAGCCGTTTGGGTTAATTTCGTATGTAGGGATCCCAAAACAGCATAGAAACCATAAGCTTGAACCTAAGGCTAAAAAAGGAGTACTGATAGGTTATTCACTAAGGACTAAGGGGTATAAAATTTGGTTGGAGGATGAAGATAAAATAGTTGAAACTATAAACGTAACGTTCTCTGATCAGCTATTTAGTAAATGCAGTGGAGCGGTGATGGGCACCTCGCTGGAGGAATTGGACTTACTTCCGGAAAGTCCAGTTGATTGTCAAGCTTCCGATCCTGTTGACATTGTTTTCGGAAGTGGGCCCGATGATTCTAGTGACGAGTCCGTCGATGAAACTCCTGTAGATAAATCTTCTCTTAAACCTCTTTCTTCAATTACTTGGAATAGAAAACCCGTACCCAGAAAAATGAGTGATAGAGTTGACATCTTCTATTACCCGGATAACACTAAAACTAGGTTGAGATCGATGAATGATGTCAAACAATATTGTGAGAAAAATAATTTAACTTTTTACTCCAATTTTTTTTATTTCTCTTGTAGTAATAAGTTCGAGGGGGTAGTTGATCAGCAAAACTCGAATAACCCAACTTCAAGTTTAACTCATAAAAAATCATGACTAGTTATCCCTGTACCTAAAACATATAATCAGGCCGTTAAATCTTCAGAATGTGTTGAATGGAAAAATGCCATGGATGATGAGATAAATAATATGAAAACCCGTAAAGTTTGGCATCTGGTTAATTTACCGGAGGGGAAAAAAGTTTTGGGAAATAGATGGGTATACGCCATTAAAAGAGATGAGCTAGGAAACGTTGCCCGCTTTAAAGCGAGGCTCGTGGCCCAGGGCTTTCATCAGATAAAGGGGGACACTTATGACGAGACGTTTTCACCCGTCGTTAATTTCTCAGTAATACGTTTCTTTTTTTCATTATTGGTCTCATGTTATAAATGGCATAATGTTCAATGCGATATAAAATGTGCTTATCTTTATGCACCTTTAAAAGAAGAAATTTATATGTCTCAGCGAAAAGGATATGTTGTAAAGGAAGGGGAAAATCTTGTTTGTAAACTAGACAAAGCGTTATATGGCCTTCATCAAAGTGGTCGGCTCTGGTATTATGAGTTAAATAAAGTACTATTAGATTTAGGGTTTAATAAATTTAACTGGTGTAATTGTTCATATTATTTTGAAAATTATATTGTTTTATTAGTTTATGTAGATGATTTAGTTTTGTTTGGTAAAAATCAATTTCAAATAGACAAAATTCTTAATTTATTAAAATGTAAATTTGATATAAAAATTTTAGGTAAAACCAAGAAATTACTTGGTGTAGAATTTAATTATGAAAATGATTCAGTAAAAATTTTTCAGGAATTATATATTAATGAAGTTTATGACAGGTTTAAATCTTATAATATTCCTTATTGCTCATTACCTATTGTAAAAGGCATTAAGTATTCGAAAAAAGATTGTCCTACTAATCAAAATGAAATTGATGAAATGTCTAAATTTCCATATCGGAATATCTTAGGATGTTTATCTTTCATTGCAAACAGGACACGACCTGATATTGCCTACGCAGTTAATATATTCAGTCAATTTCAAAATTCGCCGGGGTTTAATTATTGGAATGGGTTAATTAAATTACTTGGGTATGTTTCGTGTACTCGAGATTTGAAATTAAATTTGAATTGTTTTAATCCATGTTTAACTGCTTTCTCTGACGCTGATTTCGCGATGAATAGAGATGACTTTGTATCAATGGGGGGACAAATTTTATTTTTGGATAATAGCCCTATTTCTTGGAAAAATTTTAAGCAAAAAAGTGTTTGCCTTTCAACCATGGAAAGCGAATTTGTTTCCATGTGTGATGGAGTTAAAGAATTAATGTGGTTTGATAATATATTACGAGATTGTATTGATTTTAAATTAATTTCTATTTCATATGAACCACCAATACTTTGTGCTGATAACCAAGCAGTTATTAATTTTACGAGATCTCCTATAGAGAATAACAAATCCAAACATATTAATGTAAAATTATTTTTCATCCGTGAATGGTTATTTGAGGAACGGTTTGATTTAAAATATGTAAATACTAAAGATAACTTTGCCGATCCCTTCACAAAGCCCCTTACTAAAGGTGATATGTCTAAGTTTGTAAATAAGGTATTTATTAAGTAAATGTACATAGAGTAAATTTAAAATATTTTTGAACGTATAATATATATTGAAATTTTTTGAAATTGAAAAATGTTTTTTAGAGGGATATGTATGGATTTTCATGGTGGATTTTTCCTGCGTTTTCCATTGTGTAGTGATGTATGGTTTAGTTTAACTTTTGTATGAGAGAAATTCGTGGCGCCACGTGTAATTGGTTATGTGTATGTTATATAAATGTTTCATATATTTGTGAATATCTTCGTTTTCTTATTTTGACAATGGGGAATGGGGGAAAAAAGAGTTTCCTTGAAATGCTGTGCATATTTGCTCTGTATTAATATCTTGTTCTTTCTTTTAGTAGATGTGTATAGTATACTGATAATGCTACTTTTTTTGAAATTGTGAGTTGGACTATTGGACATATCTTATGATTTACAAGATTGACAAACCTTCTAGCTTTGTGTGAAGTATATTCTGTAGAAGACATACGTGAATCTCTCGTCAAGTAACTAAATATTCAAGGAATTTTTTTTTTACTTCTTTTCCAATAAAGTTTATATTGTAATTGCTGACGTTTGTGTTTGTCGAATCAACACGGTGGGGGGCCTTGTTGTAAAATTTGTACCCTTTCCGTGTTGATTCTCAAATTTAAATTTAAATTCATTCTCTACTTAAATATAATTTAAATAATTTACTTTATAATCTTTAAAGTTTAAATTATTAATTAAATGAATTATAGCGTTTAGTGCTATTATCTTTTTGATACTGCCATTGAGTTGAAGATATATTAAAATTTAAAAACTTAATGATAATTACTTTTAGTTAAAAGTTATATTCCTTATTAGTATATTTATGTTTAAGTCATTTGAAATAACTTTAATTACTTGCCTCATATTTAAAAGCATATTTTGTAAAATTAACTTAAAGAAAATATATTTAAATCCTTTTACGGATTGTTCATTTCGCTACCTAGCAAGGAGATGTTATATTTTTTCAACTGCAGAGTCTTTTTGCTTAGCCCATAGATGGCAGGAGACTCGCAGCGTCGTGTTGCTATAGTTATGGGAGGCGTTGCCGTCTGTGCAGCATCAAGTAGCTGTTACTTTGAATCCGTTTGCGGCTATAAAATGAGGTAGGGAATATGAAATATGGCTCTTAATTTCTGAAGCTCTTAATTTCTTAAGCTTTTATGTTTTTTCAGTTTAGCTCAAAGTCATGAGCTGATATTTCAATATAATTATAAACTGTTTAGTTTTATTATGATTGTAAATTACGTTTTTGTGACTTGATATTTTCAGTGATACGTTTAGTGTATCTAGTTATGTCACAGCGAAAAGTCGTTTTCTATTTGAACTCTATATGGCAGTATTTTAAGGGTATTTAACCTTTCGTCAGCAAGATTCTACAATTGTTTCAGCTGATTTAATGTTATTCATCATTTTGTTTCAACTTTAATAAACTGTTTTAATTAAACTTTTGTCTTCAATGAATGCCACATATATTTATCATTTTTTTATAGCTTATTAGAGCTGAGCAACTATCATTTCACTGCTAACTCTGCTAACTTAACATATGTGAAAATTGATTTTTTCACAATAAATGGTTATGGGCAATTTGGCTCGTTGTCAGCTCATAGCATTTAAAAATTTTGATAATAGTTTTTATGGCATTCTAGTTGTTTGAAGATAAGAAATTGAAATGGCAGTGAGTTTAAATCCCACTATTGAAAAATTACGGATGAATAATTATATTACGTGGGTCAAGGACATTAAATTTATTCTAATTGAAAGAAACTGCTGGAATATAATATGTAAAAAAGAAAAACTGCCTGTTGAAGATGCTGAGGCCGGAATAACTTCAAAACAAGTGGAAGATTTCAGATCTCGTAGTCGAGTTGCATTGTCAACGATTTATCTGAATACATCGCCTGAAGTCAGAAGCATTATTGAAAATTGTGATTGTGCTATTGATGCCTGGGAGACTTTGAAGAAGACCTTTATATCAGACTCAAGAGCTCATCATATGGGACTGTTTACAGAGTTCATTAATTGTAGAATGTCTGAGAATGAAACAGTGAATTCTTTTGTAACCCGGTTATCAAGAATACTGGACCAGCTGCGTGAAATTGGCCATGCTGTAGAGGATGTATATTGCTGTTTCCAGTTCTTGCAACACTTATCATCCAAGTTTGAATCTGCAGTGCAATATTTGTTGCGTTGGAAGAACGACCAGTTCAAGTTCCAGAGTATTGTGTCCGAGTTAACAGCGGAGGAATCGCGTCTACAGCTTCGAGAAGGTGATATTAAGAAAGATGCCAATAACAGTGTTTAGATACAGAACGTCCAGCACAAAGGTAAAAAACCTTTAACTTGTTTTAAGTGTGGCCGTATTGGCCACTTAAAGAAAAACTGTTTTTTGAATAGTAATGTTAAATTTAAACCTAGAAATTTAAAGTATAACTCCAACGGTCGTGACAAATGCAAATCTCCCCCCTCCTACTACATAGCTCAAGCTAATTTTAGTAATTTAAGTGATGATGACAGCTTTATTTTTGATACCGCTGCTTCAAATCATTTTCTAAAAAATTTAGAGCTTTTTGAGCATTATACTTCTGTTGAGGGAGAGGAGCTTTTTGTCGCGATCGATGGTATTAGTTTTCCTATTACTGCTAAAGGAACTGTTAAGTTGAATTTTGGTAAAAATGTATTGTATTTAAAAGATGTGTTATATTCCCCAAAGTTACGGAAAAATTTAATATCGGGTCCTAAATTAGATGTGAACGGTGCCACATACACTGGCGGTAAGGGTCGAGTGTCGGTATTCGGTAAAGATAAAAGACATATTTTTACTGCTAAAATTAAAGACGGTGTTTACTATTTATATCCTAATGTTTCTAAAATTAAAAAAGGGAGTAAAGTGAATGGGGGGCACCCAGAAAAACCTTCAGCTTCTCTTGCAAAAGTTAATGAAATTGGGTATTGGCATGCTCGTTTTGGGCATGTAAGTCCTGATACTATTGTAAATACTAGCAAGAAGAACGGGGTGAGGGGCCTTCCTAAACTTAAGTTTAAGAAATTTTTTTGTGAACCTTGTAGGATTAGTAAACAAAACCGTGTGTCTTTTAAATCATCCGATGTTCATGGCGTTAAATCACCGTTAGAGAAAGTATTTATGGACGTCTGGGGCCCAATTAAGGTAACTGGTAAAAATGGGGAAAGGTTCTTTTTGTCCATTATTGATGGATTTTCTAAAAGGGTTGCTGTTTATCCTTTAAAGGATAAGTCTCAGGTTTTTGGTGTATTCGAGAGACACATTGCACGGGCAGAACGTAGTTTGAATAAAAAATTGAAAGCTATTCGTACGGATAATGGTTCCGAATTTGTAAATGACAATTTCAAATCATTTTGTAGTAAAAATGGAGTTGTTCATGAGTTAACTAACACGTTCACACCTGAGCAAAATGGGTTAAGTGAGCGGTTTAATCAAACTTCTTTAAATTGTGTTAGAGCTATTATCACGGATAGTGGTTTACCGTTTTCTTTTTGGCCCGATGCAATGTTGTATTTCGCGTACACTTGGAACCGTTTAATCCATAGGGGACAAACTAAGACTCTTTTGAGTTATATACTGGGTTTAAACCATCCGTAAGACACCTGAAGCCGTTTGGGTTAATTTCGTATGTAGGGATCCCAAAACAGCATAGAAACCATAAGCTTGAACCTAAGGCTAAAAAAGGAGTACTGATAGGTTATTCACTAAGGACTAAGGGGTATAAAATTTGGTTGGAGGATGAAGATAAAATAGTTGAAACTATAAACGTAACGTTCTCTGATCAGCTATTTAGTAAATGCAGTGGAGCGGTGATGGGCACCTCGCTGGAGGAATTGGACTTACTTCCGGAAAGTCCAGTTGATTGTCAAGCTTCCGATCCTGTTGACATTGTTTTCGGAAGTGGGCCCGATGATTCTAGTGACGAGTCCGTCGATGAAACTCCTGTAGATAAATCTTCTCTTAAACCTCTTTCTTCAATTACTTGGAATAGAAAACCCGTACCCAGAAAAATGAGTGATAGAGTTGACATCTTCTATTACCCGGATAACACTAAAACTAGGTTGAGATCGATGAATGATGTCAAACAATATTGTGAGAAAAATAATTTAACTTTTTACTCCAATTTTTTTTATTTCTCTTGTAGTAATAAGTTCGAGGGGGTAGTTGATCAGCAAAACTCGAATAACCCAACTTCAAGTTTAACTCATAAAAAATCATGACTAGTTATCCCTGTACCTAAAACATATAATCAGGCCGTTAAATCTTCAGAATGTGTTGAATGGAAAAATGCCATGGATGATGAGATAAATAATATGAAAACCCGTAAAATTTGGCATCTGGTTAATTTACCGGAGGGGAAAAAAGTTTTGGGAAATAGATGGGTATACGCCATTAAAAGAGATGAGCTAGGAAACGTTGCCCGCTTTAAAGCGAGGCTCGTGGCCCAGGGCTTTCATCAGATAAAGGGGGACACTTATGACGAGACGTTTTCACCCGTCGTTAATTTCTCAGTAATACGTTTCTTTTTTTCATTATTGGTCTCATGTTATAAATGGCATAATGTTCAATGCGATATAAAATGTGCTTATCTTTATGCACCTTTAAAAGAAGAAATTTATATGTCTCAGCGAAAAGGATATGTTGTAAAGGAAGGGGAAAATCTTGTTTGTAAACTAGACAAAGCGTTATATGGCCTTCATCAAAGTGGTCGGCTCTGGTATTATGAGTTAAATAAAGTACTATTAGATTTAGGGTTTAATAAATTTAACTGGTGTAATTGTTCATATTATTTTGAAAATTATATTGTTTTATTAGTTTATGTAGATGATTTAGTTTTGTTTGGTAAAAATCAATTTCAAATAGACAAAATTCTTAATTTATTAAAATGTAAATTTGATATAAAAATTTTAGGTAAAACCAAGAAATTACTTGGTGTAGAATTTAATTATGAAAATGATTCAGTAAAAATTTTTCAGGAATTATATATTAATGAAGTTTATGACAGGTTTAAATCTTATAATATTCCTTATTGCTCATTACCTATTGTAAAAGGCATTAAGTATTCGAAAAAAGATTGTCCTACTAATCAAAATGAAATTGATGAAATGTCTAAATTTCCATATCGGAATATCTTAGGATGTTTATCTTTCATTGCAAACAGGACACGACCTGATATTGCCTACGCAGTTAATATATTCAGTCAATTTCAAAATTCGCCGGGGTTTAATCATTGGAATGGGTTAATTAAATTACTTGGGTATGTTTCGTGTACTCGAGATTTGAAATTAAATTTGAATTGTTTTAATCCATGTTTAACTGCTTTCTCTGACGCTGATTTCGCGATGAATAGAGATGACTTTGTATCAATGGGGGGACACATTTTATTTTTGGATAATAGCCCTATTTCTTGGAAAAATTTTAAGCAAAAAAGTGTTTGCCTTTCAACCATGGAAAGCGAATTTGTTTCCATGTGTGATGGAGTTAAAGAATTAATGTGGTTTGATAATATATTACGAGATTGTATTGATTTTAAATTAATTTTATATTTCATATGAACCACCAATACTTTGTGCTGATAACCAAGCAGCTATTAATTTTACGAGATCTCCTATAGAGAATAACAAATCCAAACATATTAATGTAAAATTATTTTTCATCCGTGAATGGTTATTTGAGGAACGGTTTGATTTAAAATATGTAAATACTAAAGATAACTTTGCCGATCCCTTCACAAAGCCCCTTACTAAAGGTGATATGTCTAAGTTTGTAAATAAGGTATTTATTAAGTAAATGTACATAGAGTAAATTTAAAATATTTTTGAACGTATAATATATATTGAAATTTTTTGAAATTGAAAAATGTTTTTTAGAGGGATATGTATGGCTTTTCATGGTGGATTTTTCCTGCGTTTTCCATTGTGTAGTGATGTATGGTTTAGTTTAACTTTTGTATGAGAGAAATTCGTGGCGCCACGTGTAATTGGTTATGTGTATGTTATATAAATGTTTCATATATTTGTGAATATCATCGTTTTCTTATTTTGACAATGGGGAATGGGGGAAAAAAGAGTTTCCTTGAAATGCTGTGCATATTTGCTCTGTATTAATATCTTGTTCTTTCTTTTAGTAGATGTGTATAGTATACTGATAATGCTACTTTTTTTGAAATTGTGAGTTGGACTATTGGACTTATCTTATGATTTACAAGATTGACAAACCTTCTAGCTTTGTGTGAAGTATATTCTGTAGAAGACATACGTGAATCTCTCGTCAAGTAACTAAATATTCAAGGAATTTTTTTTTTATTTCTTTTCCAATAAAGTTTATATTGTAATTGCTGACGTTTGTGTTTGTCGAATCAACACGGTGGGGGGCCTTGTTGTAAAATTTGTACCCTTTCCGTGTTGATTCTCAAATTTAAATTTAAATTCATTCTCTACTTAAATATAATTTAAATAATTTACTTTATAATCTTTAAAGTTTAAATTATTAATTAAATTAATTATAGCGTTTAGTGCTATTATCTTTTTGATACTGCCATTGAGTTGAAGATATATTAAAATTTAAAAACTTAATGATAATTACTTTTAGTTAAAAGTTATATTCCTTATTAGTATATTTATGTTTAAGTCATTTGAAATAACTTTAATTACTTGCCTCATATTTAAAAGCATATTTTGTAAAATTAACTTAAAGAAAATATATTTAAATCCTTTTACGGATTGTTCATTTCGCTACCTAGCAAGGAGATGTTATATTTTTTCAACTGCAGAGTCTTTTTGCTTAGCCCATAGATGGCAGGAGACTCGCAGCGTCGTGTTGCTATAGTTATGGGAGGCGTTGCCGTCTGTGCAGCATCAAGTAGCTGTTACTTTGAATCCGTTTGCGGCTATAAAATGAGGTAGGGAATATGAAATATGGCTCTTAATTTCTGAAGCTCTTAATTTCTTAAGCTTTTATGTTTTTTCAGTTTAGCTCAAAGTCATGAGCTGGTATTTCAATATAATTATAAACTGTTTAGTTTTATTATGATTGTAAATTACGTTTTTGTGACTTGATATTTTCAGTGATACGTTTAGTGTATCTAGTTATGTCACAGCGAAAAGTCGTTTTCTATTTGAACTCTATATGGCAGTATTTTAAGGGTATTTAACCTTTCGTCAGCAAGATTCTACAATTGTTTCAGCTGATTTAATGTTATTCATCATTTTGTTTCAACTTTAATAAACTGTTTTAATTAAACTTTTGTCTTCAATGAATGCCACATATATTTATCATTTTTTTATAGCTTATTAGAGCTGAGCAACTATCATTTCACTGCTAACTCTGCTAACTTAACATATGTGAAAATTGATTTTTTCACAATAAATGGTTATGGGCGATTTGGCTCGTTGTCAGCTCATAGCATTTAAAAATTTTGATAATAGTTTTTATGGCATTCTAGTTGTTTGAAGATAAGAAATTGAAATGGCAGTGAGTTTAAATCCCACTATTGAAAAATTACGGATGAATAATTATATTACGTGGGTCAAGGACATTAAATTTATTCTAATTGAAAGAAACTGCTGGAATATAATATGTAAAAAAGAAAAACTGCCTGTTGAAGATGCTGAGGCCGGAATAACTTCAAAACAAGTGGAAGATTTCAGATCTCGTAGTCGAGTTGCATTGTCAACGATTTATCTGAATACATCGCCTGAAGTCAGAAGCATTATTGAAAATTGTGATTGTGCTATTGATGCCTGGGAGACTTTGAAGAAGACCTTTATATCAGACTCAAGAGCTCATCATATGGGACTGTTTACAGAGTTCATTAATTGTAGAATGTCTGAGAATGAAACAGTGAATTCTTTTGTAACCCGGTTATCAAGAATACTGGACCAGCTGCGTGAAATTGGCCATGCTGTAGAGGATGTATATTGCTGTTTCCAGTTCTTGCAACACTTATCATCCAAGTTTGAATCTGCAGTGCAATATTTGTTGCGTTGGAAGAACGACCAGTTCAAGTTCCAGAGTATTGTGTCCGAGTTAACAGCGGAGGAATCGCGTCTACAGCTTCGAGAAGGTGATATTAAGAAAGATGCCAATAACAGTGTTTAGATACAGAACGTCCAGCACAAAGGTAAAAAACCTTTAACTTGTTTTAAGTGTGGCCGTATTGGCCACTTAAAGAAAAACTGTTTTTTGAATAGTAATGTTAAATTTAAACCTAGAAATTTAAAGTATAACTCCAACGGTCGTGACAAATGCAAATCTCCCCCCTCCTACTACATAGCTCAAGCTAATTTTAGTAATTTAAGTGATGATGACAGCTTTATTTTTGATACCGCTGCTTCAAATCATTTTCTAAAAAATTTAGAGCTTTTTGAGCATTATACTTCTGTTGAGGGAGAGGAGCTTTTTGTCGCGATCGATGGTATTAGTTTTCCTATTACTGCTAAAGGAACTGTTAAGTTGAATTTTGGTAAAAATGTATTGTATTTAAAAGATGTGTTATATTCCCCAAAGTTACGGAAAAATTTAATATCGGGTCCTAAATTAGATGTGAACGGTGCCACATACACTGGCGGTAAGGGTCGAGTGTCGGTATTCGGTAAAGATAAAAGACATATTTTTACTGCTAAAATTAAAGACGGTGTTTACTATTTATATCCTAATGTTTCTAAAATTAAAAAAGGGAGTAAAGTGAATGGGGGGCACCCAGAAAAACCTTCAGCTTCTCTTGCAAAAGTTAATGAAATTGGGTATTGGCATGCTCGTTTTGGGCATGTAAGTCCTGATACTATTGTAAATACTAGCAAGAAGAACGGGGTGAGGGGCCTTCCTAAACTTAAGTTTAAGAAATTTTTTTGTGAACCTTGTAGGATTAGTAAACAAAACCGTGTGTCTTTTAAATCATCCGATGTTCATGGCGTTAAATCACCGTTAGAGAAAGTATTTATGGACGTCTGGGGCCCAATTAAGGTAACTGGTAAAAATGGGGAAAGGTTCTTTTTGTCCATTATTGATGGATTTTCTAAAAGGGTTGCTGTTTATCCTTTAAAGGATAAGTCTCAGGTTTTTGGTGTATTCGAGAGACACATTGCACGGGCAGAACGTAGTTTGAATAAAAAATTGAAAGCTATTCGTACGGATAATGGTTCCGAATTTGTAAATGACAATTTCAAATCATTTTGTAGTAAAAATGGAGTTGTTCATGAGTTAACTAACACGTTCACACCTGAGCAAAATGGGTTAAGTGAGCGGTTTAATCAAACTTCTTTAAATTGTGTTAGAGCTATTATCACGGATAGTGGTTTACCGTTTTCTTTTTGGCCCGATGCAATGTTGTATTTCGCGTACACTTGGAACCGTTTAATCCATAGGGGACAAACTAAGACTCTTTTGAGTTATATACTGGGTTTAAACCATCCGTAAGACACCTGAAGCCGTTTGGGTTAATTTCGTATGTAGGGATCCCAAAACAGCATAGAAACCATAAGCTTGAACCTAAGGCTAAAAAAGGAGTACTGATAGGTTATTCACTAAGGACTAAGGGGTATAAAATTTGGTTGGAGGATGAAGATAAAATAGTTGAAACTATAAACGTAACGTTCTCTGATCAGCTATTTAGTAAATGCAGTGGAGCGGTGATGGGCACCTCGCTGGAGGAATTGGACTTACTTCCGGAAAGTCCAGTTGATTGTCAAGCTTCCGATCCTGTTGACATTGTTTTCGGAAGTGGGCCCGATGATTCTAGTGACGAGTCCGTCGATGAAACTCCTGTAGATAAATCTTCTCTTAAACCTCTTTCTTCAATTACTTGGAATAGAAAACCCGTACCCAGAAAAATGAGTGATAGAGTTGACATCTTCTATTACCCGGATAACACTAAAACTAGGTTGAGATCGATGAATGATGTCAAACAATATTGTGAGAAAAATAATTTAACTTTTTACTCCAATTTTTTTTATTTCTCTTGTAGTAATAAGTTCGAGGGGGTAGTTGATCAGCAAAACTCGAATAACCCAACTTCAAGTTTAACTCATAAAAAATCATGACTAGTTATCCCTGTACCTAAAACATATAATCAGGCCGTTAAATCTTCAGAATGTGTTGAATGGAAAAATGCCATGGATGATGAGATAAATAATATGAAAACCCGTAAAATTTGGCATCTGGTTAATTTACCGGAGGGGAAAAAAGTTTTGGGAAATAGATGGGTATACGCCATTAAAAGAGATGAGCTAGGAAACGTTGCCCGCTTTAAAGCGAGGCTCGTGGCCCAGGGCTTTCATCAGATAAAGGGGGACACTTATGACGAGACGTTTTCACCCGTCGTTAATTTCTCAGTAATACGTTTCTTTTTTTCATTATTGGTCTCATGTTATAAATGGCATAATGTTCAATGCGATATAAAATGTGCTTATCTTTATGCACCTTTAAAAGAAGAAATTTATATGTCTCAGCGAAAAGGATATGTTGTAAAGGAAGGGGAAAATCTTGTTTGTAAACGAGACAAAGCGTTATATGGCCTTCATCAAAGTGGTCGGCTCTGGTATTATGAGTTAAATAAAGTACTATTAGATTTAGGGTTTAATAAATTTAACTGGTGTAATTGTTCATATTATTTTGAAAATTATATTGTTTTATTAGTTTATGTAGATGATTTAGTTTTGTTTGGTAAAAATCAATTTCAAATAGACAAAATTCTTAATTTATTAAAATGTAAATTTGATATAAAAATTTTAGGTAAAACCAAGAAATTACTTGGTGTAGAATTTAATTATGAAAATGATTCAGTAAAAATTTTTCAGGAATTATATATTAATGAAGTTTATGACAGGTTTAAATCTTATAATATTCCTTATTGCTCATTACCTATTGTAAAAGGCATTAAGTATTCGAAAAAAGATTGTCCTACTAATCAAAATGAAATTGATGAAATGTCTAAATTTCCATATCGGAATATCTTAGGATGTTTATCTTTCATTGCAAACAGGACACGACCTGATATTGCCTACGCAGTTAATATATTCAGTCAATTTCAAAATTCGCCGGGGTTTAATCATTGGAATGGGTTAATTAAATTACTTGGGTATGTTTCGTGTACTCGAGATTTGAAATTAAATTTGAATTGTTTTAATCCATGTTTAACTGCTTTCTCTGACGCTGATTTCGCGATGAATAGAGATGACTTTGTATCAATGGGGGGACACATTTTATTTTTGGATAATAGCCCTATTTCTTGGAAAAATTTTAAGCAAAAAAGTGTTTGCCTTTCAACCATGGAAAGCGAATTTGTTTCCATGTGTGATGGAGTTAAAGAATTAATGTGGTTTGATAATATATTACGAGATTGTATTGATTTTAAATTAATTTTATATTTCATATGAACCACCAATACTTTGTGCTGATAACCAAGCAGCTATTAATTTTACGAGATCTCCTATAGAGAATAACAAATCCAAACATATTAATGTAAAATTATTTTTCATCCGTGAATGGTTATTTGAGGAACGGTTTGATTTAAAATATGTAAATACTAAAGATAACTTTGCCGATCCCTTCACAAAGCCCCTTACTAAAGGTGATATGTCTAAGTTTGTAAATAAGGTATTTATTAAGTAAATGTACATAGAGTAAATTTAAAATATTTTTGAACGTATAATATATATTGAAATTTTTTGAAATTGAAAAATGTTTTTTAGAGGGATATGTATGGCTTTTCATGGTGGATTTTTCCTGCGTTTTCCATTGTGTAGTGATGTATGGTTTAGTTTAACTTTTGTATGAGAGAAATTCGTGGCGCCACGTGTAATTGGTTATGTGTATGTTATATAAATGTTTCATATATTTGTGAATATCATCGTTTTCTTATTTTGACAATGGGGAATGGGGGAAAAAAGAGTTTCCTTGAAATGCTGTGCATATTTGCTCTGTATTAATATCTTGTTCTTTCTTTTAGTAGATGTGTATAGTATACTGATAATGCTACTTTTTTTGAAATTGTGAGTTGGACTATTGGACTTATCTTATGATTTACAAGATTGACAAACCTTCTAGCTTTGTGTGAAGTATATTCTGTAGAAGACATACGTGAATCTCTCGTCAAGTAACTAAATATTCAAGGAATTTTTTTTTTATTTCTTTTCCAATAAAGTTTATATTGTAATTGCTGACGTTTGTGTTTGTCGAATCAACACGGTGGGGGGCCTTGTTGTAAAATTTGTACCCTTTCCGTGTTGATTCTCAAATTTAAATTTAAATTCATTCTCTACTTAAATATAATTTAAATAATTTACTTTATAATCTTTAAAGTTTAAATTATTAATTAAATTAATTATAGCGTTTAGTGCTATTATCTTTTTGATACTGCCATTGAGTTGAAGATATATTAAAATTTAAAAACTTAATGATAATTACTTTTAGTTAAAAGTTATATTCCTTATTAGTATATTTATGTTTAAGTCATTTGAAATAACTTTAATTACTTGCCTCATATTTAAAAGCATATTTTGTAAAATTAACTTAAAGAAAATATATTTAAATCCTTTTACGGATTGTTCATTTCGCTACCTAGCAAGGAGATGTTATATTTTTTCAACTGCAGAGTCTTTTTGCTTAGCCCATAGATGGCAGGAGACTCGCAGCGTCGTGTTGCTATAGTTATGGGAGGCGTTGCCGTCTGTGCAGCATCAAGTAGCTGTTACTTTGAATCCGTTTGCGGCTATAAAATGAGGTAGGGAATATGAAATATGGCTCTTAATTTCTGAAGCTCTTAATTTCTTAAGCTTTTATGTTTTTTCAGTTTAGCTCAAAGTCATGAGCTGGTATTTCAATATAATTATAAACTGTTTAGTTTTATTATGATTGTAAATTACGTTTTTGTGACTTGATATTTTCAGTGATACGTTTAGTGTATCTAGTTATGTCACAGCGAAAAGTCGTTTTCTATTTGAACTCTATATGGCAGTATTTTAAGGGTATTTAACCTTTCGTCAGCAAGATTCTACAATTGTTTCAGCTGATTTAATGTTATTCATCATTTTGTTTCAACTTTAATAAACTGTTTTAATTAAACTTTTGTCTTCAATGAATGCCACATATATTTATCATTTTTTTATAGCTTATTAGAGCTGAGCAACTATCATTTCACTGCTAACTCTGCTAACTTAACATATGTGAAAATTGATTTTTTCACAATAAATGGTTATGGGCGATTTGGCTCGTTGTCAGCTCATAGCATTTAAAAATTTTGATAATAGTTTTTATGGCATTCTAGTTGTTTGAAGATAAGAAATTGAAATGGCAGTGAGTTTAAATCCCACTATTGAAAAATTACGGATGAATAATTATATTACGTGGGTCAAGGACATTAAATTTATTCTAATTGAAAGAAACTGCTGGAATATAATATGTAAAAAAGAAAAACTGCCTGTTGAAGATGCTGAGGCCGGAATAACTTCAAAACAAGTGGAAGATTTCAGATCTCGTAGTCGAGTTGCATTGTCAACGATTTATCTGAATACATCGCCTGAAGTCAGAAGCATTATTGAAAATTGTGATTGTGCTATTGATGCCTGGGAGACTTTGAAGAAGACCTTTATATCAGACTCAAGAGCTCATCATATGGGACTGTTTACAGAGTTCATTAATTGTAGAATGTCTGAGAATGAAACAGTGAATTCTTTTGTAACCCAGTTATCAAGAATACTGGACCAGCTGCGTGAAATTGGCCATGCTGTAGAGGATGTATATTGCTGTTTCCAGCTCTTGCAACACTTATCATCCAAGTTTGAATCTGCAGTGCAATATTTGTTGCGTTGGAAGAACGACCAGTTCAAGTTCCAGAGTATTGTGTCCGAGTTAACAGCGGAGGAATCGCGTCTACAGCTTCGAGAAGGTGATATTAAGAAAGATGCCAATAACAGTGTTCAGATACAGAACGTCCAGCACAAAGGTAAAAAACCTTTAACTTGTTTTAAGTGTGGCCGTATTGGCCACTTAAAGAAAAACTGTTTTTTGAATAGTAATGTTAAATTTAAACCTAGAAATTTAAAGTATAACTCCAACGGTCGTGACAAATGCAAATCTCCCCCCTCCTACTACATAGCTCAAGCTAATTTTAGTAATTTAAGTGATGATGACAGCTTTATTTTTGATACCGCTGCTTCAAATCATTTTCTAAAAAATTTAGAGCTTTTTGAGCATTATACTTCTGTTGAGGGAGAGGAGCTTTTTGTCGCGATCGATGGTATTAGTTTTCCTATTACTGCTAAAGGAACTGTTAAGTTGAATTTTGGTAAAAATGTATTGTATTTAAAAGATGTGTTATATTCCCCAAAGTTACGGAAAAATTTAATATCGGGTCCTAAATTAGATGTGAACGGTGCCACATACACTGGCGGTAAGGGTCGAGTGTCGGTATTCGGTAAAGATAAAAGACATATTTTTACTGCTAAAATTAAAGACGGTGTTTACTATTTATATCCTAATGTTTCTAAAATTAAAAAGGGGAGTAAAGTGAATGGGGGGCACCCAGAAAAACCTTCAGCTTCTCTTGCAAAAGTTAATGAAATTGGGTATTGGCATGCTCGTTTTGGGCATGTAAGTCCTGATACTATTGTAAATACTAGCAAGAAGAACGGGGTGAGGGGCCTTCCTAAACTTAAGTTTAAGAAATTTTTTTGTGAACCTTGTAGGATTAGTAAACAAAACCGTGTGTCTTTTAAATCATCCGATGTTCATGGCGTTAAATCACCGTTAGAGAAAGTATTTATGGACGTCTGGGGCCCAATTAAGGTAACTGGTAAAAATGGGGAAAGGTTCTTTTTGTCCATTATTGATGGATTTTCTAAAAGGGTTGCTGTTTATCCTTTAAAGGATAAGTCTCAGGTTTTTGGTGTATTCGAGAGACACATTGCACGGGCAGAACGTAGTTTGAATAAAAAATTGAAAGCTATTCGTACGGATAATGGTTCCGAATTTGTAAATGACAATTTCAAATCATTTTGTAGTAAAAATGGAGTTGTTCATGAGTTAACTAACACGTTTACACCTGAGCAAAATGGGTTAAGTGAGCGGTTTAATCAAACTTCTTTAAATTGTGTTAGAGCTATTATCACGTATAGTGGTTTACCGTTTTCTTTTTGGCCCGATGCAATGTTGTTTTTCGCGTACACTTGGAACCGTTTAATCCATAGGGGACAAACTAAGACTCCTTTTGAGTTATATACTGGGTTTAAACCATCCGTAAGACACCTGAAGCCGTTTGGGTTAATTTCGTATGTAGGGATCCCAAAACAGCATAGAAACCATAAGCTTGAATTGAACCTAAGGCTAAAAAGGGAGTACTGATAGGTTATTCACTAAGGACTAAGGGGTATAAAATTTGGTTGGAGGATGAAGATAAAATAGTTGAAACTATAAACGTAACGTTCTCTGATCAGCTATTTAGTAAATGCAGTGGAGCGGTGATGGGCACCTCGCTGGAGGAATTGGACTTACTTCCGGAAAGTCCAGTTGATTGTCAAGCTTCCGATCCTGTTGACATTGTTTTCGGAAGTGGGCCCGATGATTCTAGTGACGAGTCCGTCGATGAAACTCCTGTAGATAAATCTTCTCTTGAACCTCTTTCTTCAATTACTTGGAATAGAAAACCCGTACCCAGAAAAATGAGTGATAGAGTTGACATCTTCTAATACCCGGATAACACTAAAACTAGGTTGAGATCGATGAATGATGTCAAACAATATTGTGAGAAAAATAATTTAACTTTTGACTCCAATTTTTTTTATTTCTCTGGTAGTAATAAGTTCGAGGGGGTAGTTGATCAGCAAAACTCGAATAACCCAACTTCAAGTTTAACTCATAAAAAATCATGACTAGTTATCCCTGTACCTAAAACATATAATCAGGCCGTTAAATCTTCAGAATGTGTTGAATGGAAAAATGCCATGGATGATGAGATAAATAATATGAAAACCCGTAAAGTTTGGCATCTGGTTAATTTACCGGAGGGGAAAAAAGTTTTGGGAAATAGATGGGTATACGCCATTAAAAGAGATGAGCTAGGAAACGTTGCCCGCTTTAAAGCGAGGCTCGTGGCCCAGGGCTTTCATCAGATAAAGGGGGACACTTATGACGAGACGTTTTCACCCGTCGTTAATTTCTCAGTAATACGTTTCTTTTTTTCATTATTGGTCTCATGTTATAAATGGCATAATGTTCAATGCGATATAAAATGTGCTTATCTTTATGCACCTTTAAAAGAAGAAATTTATATGTCTCAGCGAAAAGGATATGTTGTAAAGGAAGGGGAAAATCTTGTTTGTAAACTAGACAAAGCGTTATATGGCCTTCATCAAAGTGGTCGGCTCTGGTATTATGAGTTAAATAAAGTACTATTAGATTTAGGGTTTAATAAATTTAACTGGTGTAATTGTTCATATTATTTTGAAAATTATATTGTTTTATTAGTTTATGTAGATGATTTAGTTTTGTTTGGTAAAAATCAATTTCAAATAGACAAAATTCTTAATTTATTAAAATGTAAATTTGATATAAAAATTTTAGGTAAAACCAAGAAATTACTTGGTGTAGAATTTAATTATGAAAATGATTCAGTAAAAATTTTTCAGGAATTATATATTAATGAAGTTTATGACAGGTTTAAATCTTATAATATTCCTTATTGCTCATTACCTATTGTAAAAGGCATTAAGTATTCGAAAAAAGATTGTCCTACTAATCAAAATGAAATTGATGAAATGTCTAAATTTCCATATCGGAATATCTTAGGATGTTTATCTTTCATTGCAAACAGGACACGACCTGATATTGCCTACGCAGTTAATATATTCAGTCAATTTCAAAATTCGCCGGGGTTTAATCATTGGAATGGGTTAATTAAATTACTTGGGTATGTTTCGTGTACTCGAGATTTGAAATTAAATTTGAATTGTTTTAATCCATGTTTAACTGCTTTCTCTGACGCTGATTTCGCGATGAATAGAGATGACTTTGTATCAATGGGGGGACAAATTTTATTTTTGGATAATAGCCCTATTTCTTGGAAAAATTTTAAGGAAAAAAGTGTTTGCCTTTCAACCATGGAATGCGAATTTGTTTCCATGTGTGATGGAGTTAAAGAATTAATGTGGTTTGATAATATATTACGAGATTGTATTGATTTTAAATTAATTTCTATTTCATATGAACCACCAATACTTTGTGCTGATAACCAAGCAGCTATTAATTTTACGAGATCTCCTATAGAGAATAACAAATCCAAACATATTAATGTAAAATTATTTTTCATCCGTGAATGGTTATTTGAGGAACGGTTTGATTTAAAATATGTAAATACTAAAGATAACTTTGCCGATCCCTTCACAAAGCCCCTTACTAAAGGTGATATGTCTAAGTTTGTAAATAAGGTATTTATTAAGTAAATGTACATAGAGTAAATTTAAAATATTTTTGAACGTATAATATATATTGAAATTTTTTGAAATTGAAAAATGTTTTTTAGAGGGATATGTATGGCTTTTCATGGTGGATTTTTCCTGCGTTTTCCATTGTGTAGTGATGTATGGTTTAGTTTAACTTTTGTATGAGAGAAATTCGTGGCGCCACGTGTAATTGGTTATGTGTATGTTATATAAATGTTTCATATATTTGTGAATATCATCGTTTTCTTATTTTGACAATGGGGAATGGGGGAAAAAAAGAGTTTCCTTGAAATGCTGTGCATATTTGCTCTGTATTAATATCTTGTTCTTTCTTTTAGTAGATGTGTATAGTATACTGATAATGCTACTTTTTTTGAAATTGTGAGTTGGACTATTGGACTTATCTTATGATTTACAAGATTGACAAACCTTCTAGCTTTGTGTGAAGTATATTCTGTAGAAGACATACGTGAATCTCTCGTCAAGTAACTAAATATTCAAGGAATTTTTTTTTTATTTCTTTTCCAATAAAGTTTATATTGTAATTGCTGACGTTTGTGTTTGTCGAATCAACACGGTGGGGGGCCTTGTTGTAAAATTTGTACCCTTTCCGTGTTGATTCTCAAATTTAAATTTAAATTCATTCTCTACTTAAATATAATTTAAATAATTTACTTTATAATCTTTAAAGTTTAAATTATTAATTAAATGAATTATAGCGTTTAGTGCTATTATCTTTTTGATACTGCCATTGAGTTGAAGATATATTAAAATTTAAAAACTTAATGATAATTACTTTTAGTTAAAAGTTATATTCCTTATTAGTATATTTATGTTTAAGTCATTTGAAATAACTTTAATTACTTGCCTCATATTTAAAAGCATATTTTGTAAAATTAACTTAAAGAAAATATATTTAAATCCTTTTACGGATTGTTCATTTCGCTACCTAGCAAGGAGATGTTATATTTTTTCAACTGCAGAGTCTTTTTGCTTAGCCCATAGATGGCAGGAGACTCGCAGCGTCGTGTTGCTATAGTTATGGGAGGCGTTGCCGTCTGTGCAGCATCAAGTAGCTGTTACTTTGAATCCGTTTGCGGCTATAAAATGAGGTAGGGAATATGAAATATGGCTCTTAATTTCTGAAGCTCTTAATTTCTTAAGCTTTTATGTTTTTTCAGTTTAGCTCAAAGTCATGAGCTGGTATTTCAATATAATTATAAACTGTTTAGTTTTATTATGATTGTAAATTACGTTTTTGTGACTTGATATTTTCAGTGATACGTTTAGTGTATCTAGTTATGTCACAGCGAAAAGTCGTTTTCTATTTGAACTCTATATGGCAGTATTTTAAGGGTATTTAACCTTTCGTCAGCAAGATTCTACAATTGTTTCAGCTGATTTAATGTTATTCATCATTTTGTTTCAACTTTAATAAACTGTTTTAATTAAACTTTTGTCTTCAATGAATGCCACATATATTTATCATTTTTTTATAGCTTATTAGAGCTGAGCAACTATCATTTCACTGCTAACTCTGCTAACTTAACATATGTGAAAATTGATTTTTTCACAATAGTATCCTTTAAGTTGTGCGCGCGCAGCGCGCACGTGACTGCGCTGCCGAAGGCAGTGGGGACCCGGGCCGACTTTTTACCCAATCAGAAATGATTTTTTTTTTAAATTTCTTTTCTTAACACTAAAAGTTACTGTTAGTGATTCATTAATTTTAGTGATTCATTTGAAAATACTGACCCGCTAGCGGGCGAAGCCAGCTAGTAATACAATAAAACATGAATAAATAATTATGATTCTGAAATTAGTTGATACGAATTTAACATAGAATATTTCATACTAACTTTTGAACTTCTTCTACGATTTATTTGTTTGAAATAAAATACTTTTAACAAGTTGACTAGAAAGAAAAAAATATATATATATGTGGTCAAACTACACTCCTATCTGATGTTTCCATTCCGATTTTTTTTTCAAAGTTTTTTACTTATCACCTATTAACTCCAGTCACTGGTGTAATTTTATTAAGAGTTGTGAATTTTATGGAGTAAATTTGATACGTGATTTAGTGGTAAGAAGATAGAAGTTAGACAGTTCAATGAAGGATATATTAATGTGCATGATAAGGATTGTAGTGACATCCGTCTTTGATTAGAATGAATTGGTTTGATCCTTGAGACTAATATATTTTTCAAAAGTGAAATAATTGCTTGCGGTAAAAAATTCTACATTAACGACAAGAACAAAGAATACATTCCTACATATTTGACATCACAGACAAGATATTTCAATGAAGTGGGGAAAAAAAGGTCTTGCGTCACGCTATTTCAAGGGCGTGCAAAAGAAGCTGAAATTATGAAAAATGATACTTTTTTAAAAATCTGTGCTCATTATTGTATATATACTGAATATATACTAGTTTTCTTTTAACTGTCAAACGAAATGTGACTTATTAATGAATGTTTCATTTAAAAACCTGTTTCCGTTACAAGGACGCCTCACGTTAAAAAAAGCTATGTTGCATAAAAAATTAAATTAAATTAAATTAAATTAAATTAATATGAAAAAGATAAGTATATAAAGTGAATTGAATTTTTTAAGGTATGTAAAATAAAAAACCACAAAATTGGAACTTTTTTACAACCCGATTAAAAAATAGTAATCCAGTAAGCGTATATACTACAAATAATTACATTAAGTACAAGATTTCAGCTTTAAATCATTAAAACACCATAAGAAAATGGAACTCACTGAAACCAATTTTTAGTATGTTTCTAAAAATTTGTCGGTAAAAAAAAAAAAAAAGGAACATAATGGCAAATTGGGTTTTATGAATTTTTTAGAAGATATAGAGTAAAAAAATTACCGCAAACATACACATACATGCACAAACACACCCACACATACATATATATGACTTTAATTCGCTAGAAAGTTAGATTTTTTTTTTTTTTTTTATTTAAACACACGAAGATAAATTCGACGATTAAAACTTAAAATCTGTAGTTTTCCTTTTCCTAAGCACATTTCTAACTCAGTACATATATATCAGGTAAATATTTCAGAAAAGAAAGTTGAAGTCAAGAATTTTTGAAAATAATCTATGTATGTTTACACAAAATATATATAAATATGTATACAGAACGAAAAAATGAGAAAAAAGAAGAAGAAAAAAAAAAATATGTTAAACACACGTTAAATAATATTAAAAAAAAATAATAATTAAAGCCACAAATTAAAACAAATAATTAAAGTGAGTTACTTTTAAGAAAATAAAATTTTCCTAAATTCTTCATGTAGTAAATAGTTTTGAATGTAATACTATTTCAGTAATTGTCGTTTTCTAAAATTGCAGGATTTTATTGTTTGCTGAACAATAAAAAAATTCATTGACAAGGTATAAATCGGAGCGTCCTAAGACAAGTATCATTTATACATTTTAAGAAGTTTTGTAAAATTCAAGAGACTATTTATAATTTTTTTTATATATATAATTTTATAAATTTTAAACTCTGTATCAGATAGTACTTTATTTAATTGTTGTAGCTTCATTAGATGTTCTGACGTCTTTTGAAGGAACTCTTCCACCGGTATTTTTTAACAATAATCTGTATCCTGTTTAATCGAAGAAAATTAGCGTAAAAATACGTTTAATTTTAATAAATAAAAATAGTCGTGCAGATGATGATAACAACTATCACCCCTGGCTCTAACTGTGAAAGTTTAAAAACATTTTGAAAATTCTGTTTCTTTAATATCTTCTAATTTTTTTGTTAAAATTTTAATATATATATGAGTGTTAACACAGGAGTATGAGTGTTAACACAGCTACACCAAACACCACCAACTGCGTACATCAACACCACACTTTACGACGCACTTATCACACTATTTAAATTCCTTCAATATAGACAGTTTCATTCACTTCATTTTACCCAGCTATTTCTTTAAAACTAACCCACATTCAATCATCTTTCACAATCTGCGTAGGCCCTAATTTCCTTTTATCTAACTACGTTCAATTTACTAAACAACCCATGCTTACCTAAAATCACCTCTGCTCGGCACCTTCAATCTAGCAATTTCACCTTTAACGTCGCCACACTATGCTGGATCCAGCTAGAACTTTTTCATTCTCAAACAATACTTGATCCGAACTCGACGCTATCAAATTCAATACTGACTTCCTTCGGCAACCTCTATTTCCTCAACTCAACGGTACGTCGACCTCACATATTTAAAACTTCGTAGTAATTGAAGTAATAAGTAGAATTGAACGCAGTTTACGATAAATTTGTTCTCGTGAACGAGGATATTTTCTGGTAAAGGAAAAATAATAGTTAAAATTTCCGTCGATAGAGGGCATTGTACGTAAAAATATTACACATTTTCGTGAAAAACTATATTTATTTGTATACAAAGGCTTACAGGTTTATATATCTTATTCTATACTTACGCCATCACCACCAATTACAGTTTGCAAACGAGTTACAACACACCTGACTGTAGTTTTAGTCGGTGGTTTTTACCTGAGGGAAAAATCCTCATCAACTATGCTTTATCTTTCAAGTCAGCATCGCAATTAAAACTTCATGTATATGGCGGCAAAATATGAAATAAACTGCGTTAATCGTAACACTGTGCAATTTATAGGACTCTGATTTGCATATTTCTCATTACGCGACCGTGCAGCGCCCTCTATCTACGGAAAAATTAACTTTTTTATTTGTCCTTCTTTAACAAAAAATATCTTTTTAAGAGAATAACATTTTGGTAAATCGCGTTGAATTTTACCAATTCCTTCAACTTTTATGAATTTTAAAATGTCTTAAAACCTATGAGACACCCGGTACATTTAGAGAGATAGCCGACAATACCCTTCGGCCACGTAATTGCATCATGTATTTTCATTCAACTTTTATTATAATTTCTAAAATTTAATTTGATTTTCTGTCTTTCAAATCTATAATTTGCTCTTCTCCCTTTTCCACTGCAATTTCGAACCGCGGTAGCCCACTCGGTAGAGCACCGGACTCGTAATTGGAAGATTCCGGGTTTGGTACTCGAGCCGGCCAAAGACCGTCGTGTACACTAATGGGGGCTGGTGCACGTAAAATCTGTCGTGGCTGTAATATCCTCCATGTCCCCATCAAAATTTATACCTCTTGGGGTCACCGAAGCGGGGGAGCCATCCCTTCCGTGGAGGATCAAAATTGTGATAGAATGCCTCCGGACCACCTCTAGAAGTGTGTCCCAGACCGTCGCCAATTGTCCATCTGCGCAGTATTAGTGCGACGTAAAACCCAACCATCCATCCACTGCAATTTCAATAGTTTTGTGACTCAGTGTTCTAAGTTTACATTTAATTTTTCAACGTTTTATGGGTTTTCTTTTTTGAATTAAGAACATTAAAATTGATGAGTTTTGATAATGATTTATTTGAATAATAAATATGTGTTTTTGTTTTACATAAATTCCGCTATAATCATCACATTTCTAGTAAGAACAAAACGTATTTATAAAAGCAATAAATCTTTATATGTCTTATTTATATATTAAAATACATTTGAGGATTACTTTATAATATTTTGCATTGTCATTAAAAAAAAAACCTCTTTAACATAACATGGAAATATTATCCACAATGCATTGATCTTTATTTCTTGACAAGTAAAAAATCGTTTCTTAGAAATTTAACATTTATTTTGATTTAGTCAACAACACAGAGAAAATTTTATTTTAGTGACATATTATTTTAAGACATACAGGATGACATATCATTTTTCATTATTCTTTTGAATAACTTGATGAATTTTTGAGATCAAAAACGTAAATAAAGTCTTTTAAAAAATATTCCGGAGAGTTTATTTTGTTATTTTAAATTTATAAGATAATCTAGAAAAATATTGTATATAAACAAAATATTACTGTCACTGACATGCATTTGCCATTATAGTATATTACTTAAGCAATATTATATTTGCGGAGTCTTTGCTATGTATATTCTGATACACGAATAATACATTCAATTTGCGTTTTTTAATTATTTATTTTATTCCTGTAAGGTGGTCATAGTGGAACTTTCGCTGTAACCGTTATTAATTAATTGTTTACTGCAAATAGAACGAACCAGGTGGTAGACATCAAAATTTTTAGTTTATGACCAGGACCTTAAATGTGCTTCAGGAATTTACAATATATGCACACACACACACACACACACACACACGCGCACACATATCGCTTAATAAAATCACTGGTTAATAAAATCAGCCGCTTAATCTGATGAAATCGCCAGAACCTGAATCAAATCAATAGAAACTACATTTAAAGCGACAGCTTAATAAAATCAGCATCTCTGGTTAATAAATGCAAAAATATTTTCTCATCAGCGAAAAATATCATTTATGCACACTATTTTTTAAATTTACATTTTATTATTATTATTTTTTTTAATTATAAAAAAATTAAAGCTAAACAAACTATCGCTTATTGTTCAAGATTTTATACTTGCAGCACAGTAACAAATTAAACACGCCCCGAAACTTATCTCAGTAACAATTTCAAGGAACGTTTTTATTTTTCAAAGCGCAGTAATAAAATACAAATTTGATTTGAGGTGATTTTTCTTTCAAATTATTAGAAGGTAATTTCTAGTTATTTTTTTTTTAAATTAATATAATTCTTGAGGTTTAAACGGAAAGATTTTAAATTTTTAAGAACAGCGTGAACTTTTGGTAAAATAATGGCGATTTTCCTCTAACAAAGTGCACGGGAACTTACAGTGCGTTTAATTTACTTATATCGAAGAAACAATTAATTAATTATCTACCAAAATTAAATTAATATTGTTTGCTAATTATATTATTTGTTACCTTTTGAAGTTTCTTTCGAAATTCAGGGAAGTAATGCATTTTCCTTAAAAGCAGAAACGTTCTCCAAATATAAAAATCAGCCGCTTAATAAAATCACTTTGGCTCAGAACGAATGTGATTTTAATAAGCGGCGGGAACTGTATATATATATATATATATATATATAATATTAGAAGGCTGTATGCACAAAAAGAGAAATAAAATAAAGAAACCTTTATCACTTAAAGAATAATAAATTTAAATCATTATAATTATTTTTCCTTTTTAATTTATTCATACGACAAAAAAAAAAAAAAAAAAAAAAAAAAAACATATTGGTACTTAAATCTGCGGACCTAGTGTATTCTCTATCAAGTAAAAATTACTTTAAAAATATGCATATACTTGTTCTAATTTACAAATACAAATGCCCAAAGCACCTATACTTATTAGTTTTTAACAAAATCTTCATAAGTGGCACTACAAAAGATATTTTTTTTTTAAGAAAATAAGTACAAATGGAAAGTACGAGTGATTTTTTGTTTGTGCAGTTGCCTTTATTTATGCAAGTATAATCTATTTAAAATATTTTTTATGGCCACTCACACAAAAGTTTTGCAATTTCATTTTATTTTATTTTATTTATTTATTTATTCTTATCTACCCTTAAGAATTTTTCTCTACTGATAAAGGAATGTGCCTTACAAATTTCATCCAAAACAGATATCATAATTTTTTCCTAATTATAATATATGCTTATAATATTGAGATCGTTTTTTTTTTATAACAGTGCATTTTTAAGTCGCATGAGTACGAGACAGTGTCGGGCATAATCGATTGAAAAGTAATTGAATTACAATTATAATTATTTTACTGTCAATTGATTAACAAGTAATTGATTACAAATAAATCGGATTATTACAAATAAATTGAATAAGTAATTTAATTTATTTCCAATCAATTACTTGTTAATTGATTGACAGTAAAATAATTATAATTGTAATTTAATTGTAATTCAATTACTTTTTACTCAATTATGCCCAACACTAGTACGAGACAGGATCTCTTAGAAAAAACCACATGAAAGGCATACCGAGCTTAGAACCCTAGTTCAGACAGTCATTAATTTATCATTACGTGTTTATTCAATATGCTTTTTCGAATGAACCCTGACCTAAAATTAAATAAATGTTAAAACGGTAATTTAAAAAAAAGTAAGCGTATTTCGAAATTTGAATTTAAAATATAAATTATCAACATAATACTGCTTACCAGTCATGCTGAGTAATACTGATAAAATTTAGTTTTTAAATGTACTACATATATACCAAGGAGTCATTACATTATGACAAAACCTTACATAGAGAAATGAGTTAAGGAAAACCACGTCACGTGTGCAACAGATGTTAGGATATACAATGCCGCCATTGCACTGTCTATCCATACATAAACCAAAATTAAGGGGTGATTTTTTTTTTTTTTTTTTTTTTTTTTTTTTAACGAAGCCAAGCTCTGCATGAAATAGATACAAGTAGGGCGAATGCTTGCTAAACAAATGTTATATATATATATATATATATTATATTCTTTTTCAGTTGATGCAAGTGGGGAAAAAATGGATTTTTTTTTAACCCGTTAGTAATCACTTATTGGTCTATTCGACGCTCCTCACTTATTAATTCATCCTACTGATCATCCCTTAAAGATAAAGTGGGGAAACACTGTGTAACTGATCTTGGGTGGGTGTCCTCTAACATAGTATGTTTCCAAGTCATTCCTACAATTTTTGGAGCAGTTAATAACCTTCTAAAATCGGTCTATTTGACCACGACGCGACCAGTAACGTTGACTCATTTCCCCCCTCTCTTCCAGTTTCTCAGACAGGTTAGTGTTTTGCGGGAATTTTTTCGCCTGAAATAGATGCACTCTCTCTACTTTCTCTACTGGCTTTCTTTAGGCTTTCCCTCAACACTACAGACGGCGGAGAATAGACCGAGGCGTGACCAATAGCGTTACAAAATGACGCGACGAATCTCGGGTTAATTGCTCTATTTACAAAAAGCATTAAAAACGATATTTTTACTTTAAAATATAAATTCACATTCCTTAACAACGGTTATTATATTCATTCATAAAAATTCATTTTTTAATTAATATGTATATTTTTAATTTGTTATCAAATGATAATCAATTTAAACCTTTTTCTTTTTTTCTTTTTCCTGTTGTCGTATTAAAAGTTTTTTTGTTGGCAGTTTTTTGCTTTTTATGACAATATATTATTGCTGCAAGCCATACTAACCACAATTTTCGACAAATACAATTTCTAAATTCCTCTTCTTATCAAGAATAGGTCAAAATGTACGAAAAAACTTGTTCGCGTCTTAATATATCTGGAATATAAGACATAATATACAGAATTTTGTACATAAGGTATGCACTATAATATAAACTAGCATGATGTGGCCACCACATGACATTCTTCTATATAATTTTATACACAATTTATTCAATACAAATTGAATTATTTTTCATTATCGAATTATTTTTCATTATAGATGCAGACGATTTTTATCTGACAGAATAATACCACTAAATGCCAAAAGAAAGTCATTTTTTTTTTTTTTTTTTTTTTTGCAACTATCAGAAAAAAAGGAATTTTTTTTTTTTTTTTTTCGTTAAAAGTAACAAAAAAAAAATCGTTAACTTTGTTTTAAATTATCACAGATTTATAGTTCAACCATTCGTTTTAAAGGTATTGACGAGATCTTTCGAAATATACCCATATTGGAAATTTACATCGCCCGGCGGGGTACTTCCCCAGGGGGGAAATGACGCCCCCACATGTACAAAATATTTTTCCTTGTTAACTACTATTATTATCAATAGTTCATATTAATTTTACAATCACACGATTAAAATAAATCTCATTATGTACATTTATACGAAATTTTGTCCTATACTGCCATGTTAAAAATTTATAAAAATGCGATAACAGCGCCGCCTGTTGAGAGAATAATCCACAAATCTAATCAGCATCATATTATGTCAGGATTCAACTAAATACCAAGTTTAGTTAAATTCCGTTCATTGGTTCGTGCGATACTGCGTCCACAAATTCGTGATACACACACATAGATAGACAGACATTTTCTAAACACAGTCGAATCTTGTTCATGACATCCCAAAGCGTGCAAATCCATCGAAAACTGGAGTTCGAAAATTTTCACGAATCCAATACGTTCTCTATATATACATATAGAAGAAAGTAAAAATAGATAAATAGACATATAGAACATCCAACGAAATGAAAGAAAATAATCTGGAAGTAAATTTTATTTTATTTCGTATGAAAAAAGTCATACTTTCTAATCTTATATTCTTTCTTATGAAAAAATAGTATATTCTTCTTTTAAAAAATATATGTATACTAAAAAGTAAAAATGTACGTAGAGAAATAACTAACTATATGTATCTGTTTGGAAATTAAAACTATACGTATTCATTTAATTATGCGTAATATTTCTGTGAGTAGTATTTTTACAGTATATATTTTATGGCAAATCATAACTTCTTTTTTCTATAACGAAATTGTTTTCCATTCTTGACAATAATGTGATAACAATCTTGTTAAATGGATTACATAAAAAACAACATGTCATTTGTTTTAGCTCCTTGTCATGTATTTCATTATTTATTTACAAAGAAATAAAAGCTTTTAGCAGTTGAAATTTTGAAGAGTTTATCTTATATATATTTTTAGGAACCACTAAGTACAAAGACAGTTTCTAACCACTAAAAACAAAATGCTTTGGCGTTTTCTTTTATTAATATTATTATTTTTATTTATTTTAGATTCGCGAGTTTCGTAAGTATTATTTTTCTCGAGTCCTATTTTACATCATACGCATGATTCATTTATTGAGAAAATATCATAGGATAAGTAGAGTATACGCAATTATTTAATATGTAAATCATTCTAAATTGCGTAAGATTTTTTTAAATTTAATATGAATCTTGCTTTAACACCTTGCATTCATTAACTTAAGAGGTTAAAGGTAATAAATTATACTTTATTGTAAACTAAAGAGAATTTAAGGCATTTGTAAGCACTCATATTATTTTCATTGCAAATAAAACATGCCGAAAATGAATTATTTTATATAGCAATAAATGTTTGAATAATTAACCCATATTTGTTGTTGAGTGTTTAATAAAATGTTACAACGTAATTAGCTCTAACCTGCATTCCCTGCGTTATTCAATGTAGCTTGAATTTCGTGAGAGTTAAGTATATTTTGCATTTTACAGTTTTGTTTATTAAGTTGTAAGACATAAGAATCACAAGAAATATTTTTCTTGTATGTGGAAAATAACTTTTACCTGACAAAAAGAAAGCGTCTCGTAAATTTCATATTATATTTTGATATATCTACACGGCGTTCGATGTAAAACCAGCCACGTAAAATACTCATGTTGAAATACATACGTGAAATACAAATACAGTACATTGTATGATTACCACGCATTGTTATTATTATACGGGACCTGTTTTATATGGAATATCCTATGTATATATATATATATACATATATATATATATATATATATATATATATATATATATACATGCATGCATGCATATATATATATATGTGTGTGTACGTATGTGCATTTGTGTGTGCGTGTGTGTTTTTATGTTGCCTGTAATAATTATTTGCATGCTAAATTACAGCGAATTGTAAACATTATCTATATCCATACTCAACATGCAGTCGGCAATAAAATTCGAAGCACACACTCACATACTTTATATATATATATATATATATATATATATATATATATATAGTTTACACGCTAATATTTATCATCAACTTGCTTCTATATAAACAGCAAAAATACTAAGTTCATGATTCGATAAATATTTATTTATGAAAACAGTATAAGGTACACATATTTTAAATATGAATTATTGCTAGCGCCTCAATTATTTTGCTGCCGACCGCAGTTATCGTTCCCTAATTTAATTGGAGATTATTATCATAGAATAATAACTCAAGGAAATAGTAGTGAAGGGAATACAAACAATTCGTTATACATATATACATATACATATACATATATACATATATACATACACACACACACACACACACACACACACACATATATATATATATATATATATATGTATATTATACATATATACATATATGCGTTTTATACATATATGCATATATACTGTTTATAATGCAATGACCATTTAAATTTGCATTATAAAATAACCATTACTAACATGATATTTTCCTTTGTAAGTTAGACGTCATTTTCATGTACATAATTTACCAGTGATAAGAAAAATCATTATGTCACAACTGTCAATTTTTATTATATGTAAAACGTATTGCAAAAAGTATAAAATTATAACCAACATTTCATAACAGTATGAGGTTATAAGTGAAAGATTTTTAGTCTAATTTAAGCACAGAATATAAGTATTCTCTTAATATTATCGAAGCACACAAAATAAATGATAAGTACAGTTATTTGTTCATATAAAATGTCAACAGGATTTTAATGATTATTTATAAATATTTATACTAATATTTAAAATGTTATATATTATTATATATTATTTACCCCCATTAATAATACTTAATTTTTGGATTTTTGGAATTTTTTTTTTTTTTTTTTTTTTAATTCATTAGTTAGCCAGTTTTGTGAAAATATTATAATTAAGTATAATCTCACAAATTTTCCATAGCATATGAAAGCTTTATCGCTTTATTTTATAATAAAGTTTAATCAATATATATACATTTTTTTAAAATAAAAACTGACGTTTTATAGACAGGTACTCCTTGCTTTCATTTTTCTGACAATAGAACAATTTAAATTGTCAAGAACAGAAGATAATTTTTTAAAAGATATATTTTTTTGCCGTCGGGTAATGCAATTAATCATCTTTTATTATAATGTTCCTGAAGTATATTTTAATATGTAAAAAATTATTTATAATTAATGAAGGTTTTAATCTTTATATTTCAATAAAAACGAACTTTTATATAAAAATTCTTTGCTGCAATTAATTATAATTTTATGACTGATTGTTATGCATTTAAATGTTTAAATATCCTTAAAGTTTGGATGTACATGTAAAAAATAAAAAAAATATGATACATTTTTATTGTTATTATCATTATTTCTTTTTTAACAATTTACATGTATAAATTTTCAGAGATGTTCGAGTGAAGTATTTAAATTATATTCCAAATATGCGAAAAATGTCAGAGCCTTGAAACAAACCCGGGCGCGGATACTAATAAAAGTCTCCCGTTTTCGCACCTGTTTGGAAGATTGGCAATACCACGGAAGTGCCGCCAATTGTATCGCCAACGACCATTCCGTTCTGTAATTGTCTGTATTGTTTTGATATTTGATTATGATCAATGTATCGTTGTTTCACATGCAATGGCGGTGAATGCTTTTAAATTTGATATTTTTGCAAAATTAATCAAGTCTTACTTATTCAAGTCTTATAATGAAATACAGTAGTGAATTATAAGATATTTAAATAAATAAATGAATAAATAAAATAAAAGTCTCATTTAGATGAATAAAATTTTAATTTTTCCACTTCTTTTGTTGTTTATTTTAAAGGACACTGAAATAATAAAGTAAAATAATCAAATTATTATTTTTTTCAATAAAAACAATTTTACTATAAATAAATCTATGCAGCTAGAATACATTAAATAATAATTCAAATTTCATTCAAGCCATTCGAGAAATATTTCATGAATAATCATTGTATACAAGATTTTTACAAGATTTCCTTATAAACAGCATCCTCCAGCTTAAATGAACGAGCAAATTGGCACCAAACTTTGTAAGTGGAATTTTTTACGTTGTGAGAAAAAATTTCCGTAAAAAAAAAAAAAAAAAAAAAAAAAAAAAAAAGTATAACATTAAAACGTATGTAAGGTTGCATTTTGCCTGGCAAAATAGTAAATTAAACAAATCCTCTAGCGAAATGCTTAAGAAATATTTTGGGATATTAAGTAGTTAATCCCATTTCATAAATTTGCTATTATTACATTCAAGACGCTACATGCTAATATTTTTACAACTATCTTTAAAACAGTTTTAACGCATGTCTTGCATAATCCACATACGATATTTATCAGAAGATTTCTCGTCTGTATTACGCGCATAATGCTGTTTGTAGAAGAAGCTTTATTACAAATATACTGTATAGTTTTTTAAATAAAGATTCATCTGTAAATGAATAATAATTACAAGATAAAAAGAACTTTTTATATACCATGTTTTTAAATTTTCTGCTAAATCATACAGACGCTACCGAATCATACAAACGCTACCCGAAAAAGATAGCTAAAAGTATTAAACAAATTCATTGCTATAGTGTTTTGCGCTTTTATAAAAATTTCAAATTGCTGGCTAGCCTGAAAGTTAGTTAAAAAACGATTGCAAGCTTTTTTATTGGTAACGCAGCCGAAGGCAGCAGGATCCAAAAAGAGTTGGTTAAAAATATTTAAAAAATGCATTTTCACCGTGTTCTGAACTATTCTGAAAGATTCAAATGTCTAGCTAGTCGGGAAGTTAGTTAAATAACTTTTCAGTCGCATCATATAAACGCTGCCGATGGCAGTAGAAACCTGAAACAGTTGACAAAAAGTATTTAAAAAAATGTATTATCACCGTGTTCTGAGTTGTCCTGAAAGTTTCAAATGTCTAGCTTCTCGGGAAGTTAGTTAAAAATAGATTAAAAGATTTGTACTGGACAAACAAACAAGAATCGAAGTTAATTAAAAAAAAGAAAAAAAGGTAAAATATTTTAAACTGCATTTTTAACTTTTTTAAAAGAGAAAAAAATCCTCTATAAGTACAAATGCTATTTGCGACATGCATTGAAAAAACATTGGATGAAAATAACATTAACGTTAATCGTTTGAAACTCTTGAATTGTAATTTTCAATCTTACTGCTAATTCTTTGTAAAAATCTAGAAGTTTTTCTTTTTCTTTGCATTCGAGAAATTTAATGGAAAGTATTAAAAGGTATTTCTAGCAATTATATTAATTATTGCATTGTAAATTCACGAGAATTTATAATGCAGTAATTAATATCTTAGTTTTCCCGAAAATAATTAAATTTGATTTCGAACATATTATTGAAAATTATGTAGTAATTAAAAGTAATTTGCAACGTTAAAGTTCTTTTCAAATAAACTTTTTACGTGTGAGATTTAAAGAAATATTATTTTAGACTATACTATTTAGACTATATGTCAATGTATATTAAAATGCAATTTTTATTTATTTATTTATTTATTTTTTCACTTTTAATAATTTTAAATTTTAAAAAAAGTGGTTTTTATTTATGATATTTTGAACGAATTATCAAATTGAATAAAAAAATATGGCGTTTTAGGCATAATTGTTCTATTAATAAGAACGCCAGTGTTCCTAGCAATTCATTGAATTGTGTAGCTCTGTATAGTGAACCAAAAATCTGAATATATTCACTGACAAACACAGATATACACACACACACACACACACACACACACACACACACACACACACACACATATATATATATATAACTGACAGGAATTTATAAATATATAAGTTGTACAGATTAGAAAAACCAATCGGAGAATTACAAACCAATGCGCAAAATTGCAGCGAAAGGAAATGCAAAACTTAGATGTAGGAATATATAAATGTAGAAATATATAAACAAATGAATGAAATTAAACCCCAAAAACACTGAGATCTTTATCAGGGTGGCCCCTCAGTGTAGGGGTGAACGAAAAGTTTCTGAAAGGACAGTAGCTATAAGCTAATAACTATCCTTAGCCCCCAACTTCTCACCAAATAGAAAACCTCCAATAACTGAAGAGAAATCAAACATACATATAATGTATAAAACTACTAAAAAATTTTTATAAAATTATCAAATTTTAAAAGTTACAAAATTACATCAATTCATTAAAAAATCTATATACAATACAATAAAGAATTACTGAAGGTAAACAAGAAAGTATAGAATGGAATATAAATATAATCCTTCATCTGGAAAACAAACTATCTTCGGCCGACGGGGCTACTCGTTGGTACTTAAATATCGCCCTTGAATGAGGAAGTAGAACAAACCGAGATAGGAAAACTCTGGAAACTCACAGTTAAAAATTGGGACGGGTAAGAGTTAAGTTGCAAGGTACTTTTTAAGTCTTCAAGAGCATATTTTAAATCTTCTTCATTAATGCGAATTGTTTAAGCTGTGCGAATATAATATTTTTAAAAACTTTTTTACTGATATTTGAAAACCAATTTGTAAACTTTAAAATTAAAATCCTTTCTTTTATCATATAATCCAATGAGCCATTTATCTTCATTTCACTTTATATTTAAATCTAGGAAAGAAATTTTATCTGTATCTGTACGGTTTAAAATGAATTCTTTAGGATATATTTTTCCAGAAATATTTTCGAAACAATTACAGTTAATAACTATTAAATCATCAATATATCTGAAGTATGTAATATTTATAAAAAAAAAATTCGAAAAAATATAAAATAAATTTGCGAAAGCACTAGAAAAACTCGTTCCCATTGGGATCCCCCTCCGCTGTAAAATGTAATCGTTAAACAAAACGTTTTCAAAAATACAAAACCTGATAAGATTAATCCTGTAATTTTTATCATAATTTAAGTAAATGCCAAATTCATCATAAATGATTTCAAAAACTTCTATATTCAGTACATTATTCTTCTACATTACTTCGATAAATACCTATGATTTTGAAAATTTGTTTGGCAGTATTCCGCACAACTTGGTTATAGGCTAATGGTCACCTTCGCTCTCTTCAGCCTCTGCAATCATCTCGCCATTGACTTTAAAATCTTCGTCTGCGTTGATCCATTCAGTTACAATAATTTAGCTCCAACATTGTAGGTCTTCGGTTCGAATCCTGGAAAAGCATGGATATTTCACCTGTATTGGTCTTGTTAGGGGTAGCGACGGTCGCTCATTGGGCTATCTTCACAAATAACCGTCATTCTGGTGAGTCCCTGGACAATGATCAAGTACCAAGTGCTGCGTCAGTTTAACTAAAAAAAAAAAAAAAAATAAATAAATAAAATATATATATACTATTTTCAGAAAATGTTTTCTCTGCCAATTTTTCGGCAGTACTGTACAAGGCTGAAGTCATCATGATTGTCATACTCATTTGTAGGCAAATTTACTTAAATCTGAATCTTAATTTACTTAAATCTTTTCTTAAGTTACTTTACTTTTAGATTTTCTATTTAAAACTCTGTTTCATTTATTTTATATAATATTACGTTTTGAGGTGCCAATGATCAAGTAGCAAGTGCTGCGCCAGTTGAAAAAAAAAAAAACTATTTTCAGTAATTGTTTTCTCTGCCAATTTTTCGACAATAATGTGCAAGGCTGAAGTCATCATGATTGTCATACTCGTTTGTAGGTAAAGTGATTTAAATGATCGCAATGTTTAACAACTTCCTCAACGACTTTTGAAGAGTTGAACATTTTATCTCATTCCTTGCCTTAGCAGACAACTCCGCAACATCTTTCATTGTGGTTTTTTAAGAGTCTGTACGACGTCATTTCCTTCATTTGTTGTGATATTAAGGGTTTTCTAGAGCTCGAGTTTATAATTACGCTTCAGGTTTTTGATTGCACCTCGGTGCATAGGCTGGAGCAGAGGAGTGATTATTTGGGTTATAAAAACTTAGTTATTATGTCACCAGAAATTTTTTGTTCTGAATGACGTGGCCCATGTAAGTTGTTGTGACCGCATGGACATGGCTGTTTTGGCCATGTTTTCTACGGGGCGTGGCCATTTCCGGATTACTTCGGTTAACCCTGAATTCGGTTAGTCGAGGCTGGGATAACCGCAGCTCTACTGTATATCAATAATAATAATAATAATAATCAGAAATTATCTATGGCGACCAATATTTAATCTCATTTACCTATACAATTTGCAGAGATATTTACAGCATTTTTTGAGAGTTTTTTCCGTGTGATAATCCACTTCTTTGTTATGCATATTATATGATACACTTGTGATAAACTTTAATATAAAGCACTCCAGGCATAATTTAAATATATAGAATGGATACATACATATTATTTCAAAAACAATTGTTCATTTTCATGTCTGATAAAATAATACTGACAAATTTTAGACATAATTCATTTAAATCGTGAATTTTAAAGCAATGTAGAATATATTTAAATTTTAAATCCCCTTTGTTCTCACTTCTGCAGTTACATATATTGCTTAGTTGTGAAACAAATTACGACTTACATCTTCGGAGTATTTCTTTGTTGATGATTCTTGCTGCGTAATGAACTACATAACATGTCAGTTATTTTGAAAGAAATTGGATTACACTTCATAAATGTACAATTTTAGCAACTATTTTCTATTGTTAAAAATGAACATGCGTACGTTTTCATTTCCGTTTTAAGAATTCTTGATTTGAACATCACTTTTACTTTGCATATTTATGAACTTCAGGCTAGAAAATATTTTATAAAACTGTCTTTATTAAGTATGTGTTATTTAAGATATTAAAATTGATTTTACTATCTTAAATAAAACTTTAACAACTACAAGTTTTATGAATAATTTTAGAAAATAATATATAAAGCTGTCTTTATTATATGAGCAAATTATGTAAGTATGTATTATTTAAGATATTAAAATTGACATCTAGTTTCTTATTTAAATTCCATATTATCAGTTTATTTGATATTTATTTTAGTAAAGTTTTCTTTTCTAAAATTCCAGATTATATATATATATATATATATATATGTGTGTGTGTGTGTGTGTGTGTGTGTGTGTGTGTGTGTGTGTGTGAGTGTGTATTTTTAAAGGCATGTATAACTTGGCATTTCAATAAACTAAACAAAAATGAAAAAAAAAAAAAACACTTATATGTAATTTTACTTTGTTTATTATTTAAATTATATCGTGCACTGCATATAAAAGGGTCTTAAAGTAAGACATAAAAACAACTGAAACGGCATTTAAGACACGTAAATGTCTTAAAATGTACCTTAGACGTTATAGATATGTTAATTTAAGACAGAAATATGTCTGAAATATCAATTCAGACACAAAAATGTCTGAAACACGTAAATACGCAAATTTTCAGACAGCATAACGCGTTTGAATTTTCAGACACTTTAGAAATTCAGACACTTGCATTACTTAGAAATTTTTTCATATGGAATCTACTTTAAGAAAATATGCTTATCCTACTTCTTTCCACATTCAATAAATATATTATTATTTTATATAATAAGCAGTTAAACTACTTAAATTATGGTAGCTTTGTGAAATTCTATTTTTATGGAATAATACTCTAGGGATGTGAATGATATTTGCATTCTATTATCTTTAACACAATTCATAAAAAAACATATTTAGACACAAAGCTTATTTTGTTAAAAAAAAAAAAAAAAAAAAAAAAAAAAAAAAAAAAACTTTGTCTTTAAACCTTTCTAATATTAAAAGAAAAAGTGTGAAGACGGATGTAGCAAGTAATTTGTAGAGAAGAAAGCGAGTTTAAAAGTGAACAATCATGAATAATTTGTGCATATTTTTTTTTCTTTCTTTATTTTTATTATTATTCATCTAAAAACATTTTTCTTTAACAAATTCACCTACATCTAAATGTAAAACTACAAATATTCCTGTATTCATGTTTACAGTTCGTTTTTATTTAATTATCACTTAAGAGAAAGAAATCGTTATCATCGAGGGATGAAACCTTCACATACTTGTTATGGATTATTAAAAAATTCTGGTCCTCTATATATGAAATTTAAGATAAGAATATTTATTAAGTTTAAGATACCATACTATCAATAGTTCTATGGCAAAAAATTAGAAATAAAACATAACACTGCGATTAGTTTCACAAATACTGCAGTATACTATATCATAAAAACACATTTTGCTATATTCAATGGTAGCATGATTGGTAAATGCTGCACTACGACGATGCTTGGCTTGAGGTTTCGGTTTCCTTAGACAGTGTGAGTTCGAATCCCAACGCCGGAAAATAGATTTTTTTTTCTTTTTTTTTTATATAAATATTTCATTAATGCTCTAAACAATTCTAAAATATGTTTCTAACAGAAAAACATAATAGCAGGCCATATTTATTTATTTATATATTTATTAAAAAGCATTAAAAACGGTAATATTTTTATGCCTAACATGGCGGTGTTTTTAAGCCTAAAACATGGCGGCGTTTTAAGACACTTGCAATATCTTAATTTCTTATGCAAAAAGGTGTCTTAAAACGTAAGACATTTTTTTTTTCGCTTAAAAAATGACCAACCATTTAAGACACTTTTTAAACTGAATTTAAGACATTTACGTTTACAGTGTACCATGCCTTGAAATCATCTACTTTTTAAAGTATGAGATTTAAAAGCAAGAAAAAGAAAAATCTCCCCACATTGTATAAAGTAAAAACAGTAATATTCTATCTTGCCATAATGACCTGATATTTTCAACTTTGGGCGTTTTGCCAATTACCTTGCAAAATACTTAACTAACTATGACTGACTAACTGTGCTGAAATTTCAGTCATGCATTAAACATGTTACAAATATTTATGCCAGCAAAAGTTTTTGTCCGAAGATTAAAAAACGGAACAGTATAGGGGAAAAATATCGTTTACAATTACACTGAAATAATAATGCTTTTAACGTGTTGTAACTGTACATTATGATCATGGGGCTTCTTTAATTTATGTGTATTTTATTGTAGCTGACTAGCACGTACGTCGACTGACTAGCACTTACTGTAGCTGACTCATGTACGTCAATTTTTTTTTAATTAAAAAATATATGTTTGTTACTTTATTATAACATGCATGGTGTTCAATACAACGCAATATCCTTTTTAAGGAAACTTGATGTACTATATTAGAAAAAATACAATGCAAACATATTATTTAAATATTATTAATATCTGATGGAATACGAATATTTTTAATAAGTAAATTTTTGCTGCACGTGCGAAATTGTTAATAAAATATTTTTTACAAATTTATTATCCAAATATATTGAGATGATTACGCAAAACCCCCACAAAATATCGAAAATTTAAAAAACCTATCTCCTAAATTTTTGTTCTTGCCAAAACAAAAAGAAAAACGATAGTGGGTTTTATTTATATATAAATCTGAAATTTAGTTCATTTTGTAAAGAGGCACTTTTCAAATTTTTAAAATATTTGATTGATACTTTCATGTTCTCTATGTAGCTCAATGCATTTCTCAAATAATTATACAAATGAAATAGCAAATGCTCAGTTAAAAATTAATTATTATAAAAATGTTTATATTTTATAAGCTATCTAATATATAATAATTGATTTTTTTTATATTCTAATTTACGAATGTTGTGTCTAAAATATATATCAAATTTACTAGAAATGACATTGCAATGGATTAAATAACTATTGAGTAATAAAAATAAACGGACATTTATTTAAAACCTTCAATGCACAGGTTATCCAGATAGAAATGAATAATAAAGAAATTTCGTTATTTAATACTAGAGCTGCATCACATTTTTAAGCATTAACATTTACAGGACAATGCCAAACATTCTTTTAACCTTTAATTTGTTACTTTAATTTGTCACCTTTTTTATCTTAAGGACAAAACTTTCTCTAAAATATATTAGATATAACATCTTCTTCATTCACCCGAAGTTTAAGGATAAATCAACAATTAATGTTTTTATTTAATAGTCAACAATGATTTTGAGAAGTGATGTTTGATATACAAAATAGAAGATTAATCGTCGATTATGTACATTAAATATCACTTCTCAAAATTCTTAGTGACTGTTGAATAAAAAAGTTGTGCAATTTGTCAACGCTAGTCCATCGGTTACTTTGCTTCCCTCGGGCAGATTATGGGGAGCCCGAACACGTGTTCTTCTTAATTTACCAATCTGCTAAAAATGTTCGTGGATGGTAAACCATGGTTCCTTGACAGTGTTTGACACGGATTCGCTTCAATTTCACCCTTAACATGTTAATGTCTAAAACGTTTTTCGTCTTCCCGATTTATGCGAGTGAAAAAGATCATAAAATAATCTTTGGCATTTACGAATGTTTAATGAACTTGTATAAACATCGTAAATGTATTTGGTAATAATTGTTGTGTTATTACCTTTCAGAAATCAAAAATCACACAGGGATGGGTATGTATCACTTCTGGTATTTGGCTAACCATTTCACCATAAATTGAAAAAAAAAAAGTAATACTTAGCTTCAAATATTTACAAGTAAGCAAGTCACTCTAACCTGTCTTCGGCACGAGCTGAAGCCTACAAGGAGCTGATAAATGAGAGTCGAATATCGAAATACACAAAAACGACATTATTTTCCGGTTTACCTAATATATAACTATTTGACACAGTGCAAGTGCAGGTAAATAAATTTGCTTTGCTGTAATCGTATAGGTGTTAGTCTACTGAAAAAAATGCATATAATACTATATAATGATCCACATAAAAGAAAACAATTGTTGTAATAAATGAAATTCTTAACAAATTAATCTTTATTCATGATAACATGAGTCAATCTTTGTTATGTAGTTGTACTGTTAACTTCTGTATATTATCTGTAACTAGCAATACTTAATAATAAGGAATGTGCACGTTTTCAGATTTTATTCTAATATAATAGAAAATGAAAAGGTAAGAAATTAAACACATACATTTTCTTTATTTGGAATCTAATTACAATTTTAACATCGCATTATTTACTCTATGAAGAAAACACAGTATAATATATCGTGACGTCACTCTTTATGACAAAAAACGGGAGTAATTGTTATTTACATACAATTATGACCTTTGCTTTGCTTCTTGAATCAGTGAAATGATTTTGTATTTTATAATAATGGCGGGTATTAAAAGATCGTGTTATGAATATTGTATTGTACCACTCTGCGCTAATACAACGGCTAATGCTTCTCAAAAGCTATTATTTAGCGTTCCACAGGATCCTATTAAACGAAAACATTGGACAACCGCCATGAAAAGAAAACAACTGAAAATAATAATGATAATGGAAATTTTTGATAATGATATTAAATAATTATAAGATGAAATTAGTAATACTGAGAAAACACATAAACGATTGATAATTACGGAAGTTAAAATAAATTGCTGCTTACTAACTAGGCTAACAAAATATAAACATTAAAACATGATAAAGTGTGACGTCAGGCAGCGTTTTGAAGTCACGGGATTTTTGGTTAATTTTAAAGTTATTTTGAAAATTAATGAGAACTTTTTTTTTTTTTTTTTTTTGCATTTTTAATAAACTTTTTGAAATTTATGGGCCTAAAACTTCCAGTAAAATAGGATTTTATTCAAATTCCCATGTGTGCAAATTCCTCATTATGATATGAAGAAGAGTAATCTTGTAAATTACTCTTTAATAATAATTAAAAGATGCCATAATTCAAATGTGCACTCAATTCTAAAATGGCTACGAGTGAAGCGTATGTCATCATTATGTTCCTGAATTAATTTATTGGTCTTCTGGTAAATGACGTCACACAAATATGCAGGTACCTGTGAACTGTATCGTCCAATAAATGATCTGTTTATTTTCCTATACTTGTGTTAACGCTAAAACAGATCAATCTTCAAAATGTAATCGTTTATATAATACGTGTATGTTACCTGTAATTGTTCTTTGCGCTTCGTTAAATTTCGAGTAAAAAATTAGAAGTATGCCTCGTCATAATTTATGGCTTTATTATAAATTTTCGTCCTTCTAAATACATTAAAATGAACATAATAATATTTCTTTCTTGTATTTATCTTTGCAGCAATATGTATGGCTAAAAAAATGTCGAGAAAAGTTTTAAATTTACAACTCGAAAGCTAAGCTTTTATTTCCTTACAATTTTACATAGTCAATTCATGTTTTATAAATATAATACTAGGAATATCTATAAAAAACATAATTAAATAAAAATTATAGTAATATTAAACATTGTTAATTTACTTCGATACACATGTATCATTGCATAAAAGGAAAGGAATAAAGTGCAGTTAGTATATTGCTTGTATGTTTACTTTATTTTATTTATTTATTTATATATATATATATATATATATATATATTTCGTATGTTTATACATTTAATAAAAACTTTTAGAAACAAAATAAATCTTTTACTATAGGTTGTATTCAAGATATAGAAAACAATATTATATTTGGTATCAAACCAAATATAAAATATTTTAGTTAAACAAATCATTCATGTTTGAAATTTTAAAGAGTTTATTTCGAATATTTTAGGAACAAAATGTTTGTTCGATCGTAAATATTTTCTATACCCCGATAGACAAAATATGCAATTGTTTTTATTCAAAAAATTCTTTGTGTGTTTAAAGTTTAGAAACTGCTGAAATAAAAATAAAACAATGAGGAAAGTACACGCTGCAGTTTAATAAAAAACACAATAAGTAAATATTTTGTTTTCGTATTAACATTGCAAAAAAAAAAAAAAAAAAAAAAAAAAAAAAAAAAAAGTTTTTTTTATACTTATTCTTGGAAGTAAAAGTATCATATAATTATTATTCTAACGACTTTTATTCAGATAAATCATATCTGGTTATTCAAAATACATATTATATCTATATTTAAAAATTATGACTACAACAAATGAAAAAAATTATATTTATTTACTATTTTTATTATTTCCTTTATAAAAAACGAAACAAAACAACAACAAAAAAAACAATAATTCAGTATATTAAGCGATTATGATTATTATTATTTGTAAAATACAATCTCTCTAGATACAAAGTACATAAATTTAAATATGAGTTATATATACGAATGAAAATTATTGTATGTGCATCCAGATTATTTTATGTTGATCTGATTGTTATTTGTAATTCAAAGTAGCGGAATTTGAACGATTTACCCGCTTCGCTATTCAAATTATTTAAATAAATTCCATTACATTCCATGCAATTTACTAAAAAAAATTCTGACATAGCATATTTCAGAAAAAAAAAAAACAATATATATGTATTTATATTTGCTAAAATATCGGTTTCCCTCCGAAGCTGCTCCATGTTTTGTCCGGTTTCCCAGTACTTGCAGCAGCGTTGTACACATGCGCTCTGTGCGCAAAGTTAGAGAAAGATATTCGCATATGGATATAGTTGTGGTTTAAACGGCCTTCCCCCATTCGATCTGTGTCGAGTCCGGCGTCATACTGCTTGCGGTAGCGCCCTAATCTATCCCCCTATATTTTTTACCATTTTTGATGTAACTTCAATCAATTACCATCTTCTGAAAACCTAGAAACCCAGTGCTTTAACCCTATATCTATATTTTAATGTATCTGCTGCCTGTTTTCTACTATCAGATTTAAGGATTTAAAACCATGTGCGCTTGTTTCTTTAACCCCACTTCATCCGAAACAAAAATAGCATAACCTATTTTTAGCAACCTGCCTGCATTTTAAATATTAATAACTGCCCCCCCCCCCCGCCATCAAGAGTAAACATTTCTTTACCCCCGAAAATCTAATAAAATTGTTTTCATAAACCTACTTGCATTTAAAATTCTTAACAATCTGTCCGCTTACTTGCAAGTTAAAAGAATATTTTATAAGCAAACACCATATTTTGAAATCGGGCAGGGTAATTGTATTGGTTTCATACATCTAAGCATGATTCTTTATAAACAAGATAAAACATGGTTTAAGTGTATCGTGAAAACACTTGTAGCATACTTCACATGATAAGTGAGTTGGTAAAACTCGAAGTCTATTAGAACAGTTAAAGTTAAACAGAACTTGCCACAGCCAGTATCTCGAGAGGGATTGCCTTCTGTTCTCTATCAACTTTGAGTCTGTTCTCTATCAACCGATGGTTTGGCGGTGTCGATTCTCATTAATTTGTTCTGGATTGTCAAGAACTCGACATTCCCAGTGGTTCGTCGTTCTAACAAAGCAAGAAATATATTGCCGCAATCAAGAATAAAGTTTGAGATGGCACTAAGGCCAATTCTGATTCCAACATTTCAAGTGTGTCTTTTAAAATGTAATATTCATCTATTTCGCTTGACTGTATGTTGAATATCTGGTATAATAAAATGATTAACTAATGGAATATGCCATATCAACATTACTGATACATATGCAATTTTCACTTTACGCATTTTTTCAAAATTTTCATATGTTTTTACATTCTATTGGATAAAAATTACTTCTAATGACTATAAATCAATTATGAATGACTGCGCATTAGAATTTAATGTTTCAATCATATAGGGTAAAACGGGGTAAATCTGTGGAATTTATTTTATTTTTTTTTAATCATACATATTTTCTCTACAGGTTTCTCAATATAAAAATTACTGCTAGAGAGAAGCTCATTAATTTGTTTTATAAATAAATATATATATATATGAAAGAAAAAAAAAGTTTTATCCCAATAAAAAAAATTAAAATAAAAGTTACCTCCAATTTACCCCATATAGGGTAATATGGATGTATGGCTACACAGGGTGAGTTTGACATAACCTGCCAAACGGAAGGAGGGGATAGAACAACCCATGGGGAGCATAAAACACCATAGAAAACCTGCCCTATCTCTAAACATTTCCGAGTTATGGTAGATAGACGAAAAATTTGTTTTTTCCATCCCGTCTGAAATAACCCAAATTTGTAAGCTTTCTGAAAGACTTACACGCAAAATGGTAAGAGCAGAAAAAATCCTATCGGATGACACCATTTACACCAGGATACTTTAATTTGACGGCGAGCTACAAGCGCTAAAACATTGGCAAAGTTTAAAATTGAGTTGTCGCGAAATTCTATAACTGGCAATTCTGCGAACACCGGTCAAGCTATAATCGGTCAAATTTACCAAAACCTTCTCCATTCCACAAGCTTTAGAATGAGCCCACAATAAACCATATCGGTGTTCTAGTTCAGGAGAAATTTAGCCTTTTGTTTGAAATACATCACTGAAAACGGCGTTCATCAAAATTCGGCAAACGAAACGATGGTGAGTAAATGGAACGTATGCAAATTCGTGACTATCTGTATATGGACTCTTAGTGATATGCAGATATATTCCAACCTTCCTGCGCGCGCATCCCACTCGAGGGTAGAAAAGGTGAGTCAATCTGTAACAGCTCATTAGCTAGTCAGCTTCTTTTACGTCTTATGCAGCTTCTTGCTTTAGCATTTTCTGGACTATGCCTGAGCTCGGTCGATTCTTTTCACGCTGCTGTCACGTCTACTTGCTCTTTCATAGTTCATAATTAGTATGTTTTCCTACATTGATACGAATTAATCAAGTTGGTTCTTATTCCGTTGCACTTTTTTTCTTCTACTTTTGTAAATTAATATTGAAATTTCATCCCTTTTTATTTACTCTTCTGACTTTTATTTTCATTTGAAGTCATCATAAGGATCAAATTGTCATACTTTCCTACCTCTAAACAGATATGCCTGGTTTTACAAATGAAGAGTACGCGAATATGCATTTTGTGTATGGATTTTGGGATAGTAACTCTCGGAGAGCCGAAGAAGAGTACCGTCTACGTTATAGACATCGTCGGGTGCCCAACCGTGCTGTATTTGCCGCAATTCATCGAAGGCTTAGGGAGAGTGGGACGTTCGGTAGGGTGTACGAAAGGGGCCATGGTCGCCGCTACTCCACCGTTGAGGAGTCCGTACTCGATCGAGTGGAGGAAAATCCAAATATGAGTTCACGCATACTTGCGAGATATGGTGGAATCTCCCAAAGTAAAGAGATGAATGTTTTGCCCAAAAACCAGTATCATCCATACCACTTCACACCGGTACAAGAATTACGCCGCTCAGATTTCCAAAAGCGGGTAACATTCTGCCGCTGGCTTTTGGAGCGAGATATTGAGGAACACCATTTCCTTAGAACGATACTGTGGACAGATGAGTCACTTTTCACTCGGGATGGCATGTTAAATTTACATAACTGACATCATTACGCTCCATAAAATCCATTTGTAACACAAAACTCGTTGTTCCAGACGCAATTCACCTTAAATATTTGGCTTGGATTGGTTGGCGATGGCTTGATAGGTCCACATGTGTAAAAATCGTAATTTTTCATAATTTTTTTAAGCACGCCAGATGGCTTTAATTGCTTTCCTATACCATGTATTAAGTACTAAAATTATGTAAAATCAATATATATGCATTTTTTATACATTTGTTTCATATCTTATGGTCGCGCAACATATTACAAAATGAGTAAAATTAGTAGTTTTTGCAAAATTTCAAAGTTTGACTGTTTAGTACATTTTAATCATACGACTTTTAGAGATGCTATAGTTTAATTCTATTACAATAATATATTTAAAATCCAAGCATATAAGATAAACGTGGCTATAAGATGGACGTGGCGTACGTGACGAATGCCAGCGATGCGCGCGCAGCGCAGTTAGTCGCAGCCATTATCGTTTCCCGCTATTTCCTTCAGTCTGCTCATGCAGCTAGCTCGAATCAGTACTAGTTTGTGTTATACATAAGTCCTTATTTTTCTGTCTACTTTTGCGTTCAGTGTTTGTACTTGAATACGACAGTTATGGATACAATGGATGTGCCAAAGAAACTTTGTATAGGTACAATAACTAGAAAAGATTTTGAGTGCCCTCTTTTTGGCCACCCACGAGACTTGTTTTACAACAAGCTTCCTACTCATGACGATGTTCTTTGCTTCTGCTTTCAACAGAGATTCAACCTAGCTGTGACAATAAACAACAAGAGTGCATTTTTTTTCAAGAGTAGCCTCAACAGTGGCAAAGAAAATTATCGGTTTATATGACAAAGCCTCGATCCCAACTGTTACGCAGTACAGAGGCATCAATTATTTTTTACTACGAATCATACAATAAACTCAGAAAGTCGTTTCATCGTGACAAAGATAAACCAGCATTCAAACTTAAACTTGACAATTTCAAGAAGAAAGGATGCTCTCTTTTTGATATCGCAGCGTGTAAATTTGTAATTGTTGCTAATGACTGTTCATGTAAGAAATCTTCAGATACATGTGTATGTCCTCTAAATTTAAACTGCATTTGTGAATGAAGAAAAAAAATTCCACCTTTGGAATTAAGGTTTATGTACTTGCACATTTACACGCCACGACATCAAAAAGAGAGCATCCTTTCTCTTTGAAATTGTCAAGTTTAAGTTTGAATCATGGTTTATCTTTGTCACGATGAAACGACTTTTTGAGTTTACTGTATGATTCGTAGTAAGAACTAATTAGCTAGATGAATCTCTACTCCGTAACAGTTGGGATCGTGGCTTTGTCATATAAACCGATAATTTCTTTGCTACTGTTGAAGCTACTCTTGCAAAAGATACAGTCTTGTTGTTTATTGTCACAGCTAGGTTGAATCTCTGTTGAAAGCAGCAGCGAAGGACATTTTCATGAGTAGGAAGCTTCGTGTGCAACAAGTCTCGTATGTGACCAAAAATAGGACACTCAAAATCTTTTCTAGTTATTGTATCTATACCAACTTTCTTTGGCACATCCATTGTATCCATAACTGTCGTATTCAAGTACAAACACTGAATGCAAAAGTAGACAGAAAAATAAGGACTTAAGTACAACACAATCTAGTACTGATTCGAGCTAGCTGCATGAGCAGACTGAAGGAAATAGCTGGAAACGATAATGGCTGTGACTAGCTGCGCTGCGCGCGTATCGCTGGCATTCGTCACGTACGCCACGTCTATCTTAAAGCCACGTTTATCTTATATGCTTGGATTTTAAATATATTATTGTAATAGAATTAAACTATAGCATCTCTAAAAGTCGTATGATTAAAATGTACTAAACAGTCAAACTTTGAAATTTTGCAAAAACTACTAATTTTACTCATTTTGTACTATGTTGCGCGACCGGAAGATATAATCAAATGTATAAAAAGTGCATATATATTGATTTTACATAATTTTAGTAGTTAATCCATGGTATAGGAACGCAATTAAAACCATCTGGCGTGCTTAAAAAAATTATTAAAAATTAAGATTTTTCACATTTTTTTGCTAATTTCGATGTCATTGCGCGACCGGAAGACAAATTTATTAAAAAATAATAATTAGTGCTTTTTTCATGTCTATACCAATGGCAACTTTTGTGCACTATAGCGATCTGAAATTTAAAAAAAAAGTTTTTTTCGAACCACCCTAATATATATATAAGTTACTAACTAGTCGAATTGGATTAAGTAAAGAAATCCATTTGTGAGGAGTCTGTTATCAGCATATCTCAAGAACAAATGGCAGTAGGAAGTCGAAACTCGATGTCCTAAATCTGTATCATACAGTGATATCAGACTAAATTTTTCATTGAGATCAAGCATATAGTTCGTGTACAGGGACATCCAAGAGAAATCAAATATATTACTTCTGCGGAGGAAATTTATAATGTATACTGGGTAAACATTTCTAGACTGTTTGAAACAAAATGGGATGAACATATTTTTTATGCATAAAAGCAATTATTGTGTAGATTGGGGTATGGAAATCATTTATCATTTGTTTACGGGCTACCGAAAATAATTTGGATATTTTTTGACTATACTTAGAAATTGCTGGGAGTGTATTTTATTTTGGTTTTATATATTTTTTTCATATTAGAGTAAATTTAAGTACACAATGTGACGCGCATACAGTTTACATACAATATACAGGGCCACCCAAATTTGAGCTAAATGTTCTTTTCTATGGATATTTTCTAATTTATGAAAGTGATTTGGCACATTTTACTACGTCGACTAACATTACTCAGGACGGAAAATCAATTTTTCGTATCCATATTCTTAACAAAGTATTTTTGATTTTCTATTTATAACTCAGTTTTCTTTATTTTGTATAATACCACGTTTTGAGGTGTCCTAATTACGGAAGTCTCATTTTTAACAGTTTATTTGTTGCCAGCATAATTTAAAAACAAATAACTACAAATACAAATTTGGATTTTTGAAGTTTGTATTACGTCGCTACTTGAAAAATTTTATAAAGTTTGGCATGTTTGAAGGCACATTAATAACAGATGTAATTATTTTTTAAATAAATGTAGGCGCTATAATTAAACGGGAGTTAAGGAAGGCTACCGCTCCCTCACACAAAGTTATACGTCAAATAAAACTGTTCCTAAACCTATCATAGATTAAATTAAACTTTTTTTTTTTTTTTTTTACCGTATTGATCTTACGATTTTATCTCCAATCTATATTCATAGTATTAAAATTCAGGTTTTCAGAATGTCGTAGGACTAACAGACCAGAATATATCCTTGCTTTTTTCTTTCTGTTTCTATTTTTTTTTTTTTTTTTTTTTTTTTCTTTAAGCGGACATCAATTTTCATTATCTTCTTAATTGTTTTAAAATAAAAATGTGCTTTCTATTTAATATCTTTTAAACTGATTATCCGTTTGCACTTAAAAATAGGTATTAATTAGACTTTGTCCTGTTTAATAAGTGTACCGATTTTCATAGGTTATAATTGACAGGTATAGTTTTGCATAGCGAATTAAATCTGATGTATTCAACACAACAAAAGACGACAGAGCTAACTGAAAATGCAGCAGTGTTGCCATATTATTGAAAAATATCTGTACGAACAATTTTATTTAGTATTTAATGTATGAAACAGTTTTCTTTTTTGCGTCAGTTAACTGAATGTTGAAACTTAAAACAAAGAATGTGTAAGGAAACAAAATTCTAAATTTAAATTAAAAATATTTTTGTTAACATATACTAAAAAACTATTGTAAAACTTAAAACAAAAATGCATCATAAATAAACAACTGCGCTAATTAATTAATTTAAGTTACCTTGAATAATTTTTAAGTAACTTTTTTAAACTCTTTGGAAAATTGTGCTTTACATTTCTTATTAATAGTTTATATAAAAAATTTTCTCTAAAATATCTAATAGTTATAAACATAATAAACTAGAAAAATTTAACTATGCTTAGAATCAAAAGATAAATTAAAAGTAATAGCCATTATTGTCATTGTGAATTCCATTTAAATTAACTCTATTTTTATTCTATTTTCTTTCAAAATGAAAGCTGTACATTTGCAAAATATTAAAAATAGTTACTTAAATGTGTAAGAAACAATTTCAATAATTTGTTTAAATGTATTTATAAAAGTAAATATATATATATATATATATATATATATATATATATATAAAATAAATTATAATACTTTTTAATAACATTGATTGCAAATTCGAAATACACATTGTAGCTTTATTTTTAAACAAATTAAAAAAAAATAAACTACATAAATATACATTTTCTGAATTTCGATCAATTTATTCTCTTTTATAAGAGCTAAAATATTTTTTAATTTATATTTTATAAGAACTATTTCATAGAATTACTTCTTTAATATTGTTGTATTCGTTTTTGTTGATATGTGTGTGAAAATAAAATATATACATAAATAGAAAACACAAAGTTAATTAACTATTTTGTTATTACAGCAAAATTAAAAATCATCAGTAGTATAACAATAGTTACATTTCTTTCTTAATTCTTAATTATTTTCTTCCAAATTAAATAAATTGACATACATCTGAATGTACAGAGAAAATTGTTGATGGTAAAACACTGGTCACCAGACATAGACCTAAAAATACTTTTTCCTTTTTGGGGATAGAAATTCTTCTTATTTCTGTAAGAAAAATGAATTTATCCTAGATAGAAGAAAAAAAATGCGTGTTATTAAAAACTTATTTTATATTTTAACTGATCACCAGACATTTATTTATTTATTTATTTTATTTTTTTATGAGCATTTAATCGATGAATTCAGTTTAGAATGTATTGTATGGTCATGGGCTATCTTAATAAAACAGCGATCTGGAATAAAAAGAATTCTCTAAAAATAATAAATCTGTAAAATATATTTATTTGTAAAAACCATTTAATTTTTACTTTTCACTTTAAATGTGAAAGCCATTCACATTTTGTTGTAATGAAAAATTTTAGTCAAATGTATGCTTTTAAGAGGTTACAAGCTATTAGATAATTCGTAACCATACAAACATTCTCAATCTTAAATTGCATCAAAGTGCGTTTAGATCCCTATATTCTAAATTATGTTCTTATGCTTTTAGTGAATAGCAGATTATAATAAAACACGTGATCCAAGCCGTCGTTTCAATAAGCTTTAACTTTTTTAGCAGTAAACTTTTTTACTGTTTTTCGATGTATGTTTATCGCTAAAAAAATATTTTACAGAGCTAAAAATCTAGCACATAAAAAAAAAAAAAAAAAGTTTGTTTGCAAATGTTCTAAAAATAGAAACAAGTATGTTTTTCATTAGTATTTTTTCCATTTCATTATCACACTGTAAAAAAATAATTATTACCAGCCGCAAGAAACTATCTGTGATTGGAGAAAATAATCATTTTCTCCAATCACAGAGAGTTTCTAGCAGCAATTAATAGTTGTTTTTTACAGCGTTCTTTGCATGTTTGCATGCTGCCAGAACAAATTCTATGTACAAAATTTTTCCATTTTTAACCATCGGACCGCCAGCTGTGCTGTGAAAACAACATTACAATTCTTCACTTTTTAAAAGTATAAGAGTGTAAAAATTTGCGGTCACTGAGCTGTTATTTTCCTTTAATACATTTGTAATATAAAATTATATAATTATAAACTTTTAGCTTGTTTTTCAAGTTTGCAGGTTTTAAATAATAGTCATGAGCATAATAATCATGTGCATAATAAGATTTTAATCTCAAGTTGAAACAAGCATTATTTTAGTACAAAAACTGTGCTGAGAAAACAACAATACAATTCTGCACTTTTCAAAAGCATGAGAGTGTTAAAATTATGCGGTCACTGAGCTGTTTTTCCCTCAATAAATTTGTAATATAAATTTATATAATTATAAAATTTAGCTTGCCTTTCAAGATTGTAGGTTTTAGATAATAGTCATAAGGATAATAATCCTGTGCATAAGATTTTAATCTCAAATTGAAACAAGCATTATTTTAGTACAAAAACTGTGCTGGGAAAACAACAATACAATTCTGCACTTTTCAAAAGTATGAGAGTGTTAAAAATCTCAATGTCAAACCCTATTTATTATTTCTTCTCCTGAATATATTAGTATCGAAAAACTAATTTTATTGGAGATTTTAAACTTGAAATCAATTTATAATCATTTAAAATCATCAAGAATCGATTTTCATATAAAAAATGACAACGTGGTTAATTTTTGTATTTATTCATTTACATTTAAACAAGAAAGAAAAATCATGCAGTACGCATTGATTAGTAACACTTTCCAACTATACGTAATTGTTGTATTGAATAACTCTTAATATTCTTTGCCTACGTTATCAGACAACGAACAGAGGGACTGAAAATATACAGATAGACTAATTGATTTTAAAATTACTCTTAGGCATTTTGGAAAGTGTTAAAAAGGCTTAACGCAAAAGAAAATGCAGCCATTAGATTATAATTACAGCTTTTGATCTCTCTGAATATATTAGTGTAGCCCTATAAATCAAAAAGTTAATCATATTATATTCTATACAAAACATAATTTTAGAATATTAACAATACATTTCAATACTTTTATGATTTTTACAGTAGAAAGATTTTTAAATATAACTTTCAAAATATTCTGCCCTAAAACGTAATGCATTGGCATTTTTTTTTGTCCCTGTAAACAAACTAGTTATACAGGACCTATTAATGTCATTTTAAATTTGGAACACTCTACAGGGAAAATATTTATAAAAATAAAACTCATAGAACACAATGCTTTCGAATGCTTTTGGGTGTCTGTGCACATAAACCAGAAGAGATATTCACTCCATTTTCAATATGGAACATCCGATAGTGAACTTCAATAAAATGTATCAGTTTCGAGAAATTTCATAAATATTTACAGGAGTTAGAGCGCGGGCAGACAGACAGACAGATGGACAGATACACGAACTATAATCATAATCACACTTAAAAATGTTAAAAGTGTTAAAAGCACTTAATGTAAACGAGAGTACAATACTTTGAAATAATTTAGGGTGTCCCTGCACACAAATCAGTAGAGGTATAAACTTCATTTTCAATAGGGAACATCCGATAGTGAACTTGAATAACATATATCAGTTTCAAGAAATTCCATAAATATTTACGGGAGTTAGATCTCGGACAGACAGACAGACAGACAGACGGACAGACAGATACACAAAACTGAAATCATATTCACACTTAAAAAATGTTAGCAAGTGTTAAAAACGCTTAAGGTAAACGAAAGTACAATTCTAGCAATTTTTTATTAATAGCTCTTAATGTAACTAGATATTTTTGTGCCACCTTGTAAATCTAATGCTAATCATGCTATATTCTGTGAAAAGCATTCTTTTGTGCATATAAATAACATATTTCAATTTCCAAAAACTTCGTGGAAAGTAAAGTTATTAAAATTTGATTTATAGAAATATCTCTCATAGAACGCGATGCTTTGGAATACTTTTGAGTGTCCCTGTACATAAATCGACGGTGGTATTTCCTTCATTTTATACAGAAAACATCCAATAGTGAACTTGAATAAGATATTTCAATTTCATTGAGATATGTCTACAGTAAAGGTATGAAAATATGGTTTATAGAAATACCTCCCATAGAACACAATGCTTTGAAACATTTTCGGGTGTCCCTGTACACAAACCAGTAGAGGTATAAACTCCATTTTCAATAGGGAACGTTCGATAGTGAACTTGAATAACATATTTCAATTTCATTAAGATATGTGTACAGTAAAGGTATGAAAATATGGTTTATAGAAATACCTCTCATAGTACACAATGCTTTGAAATACTTTCGGATGTCCCTGTACCCAAACCAGTAGAGGTATAAACTCCATTTTTAATAGGGAACGTACGATAATGAACTTGAATAACATATTTTAATTTCATTAAGATACGTATACAGTAAAGGTATGAAAATATGGTTTATAGAAATGCCTCTCATAGAACACAATACTTTGAAGTACTTTCGGGTATCCCTGTACTCAAACCAGTAGAGGTATAAACTCCATTTTTAATAGGAAACGTCCGATAGTGAACTTGAATAACATATTTCAATTTCATTAAGATATGTCTTCAGTAAAGGTATGAAAATATGGTTTATAGTAATACCTCTCATAGAACACAATGCTTTGAAATACTTTCGGGTGTTCCTGTACACGAACCGGTAGAGGTATAAACTCCATTTTCAATAGGGAACGTCCGATAGTGAACTTAAATAACATATTTCAATTTCATTCAGATATGTCTAGAGTAAAGGTATTAAAATATGGTTTATAGAAATACCTCTCATAGAACACAATGCTTTGAAATATTTTTGGGTGTCCCTGTACACAAACCAGTAGAGGTATAAACTCCATTTTCAACAGGGAATGTCCGACAGTGAACTTGAATAACATATTTCAGTTTCAAGAAATTCCATAAATATTTACTGGAGTTAGAGCGCGGACAGACGGACAGACAGACAGACAAACCGAAGTCATAAACACTTTTCAACCTTCCTGGAATGTGTTATAAACAGTTGTTTAGAAGTTAAGTTCCTTTTTAATGAGAAAATTCGGATCGATTTCTATGTTTAAACATGGTAATACGTGATTTTTATCGCAACCGTCACAGATACAAGATTTTTTTCCGGAGATAAGTAAGTTTGTATTAAAACGTCTTTTTTCGAAGATTATAGCTTGTGAATACCAATTCTAATACCTTAAAACACTTTATTGTTTGTTAAAGACCAGCGTTATACGTTTGTCAGTATATCTGTTTAATGATTCAAAAAATCATACTATGCACAGTAATTTGGTAGTGTATACTATGGGTTTTTATTAATCTTATTTTCTTGAAAAAAAGCAACATATATTTCAAAATTTAGTCACACCAGCCTTTTGTTTCGACTTAGCACGACAGAAAAATACGGGCTTAATGCTTAAAGGGTCAATGTCTAATTCCATGTGATAAAAACACTTTACGTAAATTGATGTTGTAGGGCATCTTATTAAAAATTGCCTAAAATTGTTTAGTTATCACTTTTGTTTTTGAGTGAAAATAATAAATTTCCTCTGTTAATAATTATATATATACACTAAAATCAAAACTCTTAAATTACTATGAATATGAATGACTGTACAAATACAGAATTTCGTGGTCATTAGAAATGTGTTTTCTGTGTTATTCAGTATATCAGAGACATATACCTGGAAACATGCCAAAATTAATAAATAGCAAAGCTTTTGACAATAAAGATTTTACACATGCAGTTTTCTGCAATTTCAGCCAATAAACGCTAAGTTAAGCCACAAAGAAATTCGTAGACTTTTAGCATAAAAAACAAAACTTTTTCGCCTAAATGCTCTGAAATTAATGAACCGTTCTATTTATAATATTTATGTCACATATTAAACATTGTACATTTATACGAAAGAGAAGCTGAGAAATAGCTTTCTTTTTAAGTGAAAAATGCTGCATAGAAGTTCCAAATTTTGAAAGATATGCAATTAAATAAAACCAGCATATTTTATTTTCATAAATTTTCCGATTACTCTCACATAAAATGCTTTGGGTAGCCTTTTCCGTAAATTCTAGAAAAGGAAGCATAGTAGCGCCGTCTCTTCAGTGATATACACCTAAAAGAAAAGACATAAATATTTTCAAAATAACACTAATAACACTAATATATATATATATATATATATATATATATATATATACATATATATATATATATATATATATATATATATATATATATATATACATATGTGTATGTATGTATATATATTGATAATCAGAACATGCAGCTGTAATTTAAATATTATTAGAGATGCAAACAATTACCGTAATTTCTAGTAGGTAACCAGTAGGTAAGATGCATCATTTCTCGACCAGAAATTTTATTTAATGAAGAAATCAATACTTTTTCGAAGGAAGAGCTCGTAGAAATATAAATTTATTTATCAATTGAAATTTCTGGTGCAGAACTGGTTTATATAACCTGCAGGGTATCTACCAGATATATTATCAATATCAAAGAAATAAATACATAAATTAGTAAAGACATAAATACAAAAAATAATAAAGACATAAATACATAAATACGTTTAATACATAAATCAAAAAAAAAAAAAGAAAAGAAAAGACAAAGACAAAGCAAAATGAAGTAAAACAAATACCATGTTTGTATTCTAAGGTTTTCAAGGACGTAGTAGAATACGAAACATGCGAAGTGAATGTTTTTCGGTCGCAAAGATAGCAAGAGCTAAATATTTGGTTGTTCTGGGCCCGAAACATTCATTACACACAAAACAAGAACGAAACTGAACTCAAAATGAATTTACCACAACAGGAGAAAAACTAGCAACTTAATGTGAGAAATTGTAATCAATAAAATTCCAATTAAATAATCAAGAAAGATAAATTTCGAATAGAATAAATAGAAACATCGAGACAGAACATGAAATTTATCACACACCACATGTAAATATTAAGAAACAGTAAACCGTTAAACGTATAGTTAATGGCCCAGAATCATGGAATAAGTTAAGAGAGGTCACAAATTGATTCAAATATGAAATAATTAAGAATTTTCATTTAGGTCTCAGAATCCTCAAGGAGTATTGTAGAATATTTCCAGAAAAATAACTGGAACAGTGCTGCCATCTGAAACTGTATTATGAAAAGAATTGAAAAAAAAAAAAATATTATAATTTTAATTATTGTGAAGTTCCAATGGGTTAATCAAACTATAAATATTACAAAGCACCATTTAAAATGAAAAAAAAATAATTTCTAGACTAAAGATAAACATTATTTATGGAATAAAAATACATTAAAAAGAAATTTTTAATGAAATTTTTGGGTTATCCATTAGACAAGGCTAAATTTCTAAAATATCGAAATTGTTTGTTTTTATAATTTTTTGGCACTAAAAGTTTTATACGTAGATTAAAATTAAGAAGAATATTAACAAAAACAGATTTATGTAAACATGTTTTTAAATTAGTAAAAAAAATAAAAATAAATAAAGGGGAATTATTTATGTTTATCATATAATTCAAATTGCAAATGCAAATTATGATAAAGAATAATTTTTAAATTCAAGAAATTAATTGCATTAGATGTTGAATCATTATTGCTAAGAGACAGATTAGCAGGATAATCAGCAGTTGAATCTTGATATTTGTTATTTTTATCTATATTTATTATAATTATATCAGTAATATATCGTAGTAATCTAAAGTTAGTACATATATATATATATATATATATATATATATATGTATGTATGTATGTTATACAGCTGGTAGAATACTTTTGTCACACGCACTTACACACAGAGAATGACATCTAATAATCCTAAAATGTTCAAAATTCGTTTAGAATCAGTTACAAAGTGTTAATCCATTAAATCAGAATTCGAAACATTTACGAATTCAAATTTATTAGCCTCTGATAAGGTATTCATCATCATTTTCTATTCACATTATTATTAATATTAATCATCTTATCTCTGTTTCTTGGACTCAAGTTTATTTCAAAGCAATATATTATAGGATTTATATGTATACATATATACAGGGTATCCCTAAATTTATGGGCCAAACTTTAAAGGGAAATAGGGCACTTTATAAGGATCCAGAATTGCATAGTTATCCATGTCCCCAAACTTTATTTTAACCCTTTAAGAACTAAATGTTTTGCGCTACTTTGTACTACTAACTCCGCCTAATGTGTAAATTTATAACCTCACATGCATCATTCAGAATGCTCGTAATATTGCACAATGAATGTGTTATTGCAATCATTGCGATAAAATACATCGATAAGAACAGTATTTATTTATTTAAGTAAATATTAGCATGTAAACACATTTTACAAAATGGAATATTGGAGAGCCACGCCCATATCTACGCAAATGCACCTGATTCTTAAAGGGTTAAAATGACGTTTGGATACGTGGGTTACTGTGCAATCCTGAATCCTCATAAAGTGCCCTATTCCCTCTTATAGTTTGGTCCATGAATACAGGGACTATATATACAGGGACTCACTATATATATTGTTTCTTCCATGCATACTGGTGTGTGGATGAATATTTTATGAAATATTACTTCTCAAACAAACATTACTTGTTATTATTATTTATCATAAATATTTTACGAAATATTAATCTTAATTACTAACTCTTTTAAAAAATAAAATTAAATCCAAAACAATGCATTTAAAGTTTTTTTTTTCATTTAAATCAAAATGTATTTAAAGTGAATGGAAGTAATGAAGCATATTTATAAATTTTTCTTTGTGTATTTCTAATATTAATTAACAATGAATATTTATATGGATACCTTGGCGGCCATTTATTTATAAACCAATTTATTATATCATTTTTTTGACATTTATTAAATAATTACATGACAAAGTCCATTTACCTCAATCCATCGTTTCCCACACACCAAATTTCCAATGAATCATTTCTAATTAATGGCTGATTTCATTATTGAAGCATCCAAGCTAGTAAGTGTACATTCTTAATTCCATCATTTTAATTCTTAGGTAGAGTGTAAAGTAACAAATTTAATTATGAAGAGCATGTCAAAAATGTTTTCATTATTTCGAAGTTCTTATTCCATTACGAAGGCTTGTCAAAAGTTTAACGGAATTGGAAGTTTTGCTTTATTGGATTTTATGCGTATTAAGAAAACATATTAATTATGCGTTAATGAATGATTTTTATTTGACGAAGAATGCTTTTAGCAGAAAAAAAAAGAAGAATACAGAACAGAGTCTGTGTGTCATATATTAATCCATCATTAATATATTAATTTTTTAAATAACACTATTTTTCTATTGTTATATTATCAAAATTGTTCTAGAAACATAAGAATGTTGTACTTAAGTTTTAATTACTTTTGGAATTATTATTATAAGACAATTAAATATTTATTTCTTTTCTTTATTTTAGTACATCAATCATTTTAATCTGTATAATATTCTAAGAAAAATAGTTTCTTTTATTTTTTGGAAGTATAAATTTGTTTTTCGTTTCAACTGTTTGGAATATGTAATTAATTCCATCCATTCCTTATATTGAAGTTATAACTTTTTGATTATTTATAGATTAAAATATATATATATTTAGAATTTTTAAGAATAGTTATAATAAGAATAATTTTTAAATGAATAAAACATCATATTATATTATGTCTATAATAAACAGCTTGCTTACTTCTGTTTTGATTACTTTGTATATTTCGAAATGGCATTAATGTAATTTACAATAATTCAATGAATCTTTTTAAATATTTATTTTATGTTAACTAATATTTTATGTGCTTTTTAAATATTTCAAAGACCATTATTTTTGTTATTAATTATTTATTTTTGTTTTATAACACTGCAAAAAAATAATTTAAAATCACAGTATTTGACCGTATAATTTTAGGGGATATAACTGTTTTGCTACCTAAACGGTCAAAATCCGTAAAAGCATAATTTAGGAATTGACCGTATAATTTTACGAGAAATGACCGTTTGCTAGCTAAACGGTCCTAGCCCGTAAAATGATGTTTTGAAAGTATATATATATATATATATTACGAGAAAAAGCCGTTAATCCACGCAAATTTCTGTTATCTTCCCCCAAACCATTTTCTTACGGGAAAATCCCTTCAAATGCTATCATTTCAGTTACGTCATGAGAGAACGCTTCCATTTTCGAACTGAAACTATGATTGTAATTTATACTGATTGAATGTGTATAATTATCCACGAATGACGCATAGAAACATCAAGTGGTTTTAATAAGCTATTGTTTTCTTAATTTAATTCAAATAATTTCCATTTGAGTGAAACTGAATAATTGATGTGGTTAAACTGATTTTCCTAGTGTATTGGCACGAAAACCTTAAAATAAAAGCTAAAATGGTTTCTCGATTTGAAACCAGATTTGTAAAACACAAACTACAACCTAATAGTTGTTTAATCCACTAAACGTATTTTTTTTTTTTTTTTTTTTTTTTTTACGTACAGCATTTTAATTGCTCTTAACCCTATAGTTAAGGCTTAGAAAACGGAGAATTTTAATGTTGCTTCTACAATGCAATTTTTAAAATATGCGAAAATAAAGTTACTTCAACATGAGATGGATATGTAATTAGCCATTTGAAGATAAATTTTATGCCTTATGATTATCATGCATGATGTTCACTGTGAAAAAACAAAGCTGTTTTATCTGAATATGACCATCAGATATGTACATGTACATCATTCATACCCTCCAAAATACTAATTGATATTCCGTAGAATTGTTAACCCTGCCTTCTTTTTCACACCAGTATATTTTTAAAGTATTTATCTTCTTAGTTAATCACAAAATATAATCGGTGGGAGAAAAAGGACGAAACTAACAATACTACGGAATATTAATTAAGATGTGGGAGGGTAAGCATCATATATAACAGGTTCTGCTCTCGAAATACTTCAGTCCTTCCTTCATTCAGTGGAATAGAGCTAAAAAAAAAAATCTTCTGCTATTCTAAAAAGGGCAAACACACCTAACACTTCATAAATACAGTTTGAAATCGGTCCTATCATGAAAACCTGTTTATATGAGTAAAAATTAGGTTCTAGTTATTTTTGCTTTACACCCACTACAGAAACCATGAAAAAAATGGTATTAAATGGAGATACAAATTCTCTGTGTCCATGTAAAAAATTTATTATTATTACTCAAATTTATTTGGGGCCTCGATTAATTTTCAGAGATCTCACATAGTTTTCAAAAGTTTCATTTTGTTTTTGAAGAAGGGTGAGAAATTCTCACCCATTGTTTTCCTCTAACAAGAACCTTGAAATAAGACTACCTCTTTAGTTCTAGTGTTTACAACTAAAAATGATTTCGAAAAATATATTAGATTTCCTTTCTCAAAAATCAGTATCATGGACTTTATAGGGGAAAGAAAAAAGGCTCTTGTTTTTCCGATATGAGAATTGACTGACTTCTTAATTTTGTCAAAAATACCAAATTTAGATTTTAAAATAGACTTAAAAGAAAATACTTTTTATGCATAATTTGAACATTAACAATATTCAATCACTGTGTGTGTGTTAATATATGTGTGTATATGTGAGAAACCAAATTTGAAAGTTTATGAAAAGCTCGTGTTTCCTTATGTGTAAAAAAGGCTTACTTATGAACATTTTAATTAAATGTTTGTTTATGTATGTTGCTCTAAAATCTGCATAATATATATCGAACAAATTATATTCATGATTTTATCATCCCTGTATTTTTTGTCAAACCCGGTTGTTACGACTGTATGATTAATTTATGTGTACGGTAAACAAATTTAAAATAAGAAATATATTAATTTTTAAAAAGTTTGGTTAAACATACGGTAGTTTCATAGATGCGTGAATTGTGTAATTTGAGAATAACTATAAATAGAATAAAAATATGTCAAAAATTGAAGTTTAACTATTTATATAAACTCACTCTTCTTCTTTTTCTTCTTTTTTTTTCTTTTTTTTTTTTTTTTTTTAAGAAAAATGTATTCTGTAAACAACTTTATAACTTTTGAATAATAATAAGCGCGCAGTTTGTTTACATATATATTTTGTTTACTTTGTTTCACATTAGAAAATACTTAATTCTATTCTCACAATCTAGTCATAGAATTAAAAAAATATTTTTATAACCGCACATTTAATTACAGACACAATAAAAGTACATAATGATTTTTTTTCTTTTTTTTTTTTTAACTTTCAAAGTATTGTTATATAGTTAAAATATGATTATTTCTTAAACATTGAATAAATGTAATGGAATTTCACATATACAGTTCGAATTTGTAATAGAATATTAAAATTCTACGAGTGTTAAAAAAGATAAAAAATGTTATTGGACAAGGCACACATGTTTAAAATATGGACAAATTGACCGGTCTTAAAAAATGACATTTTTATGTTCACGCATGATTCGATTTTGGAAACGAAGAAGTGAAATGTTGAACAAACCATTTTGATTGACAATTTCTGACATCAAACAAAATTTTATAATTAACGAATTCGGGTTTTCACAACAGAAATCAAACGAAAACGAAATATATACAAATTGCAAATATTAAATAAGGAAGCATTTATAGACCTATTACTTACGATTAAGAGAAAAAAAAAAGTTTATTTAATTTTAAAGCATCATATTTTAAACAATTGCAAATTTTTATGTTTTTCAATATGTCATATTATTTTAATTTAACGAAGCATATGTGATATTATCATCATAAATATCATCAATGTTTCGTTTACAGGGCCTCTCAGAAATTATTAGATGCTTTGAGATATATAAGTACACGTTCATGGCAGTGCATTTTCAAGTGCGTTTTAAAATTTTAACATTTTGTATTAAAATTGAGACATTTTTATGGTTGGTTTGCTGGGTTTAGCACCTCCCTAGTACTGCGCTATGGATAATTGGTAACGGTCTGAGACGTACACCCCAGGACGGTCCGAAGTCATGCTATCATGATTTTGATCCTCCGCTTTGGTGACAACAAGAAATAGGATTTGGATAATAAAATGAAGGAGTTGAATCCACGATTATACATACATTAGACACCATTAGTGTACACGACGGTCTTTGGCCGGCTCGAGTATCGATCTTTCAATCTTCCAATTACGATTTTGGTGCACTATCGACAGCGCTACCGTTGTCCTAAACAATGTTTATTTCATCGGTTCATGCAACTCAATGTGTATGGCTTTCCCTGTACGCATTTTTGTAAACTACGTTAGAATTCATAGAAACTGATGACTATTATTTAGATTCCCGTCCCTATTATATGATATTATATATTTTATGTTCTGTATATACCAAAATTGGTTTGTGAATAAGGTCCCACATAACAATTCCTATACAGTCGGTAACAAAAGCCTCCAAACACTAGCAAAATTTCCTATGTAAAAAAAGTACACTTAATACAGTTTTGTTAGATAAATCCTTGTCGAATCTTCTTTTTAGACTGGCTAAGAACAGGATTCGACAAGGATTTATTTAACAAAACAACTATATTAAGCGTATTTTTTTATAAAGGAATTTTTGCTAGTGTTCGGAGACTTTTGTTACTGACTGTACATTACTATCTAACAAAGTGTTTTTTCTTTCTTTCTTTCTTTCTTTTTTCTTTTTCTTTTTTTTTTTTTTTAGCACATTGCAGTGCATTTTATATCTTATGAATGTTAATGTAATTAATGTACTTCATACAGATGTAATAATGCATTTCCCTTAGAAACTGTTTGAATAACATTATAACAAGAAACATTGTGGCATTTGCAAAAAAAATATTCTCATTTAGATCAATATATATACATACATATTTATATATATATACATACGTGTGTATATATAAATGATTCAAAGTAAATCGATAATGGAATATATTCATTTATGTAATTTGTTATATTCTGTTACTAAATGTCTGTTCTAATCTAATTATTAAAGTTAAATATTTAAATAATTATACAAAATATAATTAAAAAAATAATTTGCGTAAACATAATTTAGAATCTTATATTCATATAATATGACACTATAATGCTTATTATATATATATATATATATATATATATATATATATATATTATCAAAATGAAATAGCTTATACAGGAGTAGATTTAATAGATTTTCATTCCGAAAATAAATAAACAAGTGTAAATAAATACAATTATTTTTCTGTTTTTAAATTCCCCTTTAAATGTTTCGAGATTTTTTCAATACACGTAGATATTTCTGTACTTTTATACAAATGTCTGATGCTTTTACAAAATGTGTGTGTTGACAGCATTCGTAAGTAAATTTTCAGCTTGATAAAACAATTGAAAGTCCATAAAATCTAGCAAATGACCTAGCTTAAAGTTAATTGTCCATTTTACGATTTTCTGAGAAAGTCAATGTGCTTGGGCTTCAATACGATGATGCTATTTAAGTTGAACCATAAAACTTTTATTGTTTTAATGACCCTCTTAGGTCTGTAACTGATAAATTCGAAAATGTAAAACACATAAAATGTACGAAATCCCTATTTTAAGGTCATTGACTGTTAAGAAAATGTATAAGGTTGCATTTCTATTTTCTAGTGTGATAAAGAGGGCCTTAGAAGATCTCAGAGGGTCATAAATAATATTTCTTTTTATAATCACACTTAATTTATAAAAAACAAAAAATAAGCAAAAAATTTAAACATATTCTTTAATATATTCTTTTATTTATAATCAATAATAAATTTTAGGGGAATTTATTTTGATATACAGGAATAGATTTTGTTCTAATGTAAAGGGTTATGAGATGCATTCAAGTTATTACATCTTCGATTTTTTTAACTAACTAATCGCACAAAATGTACGAAACTTGTACCACTTCTCGAGTGACCTCACCGCATCCGTACACATTTATAACAACGTCAACGCTATGATTCCATGGACCCTATGAACTTATCTTTAGGAGTATGTTGTGATCCTTGGAAAATAGCTTATGGAATAGCGGCACAGCTAGTGAACTACGGAGAATGTATTTAATCATTGGAAACAATCAAAACTCATTAAATGCCAGGTCAGGTGAGTAGGAGCTGGAACAACCATTTCAAAGTTGTTCACATGGAGAAACTGTTGCATTACGTTCCGATGTGCTGGTGCGTTGTATTGGGAAAAAAGCACATATGCTGCATTTTCCGGTTACATTGTGTGCGCTGATCAAAATGTTCCAGATTAATTCAAAGTTCCTCCAAAACAACTTTCTCTGCTCGCTCGATCATGTTGTCAGACAGGCTTGTGCGTGACCGATATTGTTACGGTTTGTTGTCATAGGACGTTCGACCTTTTTTAAACTGTCGTACCCATGAGCGTACATTAGACACACTTTTGATACCATTATTCAACAAGCTATGAATTTCAATCGGCATCACATCACATAATTAGAGAAAGCTAATGAATACACGCTGATTTGAAATGAAAATTGCCATTTGAAATATCAAAACAGTCCCCACTTGCGCTCTTCCGCTACACTTCTGTGTGCTGTACAGTTCTGCTGTCTATGCCAAACATTGAGAAAGAGTGCACACTTATTCTTAAAAAAAAAAAAAAATCGCATGTTTTTACCAGTTTCTAGTTATGAGGGAAATAAATCGAATATGTTATAACTTGAATGCACCTGGTATAATTTTTCTTATATTTCAGTGGAAATTAATAGATCAATATAAATCATTTTTTATAATCAGATAAAGCTGATAAATAGAACAATTTTCTCCAGTATTTTCTAGAATCCTTACATAGTAAACCTTCATTGAAGCAGTTTGAAAATTTAAACAAATGTATATTTAAAATTACACTCTAAAATTTTTGGAGTGAAAATCTCTCTCCTTAAAAGAAATGTAAACAACCAGGGTGAGAAAGCACTGTTAGCGCTCTTGAAAATGTGACATTTCTGACTTTTTGTGACAGAGTGACGTATAGTGTGACGTAAGAGTGAGGTCATCATCTATTGCAAGATCAAACTTTTGTAGAGTGAGAAACTGCTGGCGCCATCTATTAAGCAAATTTCGAATGAAATGTAAAGGACAATTTCTGGACGATCTCATACATATATTTGTTTAACAGAACTTATTGAAGATTTTTGATGAATAAAAAAAAGGAAAACAATTATGTTAAAAGATAATTTGGTATATAATTGACAAAATCGAAGTAATATTATTAGTAAAGAAACAAAAATCACAAGAAACATATCGAAATTCGTATTGGAAAGTAAATAGTTTTATTCAGAAATATATAAAGTATAAGAGAAAATAACAGTACAAATATTTAGAGCACAACGCCTTACAATCTATAACAATTCATATTTGTATTGTATTCACTGACAGCTGACATACGCGAAGTATTGAAAAAATTGACTATAATATTTTACTAATATTTAAAATCAACAGCAAGTTTTATAGTCCTGAACAGATGAGTTTTTCAGGAAGCATGTGCACTTGAGTAACGTCTTTTCCCCCATTAGCTACTTTAAATGACTGCTTGTCTTAGGAAATTTGTTTTCAAGAATATATTTTGCTTTGAAAATAAATATAATTTTAGTGATTTCGAGATAATTTTAAATGATCCATTAGAATTCTGTAATTTTATATTATTGATTGATGAAGTAAAATTTTAAAAATATGATTGATCACGTATGAGAATCATTTAATAATGTAAATTAAGCAGCTAGTGTATGTGATCAGTGGTTCTGTGGAAAGACACTCGTTTGCTATGGGGACGGCCAGGGTTCGATTCTCGACATATCCAAACTGCATTCTTTCTACCGTTGAACTGGAGTCGATTCGCAGTGGGAAATGAAACGATATCGTCTAGTGTACGCAATTTTTTAAAGAAAAATAAACAGTTATATTATTTAAATTGCTCCTAATAATCTCACTCTTAATAAAGAGTGAGAAATCTCACTCTTTCGAAAAGGTACATTTCACTCTATGGAGGTTGGCACCATTTTGGCATGTTCAAAGCGTGATATGCCACTCTTTTGGAGTGAGCTCTCACTCTTCAGATTTTAGAGAGTAAAGCAGTGTAGACAGTAACTATAATTACGGAAAACCACTTTAAGTTATAGAATTTGTAACCTGAATAAAGATTTTCTGAACAGAAATTAGTAAAAAGTCACGTCTCTTAAGTGTATTTGGCTAATTTTATTGTATATTACTTTTTTTTTTTTTTACTTTGAAACCTGAAAAATAAGAAATGGTATACTATACAGGTAGGAAAATATAAATCTTATCTGTTTTAAACATTTTGTAAAATATTTGGTGAAAATCCTTGACAATTTCTACTGCAACGGGTTTTTTTTTTAATGTGCATTTTAAATTTCCAATGCTTTAATGAAGTTTTACTGGCAAGGTATTTACGGTTGGTTGGTTGGTTGGGTTAAACGTCGCACTAGTGCTGCGCAATGGACAACTGACGACGGTCTGGGACTCATCCCTTGAGGTATTTGCGGAAATAGCAAAAAAAAAAAAAATTATTACATTTTTAGAAAATTATATCTAATTTAATTAACATAGAACTTTGATAGTCCGAACTAAGAAAGACAAACTTTTTTATCGAATTTAAGCAAAATACAATAACTTAAAAGACGTTTATCCAGTATTCTTTATAATAAGATTCCACCATAGAAATTCATAGCGATAACTTTGATTCAGCGCTGTATTTTCTGCAGCATATACCAAAAGTTCCCATTATTTCCTTACATTAAATTATTCTGAGTAATGCGTTTAGTAATATTTCGTTTATCTGAAGTTTCTCAACTATCGAAAAATTTGCTGTTTTCGGAGGATTTTCATTGAACTTTCGCTACATACAGAGCCTCCTGAAATTCCCTTGCTAATATGTTCAGCAGTTTCAATCAACAGCTTTTATGTGGTTTATTTTTATAAATCGTTTAAGCAGTCATGAGTCATTAATAAGTCGGTACAGTCGGTAACAAAAGTGTCCGAAAACTAGCAAAAATTCCTATGTAAAAAAAGTACACTTCATACGGTTTTGTTAAATAAATCCTTGTTGAATCCTGTTCATAGTCAGTGTAAGAACATGATTCGATAAGGATTTATTTAACAAAACCATATGAAGTGTACTTTTTTTTATATAGGAATTTTTGCTAGTGTTCGGACACTTTTGTTACCGACTATATGTTCGTCTTGGTAGCTCATTTATGTTTACTGTACACGATATAATTTCTTTTGTGGTAGAACATAGTATTTCCAGTATAGTCGAATTTTCTTTTTAAAAATATTTTACAACATTGACGAGTAACAACTTTCAATTCTTTATTTTCTTTTATTTATAGTTTTATTACTATTTAAATTATTAATTCTAGACTTGCAATTGAAACGAGCCTAACATCTCTTGTATCCATTTTTAGAGCTGAAATAAATGACACTAGAAATCAGGATTTAAAAAAAAAAAAGACCAAAATTATCACACTCATTATATTTAAGGAAAATAACATATTAAGGCCTTACTTAAGTAAATAGTAAAATCATTAATTTACATTTACATTAATAAAATTTTAAATTAAAAGAAAATAACATATTATTTAGGTAAACAAATTTATTAAGTAAATATGAAAGGTATACTTTATATATCTTAATTGTAAGAAAATATTTGAATAAAAAATTTAGAAAAGTATAATTAGTTGCGAGTACATTGTTTTGATAAAAATAGAAAAAAATTATGTAACCAAAGTATATTTTTCTAATTAAAACAGGGATATTAAGATAAAAATCTTATAAACAAAAATCTGAAATTAAATTTTAATTAAAAATATTTCATAAGAAAATATTATTAAACACTAATGACATAATTAAAATTTTATCCTAATTACCTTTTAAGAGATAAAACATCTTTTCCTCAAGGCTTATTGTAGAATAATACTATTTAAATGTGGATTTTAAGAAATAATGTATAAAAGTGAAATACAGATTTTTTTTTCTCTGTATGAAAGAAATTATTACATTCTCCATTTAAAAGTTTTTTTTTTGTAAATAATTGAAATTTAAATTACGAATGATTATGTACAATTTTGTGCTAATTGAATTTCTTATCAATATTTAATTAGTTTATAAAAAAATAATCCCATCATAAATCTAATCATAACATTAAAATATTGCCTTAGGATTTAAACATAAATATTTTTACAATCTCTAAAATTGCTTTCAGTGGTTTTATGAGTTTTAATTATTTTAATTACTTTCATTTGAAATAGATTTTTTTATCCATTTTAATGTTCACACATAAAACCAAAAAATAAAATAAAATAAAAAAAATTCTAAAATATTTTATCTGTAAAATCGTACTATTTGTTACTAGAGGAAATTCCTAACTTCTTCTGATAAAAACAATCATTAAGAAAAAAACATTTTTATCTAGAGCATTTCACATTAGTGGTTTAAGTAGAAATAGATAAAAAGAACGGTACCATTTGATATGTTTAATTTTTATTTTTACTCCTTTAGATTAAAATAATATATTAAAATTTTATCATTCAATTAAATTTCTTTCCTAACTAATAATTTCTTGAGAGTAAGATTTGAGAAAGTTTCTGTAATAAAAAAATATTTAAAAAAACTTTTCTTTGTTTTCAAGAATATATTTTGCTTTGAAAATAAATATAATTTTAGTGATTTCGAGATAATTTTAAATGATCCATTAGAATTCTGTAATTTTATATTATTGATTGATGAAGTAAAATTTTAAAAATATGATTGATCACGTATGAGAATCATTTAATAATGTAAATTAAGCAGCTAGTGTATGTGATCAGTGGTTCTGTGGAAAGACACTCGTTTGCTATGGGGACGGCCAGGGTTCGATTCTCGACATATCCAAACTGCATTCTTTCTACCGTTGAACTGGAGTCGATTCGCAGTGGGAAATGAAACGATATCGTCTAGTGTACGCAATTTTTTAAAGAAAAATAAACAGTTATATTATTTAAATTGCTCCTAATAATCTCACTCTTAATAAAGAGTGAGAAATCTCACTCTTTCGAAAAGGTACATTTCACTCTATGGAGGTTGGCACCATTTTGGCATGTTCAAAGCGTGATATGCCACTCTTTTGGAATGAGCTCTCACTCTTCAGATTTTAGAGAGTAAAGCAGTGTAGACAGTAACTATAATTACGGAAAACCACTTTAAGTTATAGAATTTGTAACCTGAATAAAGATTTTCTGAACAGAAATTAGTAAAAAGTCACGTCTCTTAAGTGTATTTGGCTAATTTTATTGTATATTACTTTTTTTTTTTTTTACTTTGAAACCTGAAAAATAAGAAATGGTATACTATACAGGTAGGAAAATATAAATCTTATCTGTTTTAAACATTTTGTAAAATATTTGGTGAAAATCCTTGACAATTTCTACTGCAACGGGTTTTTTTTTTAATGTGCATTTTAAATTTCCAATGCTTTAATGAAGTTTTACTGGCAAGGTATTTACGGTTGGTTGGTTGGTTGGGTTAAACGTCGCACTAGTGCTGCGCAATGGACAACTGACGACGGTCTGGGACTCATCCCTTGAGGTATTTGCGGAAATAGCAAAAAAAAAAAAAATTATTACATTTTTAGAAAATTATATCTAATTTAATTAACATAGAACTTTGATAGTCCGAACTAAGAAAGACAAACTTTTTTATCGAATTTAAGCAAAATACAATAACTTAAAAGACGTTTATCCAGTATTCTTTATAATAAGATTCCACCATAGAAATTCATAGCGATAACTTTGATTCAGCGCTGTATTTTCTGCAGCATATACCAAAAGTTCCCATTATTTCCTTACATTAAATTATTCTGAGTAATGCGTTTAGTAATATTTCGTTTATCTGAAGTTTCTCAACTATCGAAAAATTTGCTGTTTTCGGAGGATTTTCATTGAACTTTCGCTACATACAGAGCCTCCTGAAATTCCCTTGCTAATATGTTCAGCAGTTTCAATCAACAGCTTTTATGTGGTTTATTTTTATAAATCGTTTAAGCAGTCATGAGTCATTAATAAGTCGGTACAGTCGGTAACAAAAGTGTCCGAAAACTAGCAAAAATTCCTATGTAAAAAAAGTACACTTCATACGGTTTTGTTAAATAAATCCTTGTTGAATCCTGTTCATAGTCAGTGTAAGAACATGATTCGATAAGGATTTATTTAACAAAACCGTATGAAGTGTACTTTTTTTTATATAGGAATTTTTGCTAGTGTTCGGACACTTTTGTTACCGACTATATGTTCGTCTTGGTAGCTCATTTATGTTTACTGTACACGATATAATTTCTTTTGTGGTAGAACATAGTATTTCCAGTATAGTCGAATTTTCTTTTTAAAAATATTTTACAACATTGACGAGTAACAACTTTCAATTCTTTATTTTCTTTTATTTATAGTTTTATTACTATTTAAATTATTAATTCTAGACTTGCAATTGAAACGAGCCTAACATCTCTTGTATCCATTTTTAGAGCTGAAATAAATGACACTAGAAATCAGGATTTAAAAAAAAAAAAGACCAAAATTATCACACTCATTATATTTAAGGAAAATAACATATTAAGGCCTTACTTAAGTAAATAGTAAAATCATTAATTTACATTTACATTAATAAAATTTTAAATTAAAAGAAAATAACATATTATTTAGGTAAACAAATTTATTAAGTAAATATGAAAGGTATACTTTATATATCTTAATTGTAAGAAAATATTTGAATAAAAAATTTAGAAAAGTATAATTAGTTGCGAGTACATTGTTTTGATAAAAATAGAAAAAAATTATGTAACCAAAGTATATTTTTCTAATTAAAACAGGGATATTAAGATAAAAATCTTATAAACAAAAATCTGAAATTAAATTTTAATTAAAAATATTTCATAAGAAAATATTATTAAACACTAATGACATAATTAAAATTTTATCCTAATTACCTTTTAAGAGATAAAACATCTTTTCCTCAAGGCTTATTGTAGAATAATACTATTTAAATGTGGATTTTAAGAAATAATGTATAAAAGTGAAATACAGATTTTTTTTTCTCTGTATGAAAGAAATTATTACATTCTCCATTTAAAAGTTTTTTTTTTGTAAATAATTGAAATTTAAATTACGAATGATTATGTACAATTTTGTGCTAATTGAATTTCTTATCAATATTTAATTAGTTTATAAAAAAATAATCCCATCATAAATCTAATCATAACATTAAAATATTGCCTTAGGATTTAAACATAAATATTTTTACAATCTCTAAAATTGCTTTCAGTGGTTTTATGAGTTTTAATTATTTTAATTACTTTCATTTGAAATAGATTTTTTTATCCATTTTAATGTTCACACATAAAACCAAAAAATAAAATAAAATAAAAAAAATTCTAAAATATTTTATCTGTAAAATCGTACTATTTGTTACTAGAGGAAATTCCTAACTTCTTCTGATAAAAACAATCATTAAGAAAAAAACATTTTTATCTAGAGCATTTCACATTAGTGGTTTAAGTAGAAATAGATAAAAAGAACGGTACCATTTGATATGTTTAATTTTTATTTTTACTCCTTTAGATTAAAATAATATATTAAAATTTTATCATTCAATTAAATTTCTTTCCTAACTAATAATTTCTTGAGAGTAAGATTTGAGAAAGTTTCTGTAATAAAAAAATATTTAAAAAAACTTTTCTTAGTGTAATTTTTATATGAAACATTCAATATAAAATCATTTTAAAAATAATTTAAGGTTTTAAAATTCTATATTAGCTGTTGTATGTTTTAATTTGATCGGATTTTTTAAAATGTATTTTACGAAAATATAAAAATGAAATAAGCATTCAAAAAATAGTGTTTTCGTAAATCTGAGTTGATAAATCTGATTTCTTTTTTTATCAGAATCTATTTTCTATAGGTTTAGAACAGTACGCACACTCTGAATATTAAATCTGTTATATCTTTCATATTAAATTTTCTTTTCCTTCTAGTTATAGAAATATTTTTATGTGATATATGTTCAGTATGGGGGGGGGGAGGGAGGGAGGGTACGCCCATTTAAATGTACATTGTTATAATGTGTCGAAATTTATAAAGTATTTTGTGGAAAATATAATTCAAATGGAAAATGATTTTAATGGAAAATATAATTCAAATTATCTACAAAACGATTACTTATACTACTATTTGAATCTAAGTGATCTTTAAAAAAACAAAAAGCAACAACAACAACAACAAAAGAAAAAGTTTCAAATGGCACTAAATTTTTATTCAGTTTTGGAAAACCTGTATAACTTAAAAAAAAAAAAAAAAATGATTGTAGGTATAATGGAGGTATTACCTGAATACCATGAGGTAACTTACTAGCATCCATGTATTTATCCAAAGCCTTTAAAAACCTCCAGAAAACTTAAAACAGTGCAGGATTTTAGAGGTTTTAAAAATTAAACCAAAAAAAAAAAAAAGGTCTTTGATTGTAGGTATAATGGAAGTATTGTCTGAATACAATAGGATAACTTATTAGTGTCTATGTATTTAACCAAAACCTTGGAAAACCACTATAAAACCTGAAACACTGCAGGTTTTTAGAAGTTTTAAAAATAAAACCAAAAAAAAAAGTTTTTTATTGTAGGTATAATGAAAGTATTGTCTAAATACCATAGGAAATCTTATTATCAGCGATGTATTTAAGATAAACTTTGTAAAGATTTTATAAAACATAAAAACATGTAGATTTGCAAGAGGTTTAAAAAAATACCTAAAAAAACTTAGATGAGGTTTTTTCGGGAGGTGTTTTTTAATGAAACTTCAAAGAAAGCTTTTAAATACCTGAAAACCTAGATAAACCATAAAAAGGGGTTTAGGAAACCTTAAATTTTAGTAAAGATTATCTGTTTTTATACGCACCATAAAGTAATTAAATTAGTAAAGAAACTCCTAACGCCATTTGAAATTTACTCAGAAGAAATGTTTAGATGTAAGTACTCGTAAATCTGAATTTTTGCGTAATTTTGTAAAGGAATAGTGATTACATTTTGTAAAATATTCTACATGAAACATGTTTAAATGTTTAAAAGAAACGTAGGTTTAATTCCTTTTTTTAGTCTAAAAATCATCAAATGAACATAAAAGAGATTTTGCTAATAGAAGTAATGTATTTCATTAATTTTGAATGTTCTTGTACATGAATTATTTGTCTTATTTAAAAAAAAAAAAAAAAAAAAAAAAAAAAAAACTGTTAACAGCCGCTTACCACACGGATGTAGAATACCGAGTTTTGACTTCCTGCAATTATTTATTTATTTGTTTTTTGGTTATGCTAATAACAGACTCGCACATACATAAATACATAACATGCGTACATAACACACATAAAAACATACATAAACACATAGCATACATACATAACACCCCTAAAAGCATACATAAACACATAACATACATACATAACACACATAAAAACATACATAAACACATAACATGCATACATAATGCACATACATAACATACATACATAACACCCAGAAAAACATACATAAACACATAACATACATACATAACACCCATAAAAACATACATAACAACATAACATACATACATAACACCCATAAAAACATACATAAACACATAACATACATACATAACACCCATAAAAACATATATAAACACATAACATACATACATAAACACATAACATGCAATCATAACACACATAAAAACATACATAAACACATAACATACAAACATAACACCCATAAAAACAAAAACACATAACATACATACATAACACCCATAAAAACCCCTTTATTCCCTTTATCACCCTTATTAATAAATGTATTTATTTAGATATAAGTTAGTATCTTTAATGAATGTAAAGTTCAGGAAACAGCACAGCTCGAAAAATTTGAGCATAAAGTTAATTTTTTCTCCTTTGTAAGAATGACACATATTAACCCGTTAACACCCGAATTAATTTTGCAAAATATTATTAGCCAATTATTTATTTTCTAAATCAATATAGACAACTGACAGTAAAATATATTAACTTAAACAATTCTTCTGATAGTTTTAAATTTAAAGAGTATCCTCATTTATTGAAGTTTAGTGTTCTAGCGAGAAAATGTCGAGATAGAAAAAACTTTGAGATAGCAGATTAATTTCTTACTATTTGTTCACAAAGATCTCGAAAGTAAAGTGATATAATATATATTATTATTTAACTTGATTTAAAATAATATACCTTAAAAAATAACACAAATAAATGTGCGACGAATGAAAAATCATAAAATTACTATCCAAATTATGAAATAATAATTAATAGTAGGCACATAAAGCTTTCAGGGATCATTTAGAGATACGCTATAAACTGTCATTAAAAAGCAGAAATCATTCCAAGAAACCACAAAAAATATACGTGCCATTTTATTAGTTGTCCTCAAATGAGGACACTGGGCGCTAACTGGTTAAGAAATAAATATTTAAATACATATTTATGTATGTTAGTTTTGTTCTATTATCAGTTTTATTTAAGGAAAATGTGCTTATAAAACGGAATAAATATTATGTTTGTTTTTTATTTATATGATTTTTCATTTTAAGATTTTAGAGGGAACTAAACTGAAGTTATCCCCTTTTTGTAATATTATTAACTTTCAGAAATAAATCTTTAGATCTTTAGCATAATTTTCACAACTGCTTTTTTTTTTTTTTTTTTTTTTTTTTTTGTTGTTTTAATTGGAAATATGTTTTAAAATATAGTGATGTAATAACATCACTAATATAATAAAGAATACAATATTGTTTAAATTAGATTTTTAACAAACATATGCTATCAAAATTTTATTAATTATACAATATTACATAAAAATGAAAATAAAAATTAGTCAAAATAATTACTGTCATAAGACTGTCGTTTTAATATAATTATGATTTTAAAATTATTTAAAATATTATTTTGATGTTTAAATGATTTATTTTTTATTAAATTAGAGTTCTAACCCTAAAAACGTGGATTCTGTCAGTAATTATTTGTTTTTCGTGGTTGCGTTAGGTTAGTTGAAATTGTGTTTGTTGGCTAAACGGCACAATTTTTGTTAACTCTGTTGAAATTTTTTTTCGCAGATAACCAAAGTTTTACCCACCATCGGAAACAACGCCAATAGTCCAACAGTAATCGAAATGCTAAATTTCCCCATAATAGTTATTTTACAACGGTTGTGTAATGTCTCAGATAATATATAATTTCATTACACATATAAAAATAACATCGAAAACGTTGATTTTTCGTGCGAGTATGCAACTTAGCAAAAAATAATTACGAAAATGGAATTGCCAATTTAAAATGCTGCATATGGGTCAACGGTTTGCTAAAATTTGGGCTATCCATCCCTCCAATGGTCATTTATAACAATTATCCTACAAAAAATCCAATGAAAGCAATAGTTAGTTCAATCTTGGCCCATTTAAAATTAGTTTGTAGAATCAGTTAAGTTATCTATTAATTGTAACTTTTGCAATCTGCACGATATTCTATAATCAACAAGTGATTTTTTTTTTTTTTTTTTTTTTTTTTTTTTTATTATTACCAGTGTGATATGTAATATATATATATATATATATATATATATATATATATATATATATATATATATATATATAAGTCGGATATATTTCATGCCTATTAAAAAATTACTTTCATTTAATTAATTATGACTTTGATGTACATGTTTGAAACAAATTAAATACTGATTTTGTAAACATTTTTATTGGTTTCTTATTTTAAAACATTAAACGTTACTAAGAAAAAAATCATTTTCAGTATGCTTATTTCTTTTATCTTTCTTTTAAGAAGCAAAGATATTTCCTCCATGTTGGAAATACAAGAGATGTATACTTATGGTAAAGAAGTTATTGGATTATTTTTTCGTTTGACACTTTTTCAGGTAGAAAAACACAAAACTCAGTAAATTGGATTTAGTTCTTGATTATAGTTTGCGGTCTCAATAAAATATTCCTGCAAAATTTGTATATTTATTTATATGTAGACTAAAACGGTTCTAAAAGAAGTTATTTTAAATTCAATATTAATAATGTTTTATCACATGTATAAGCATAAAACACTGTAATAATTCTAATATAATTTATTGAAATTATTAGATATATATGGATATATAAATATTAAATTATTTATTATTAATAATGAAATTATCATTATTACTTTTACTATTATAATTATAAATATTTTGATTTGTTGCAGATTGTATGGTTAAAATTAACATTTTTAACAAGCATATTACATATATAGTCGGTAACAAAAGTGTCCGAACATTAGCAAAAATCCCTATGTAATAAAAGTACACTTCATACGGTTTTGTTAAATAAATCCTTATCGAATCATGTTCTTACACTGACTAAGAACAGGATTCGACGAGGATTTATTTAACAAAACCGTATGAAAAGTACTTTTTTTATATAGGAATTTTTGGTAATGTTCGGACACTTTTGTTACTGACTGTATAATTATGGAAAAATAAGCATTACATTTTGTTTTGTGAAGATTAGAAAGCTAAAAACATAACTTAAAGATGGTTTAGAAGTTTTGTATTTCAACTAATAAGAAATAAAGCGTAAAAAATGTAAATAAAAAAAATATTATTATTTGTTTTTTCATAGTACATATTAGGATTTATTAACTAACGTAAAGAATTGATTATTATTAACTGTCTAAGTTTTATTTATTATTTTATTTTATTTATTTATTTATTTATTTATTTATAAAAATTTCTCAAAATGCATGCGTTATTTTTACCAATAACACTTTGTGTTCTTTGTATATTTTGTTTTTGCCTACAATAAGGGGAAAAAAAATTATTCGATATAAAAATCTCATGTGTCATAAATGTAAAAAATACATTAAATAATGAATAAATAAATCAACAAATTAATATATTAATTATCTTTTATGTTTTTTTCTTGTGCATTTTCCTTTATTAGAGAAATTATTGAAGCCTATTGATATAAATTTAATTGTAAAGATTTCCTAAAGAAATAAAACAGTTTTTTTTTATAAAACTGTATATTATAATTTTTAGAAATACATAAAAAAAAAAAAAATGAAATAAATAAAAATTTAAAACCTCCCTTAAAAACGCATTAAAAAGCCCCAATAAGGCAGGTAATGGATTTCGCACCAAATTTTGCGACTTTTTCCCACCTTGGCGATATTTTTGGCGACGGCGAGAAAATCCTTATTAGGGATATACCAAATATGGAAGCTCTAATCCCATTGTCTGATGAGATATGGAGATTTCTGGAACGTTCCACACTTTTCTACAGGGGTATATAAGTCTGTTTTCTTCGCCAAGGCTAGTCAGTTCAGTTCTCAGCCAGCTTCGCTAATGCTTGCATTGTTTTGAGCCTCTTTGAAAGAGACTTGCTTTAAGTGTTATTTCTATACAGTTTGTACTGTGAGTTTGCTATTGACAGCTGTTGTTTAAGCTGTGTTTACTGGTTGATTTGAAGCGGATACTTGGTTCATAGACCTGTATATTTCTTGAACTTTCTGTGAATAAATTACTGAATTTTTGCAAGTTTTGCCTTTCATTCTGGGACAACTCACGAACCCCCAAGTACGTAACAATATGTTAGGCAATCTGGTTCATAAAGTAATTTTACTTTTCAAAAATAAAATAAGCATTTTAAATTGATGTTTTCCTGATTTTCGTGTTTTATTATTGACTTATAGATCGATACTAATATTATATTGTTTTACTTAAATTTATAAGTACATTCTTCTTATAATAATACAATTTTTACTTAACAATTTGTATATTCTAGCACGTAATTCTTTAATAGGTACGTCCTACACCCTACCGTTTTAGTGCTTCTATATTTCACATTTGAAGATTACATATATACTGGGTGTAACATAAGTCTGTAGACATTTTAAAAATTCATAACAATTGGAGGAATTGGTAGATCTAAACGCGGTTTGCGAAAAAATTATTCTCGTGAAAGTGGATTTTTTTTTTGGGGGGGGGGCGAGGGGGGGTTAAAGAAAAAAAAATTGTTACAATTTTTGTGAACAGGGAGCGTTGTACCCAAGAAAATCATATTCAACATTTCCATGAGAAGCTATATGTGTGTGTATGCAAATGTTCAGAGACATATAATTCATGGTCTAGGTTTTTGCCATCACCACAAATTATTGTTTGCAAACGAGTACCAACTAAGCTAAATGCAGCTTCTGTCGATCGCTTTTAGCTGAGGGAAAACATCTTTACCAATAACGCATTATTCACCAAATCAGCATCGCAGTTAAAAATTAATGTCTATACAAGTAGGATGCAAAATAAAAAATAAAATGTGTTAATCGTAAAACCGGGCACTTTATAGGATTCTGATTTGCATATTTCTTGTTACGGGCTCTTGAGCGCCCTCTAGCGACGGAAATTTTAACTAATCCCAGCCCCCCCCCTCCCCCAAAAAAAAGTAAAATAAATAAATAACATAAAATAAAATAAAATAAATCCTCCATCACTAGACTATTTTTTACGCAAACTGCGTTCTATTCTGTCAATTCCTTCACTTTTTATGAATTTTTAAAATGCCTACAGACTTATGGAACAATCGGTATATATACAGGTGTGAGTGTATGGAATATATGTATAAAATATAATTTTCAAAGCTTCTGACTAAATTTTTTAACTAATTTTTAAAATAAACTGTAGTTTATTTTTCACGTAGAAATGCATACGAAATATGCATGTAACTTTTTTTTCCGAATAAAAAATAACAATTGAGCAAGTAGTCGATATAAAAACAAGAAAGAAAAATCATGAAGTACGCATTGATTAGTAACATTTTCCAAGTGTACGTAATTGTTGTATCAATAACTTTTAATCCTCTTTGCCTACGTTATCACAAAACAGACAGAAGGACTGAAAAATATACAGATAGACTATTTGATTTAAAAATTACTCTTAGGCATTTTGGAAAGTGTTAAAAAGGCTTAACGCAAAAGAAAATGCACCATTAGATTATAATTGCAGCTTTTGAAATCTCTGAATGATTTAGGGTAGCCCTGTAAATCAGAAAGTTAATAGTATCCTATTCTATAGAAAACATTATTTTAGAATATTAACAATATATTTCAATATATTTATGATTTTTACAGTAGAAAGATTTTATATAAAGTTATATAAAGATATAACTTTCAAAAAATTCTGTCCTAAAACGTAATGCAATCGCTTTTTTTTTTTTTTTTTTTTTTTTTTTTGTTGTTGTTGTTGTTGTCCCTGTAAACAAATTAGTTGTTCAAGAGCTATTAATGTCATTTTAAATGGGGAACAAACTATAGGGAAAATATTTATAAAAATAACGCTCATAGAACACAATGCTTTCGAATGCTTTTGGGTGTCCCTGTACCCAAACGAAAAGCGACATTCACTCCATTTTCAATATGGAACATCCCATAGTGAACTTCAATAAAATATATCAGTTTCGAGAAATTCCATAAATATTTACAGGAGTTAGAGCGCGGGCAGACAGACAGACATACAGATGGACAGATACACAACCTAAAATCATATTCACACTTAAAAATAATAGAAAGTGTTAAAAACGCTTAATGTAAACGAAAGTACAATTCTAGCAATTTTTTATTAATAGCTTTTAATATAAATGAATATTTTTACGTCACCCTGTAAATGCAATTCTATTCATGCTATGTTCTATGCAAAGCATTTTTTTGTGCATATAAATAACATATTTCAATTTCCAAAACTTCGTTCGAAGTAAAGTTATTAAAATTTGATTTGTAGAAATATCTCCCCTAGAACGCAATGCTTTGGAATACTTTTGAGTGCCCCTGTACATAAATCGGTGGTGGTAGTTCCTCCATTTTATACAGGAAACATCCAATAATGAATTTGAATAACATATTTCAATTTCATTAAGAAATGTCTACAGTAAAGTTAGGAAAAATCTGGTTTATTGAAATACCTCTCATAGAACACAATTCTTTGAAATACTTTTGAGTGTCCCTGTACACAAACCAGTAGATGCATAAACTCCATTTTCAATAGGGAACGTGCGATTGTGAACTTGGATAACATATATCAATTTCAAGAAAATCCATAAATATTTACGGGACTTAGAGCGCGGACAGACAGACAGAAAAACCGAAGTCATTAGTACATTTCAACTTTGTTGGAAGGTATTAAAAAGGGATAAAATTTGTGTAATCTCCATAAAAAAAAAAAGATTTTTTTTAAGAAATTCATTTATGACAACTTAAGATTGCAATTTAATTTATTTTAAACTTCACTCTTTGATAAAATGTTATATTAAAAAAAAAAAAAAAAAAAAAAAAAAAAAAATAGGTGTATATATTTTATTTTATTTTATTTATTTATTTTGTTTATTTTTTGCCGATATTGTTTTTTAAGTAGGTATGTTTATTTTTCTGGAACATCAAAAAACCACCTGTTGTAGATTGTACATTTTACCTATTAAAATTGATTATAATTTAAAATATTTTAAGTTAAAACTATGCTGTTTTAAAATAGTCAAACTTTAGAAATAGAGATATAATTTGTTAAAGCATTTTTTTCTACCCCGGTAACATTTAATGAGTTTTATTTCACCGATAAAATAAGTTCGGCGGAAACTAATTGCGACCTATGAACTTTAATTCCTTTAAATTAAAACGAAAACGATGCCAGAGGCTAAAAGATTCCACAAGTATACCTTACATTAAATGTTTTATAAAAAGTAAAATAGATTTCGTTTAATTAATTTTTATCGAAATAAAATTCTCATAAAATGGCATAGCCATTTCTTTAAAATATATTTTATAAAAACAACTTTCAGAATAATTTGTAGTGCAATTACATTTTTTATTAAAGCTCAAATGTTTCTTTTAAATGAATTTTGAACTTTTGCAGAAACTGCGAATTGTTGAGAAGTGCAAATATGAAAATGTTATATAAGCTCATTTTATATTTTTTTGTATTGATTTTTTCAAGAATTTCAAAAATTCATTTATAGAGTGTTTTAGGCACACATAATCAACGAAAAATTGCCCTCCTGAGATAAATTAGAAGAGAGTTACTTACCATTCAAAATGTGTTTTTACCCCCCCCCCCCACGTTCTAAAAGTGGGGAAGGGGGACACTTCACAAAAATCCATTATAGCGCAAGTTGGGTACGCAAACAGTCATACCACAAATTAAATGATCTGAATTTGGAAGAGTATTGGAAAAAGGTTTTGTGCTGTTTCCCACCCCATAGTGGGAATAGGGGGGATAACGCAATATTCCGTCACATTTGGTGTTTCATGGAAATAACCAATCCACACACCGATATTCCTAAATGCAGCTCACATAGCTTCCTCGGGATAAATTAAACGCAGAAAGAAGGGCTTTTGCATTTGCTCTTTTGTAAATTTCCCCAAATAAATTCAAAATCACAAAACACCCAAAATTAGTTTTTGTAAATATAGACTCCAGAGGACACATAACGAATTTCAAAGTCTATGTGGAAATTTTGGTAGAGCTCTACTGGGAAATCCGGATATTGCAATCCCCCCCCCCCCAAAAAAAAAAAAAAATCCACCTCCTCCCTTCTCCCCTTAAAATCAAAAACTCGAAAATCGACAAATTTCTTAGTACAACAGGTCGTACTATATCTTTCGGACATCGACTTTCTGTTGTCGGCCTTTCCAGCATTACACCTTATTTATGAACGTGCAAACATATTTTGTTTTTATCTAAATATATAAAGCTGAAGGTTTTTCACTGTATCTGTCCGGATTTTCGTCCGAATTATAAGGTTTTAAAGAAAATTTGCATTTCTTATTAATCAGGACAGAATCTAGCTAACGCCATGCTATTTACATCATCGCATTAATTTGTTCAAAAGCTATTTAATAAAATCCCCATTTTAACTTTAAAATGATTAAAAAGAAAAAGAATAATAATGCCATAAATCAATCAATCAATAAATAAATACATTTCTGTTTATGTCGGAAAAAAAAAGAAAAGAAAAGAAAACGTGCAAACTTTTTTTTTTTTTTCTTTTTAATAATTAGAAGAAAATTGAGGAAAATCGTACTAAGGAAATGAAACATCTTCAATATAAAAATATATATTTTATGTATTATTATTATTATTTCTAAATATTAAATTAAAATTAAAGTTTACTTGCATGTATTTATAGTGACTAGTGGTCGCCCAGTGGTCGAAATTCGACCATAATTAATTAAAATTATAAGTTTAAACATTATTAAGGTTCTATTGTCAAAGACTATACTTCTATAATCACAGATTTTGCCAAGGCTACACTGTTAATTTACCTAGTTTTTTCAAAAAATTATATGAAATTTAAATTAAAAAAATCCAAAAAATGATTAAAATAAAGAATGCCTTCATACAATGATTTAAAATATTCATTTTGACTTAAGGGCGGTAATATTGCTTTACCCTTATGACAACATGAAGTGAATGCAGTTCTGTCACCTAAAGTGACTTCAGATTCAAAATGTTTCGCATTGCAAAACCTGCATTCCAAATCCATTAATCCACAATCATAACTATAAAAAACTTTTGGAATGACATTTCGTGCACATTTAAATTTATAACTATAAGTGTGCGAAATTTCATAATCCTCCGTCCGCGCAATTTTCGTAATAAGGGGTACAAAGTTTTTGCTTCACGTATTAATATATAGATTTCAGACAGATATGGCGTCATAAGTTGACGAAGAAATTCTTTAAAAATGTTTAACCTTTTAAAATTAATGAAAATAAAGATCTCAAATAATGATAGCAATTTCTAATAATATAAAATAAATGGAAAAGGCTTAAATTTAATAATAATAATAATAAAAAAATGAAATTTCTGAAAATAAAGAAATTTTCTGACATAAATTTGTCTATTAAAAATTCATTAAATCTATAAAAACAATGTATCGAAATTTTCTATGATTCAAGAGATATAATTCACAAAACTTCAAGACTACTCAATAAAAAATCAAAAACTTGATATAACAAACTTTTTTTTTTTTTTTTAATAATTAAAATAAAATTGAGAAAATTGTGCTAAACAAATGGAACAGCTAAAGTATAGTACCCATTAGAGAAATTTGAAATTTGGAACCGATGTTGCTCGGACGTTTCTTTCAAGAACTTTACTTACCAAATGTGAAAAGAAAAGGAAAAGAAAAGAAAAAGAAAGAAAGAGAAGAGAAAGAGAAAAGAAAAGAAAAAGAAAGAAAAGGAAAAGGAAAAGAAAAGAAAAGAAAAGAAAAGAAAAGAAAAGAAAAGAAAAGAAAAAGACGTTACTAGATTCAGAAAGAACCCATTAACAACATATATCAATTAAAATAAAATCGTTCGTGCCGTTTTAGAGATATTTTTCATGAGTTTAGTTACACTATCGTTTTTCCCCATTTCGTTTTAAATTGAGATTCAGATCTCAAAACATATTTCATGTTGAAATGTAAAATTTTAGGATAGCTTAAGACCGAAGATAAAAGACTATTTTGAAAAGATCAGAACAAAATATGGCATTTTTGCTGAGATATTAAATGTCGTATTTTTATTCATCGTGAAAAATAATAACAAAAATTTACAAGTCGCCAAGAAAGATATTTGAAAGTTTTATCCCTTGAAAAGGTTAAATCATCTTTTTTATCAGAAAACAAAGTTCAGTACACAAGAGCAATGTCTACATGTTTAAATCAAAACCATAATGACGGCAGCAAGATTCCAAAAAATGTGGTAATAACTCCATTGACAAAACACAGGATGTACGAGTTGAATCGATGTCAGTCAGACTGTCCCGGAAAGAAATTGCTGCTCACAGTATTTTTAACACAGCATTTTGTATAAGAAATGTTGTTGAGCACAGTAATTTGCTTTGTGATTTTTTTGAGTAATGTTTACACATCTCGAATATAACTATTGCCTTTCCTTAGATCCAGATATCCTTCTGCAGTGTCTGAAAAATCTACCGACTGGGCAATATTTGCCTGTTAAAAACAATATATAGTCACGCGCTGTATCATCATTCGGTGACAGGTTATATTGACATTCAATATTGGTCCCAGATTTAGTTTTCATTTCGGAAGTTTTTTAATTGACCGATAGAAGGTATAGAGCTACATTTGTTTTAATTAGTGTTTCAAGATATATGTATATGTATATATATATATATATATATATATATATATGTGTGTGTGTGTGTGTGTGTGTGTACTATAGCTGTATAATGTATATTATATTATTGACGAAAATCTTTCTTTATTAAAATGAAACAACATAAAAAAGTAATTTTAATTTAATTTTTTATAGACACACAGCTCTATATTAATGGCTGTCTTTTGAATATACACTCCACGACAAAAAGATAGGTACATAATTTTTTTTTAAATTTTTCATAAAATAACATTATCTAAATTGTGCTGATCATTTATTATTATCAAAAACGTACTAAATATTTATAGAAGATATGATAATAATTTTTATTTCATAAATAAATAAATCTTACGATGAATCTTGCCCGTCTTGGGTTTTTCATGAGCGACAAAATGATAGGAACACAGGTAATTACATTCTAATTAGTCTTAAATTAGAAAAATTAAAAATGAGTGCATTTTCCATTCACCTTGATAACCTCAAAAATTCTATCAGATAAACTGTTAAATATATATATATATTTTTTTTTTATATACTTTTGAGGAATTTTCTCCCAGTCTTCTGTAATGACTTGTTTAAGTTCTGCTGTTGAAGAAAATTGTCGACGGTTTTTATAGACTTCTCTTGCGAGGTAGCCCCAAAGATTTTCGATTATATTTAGGTCAGGAAATCTAGCTGGCCATTCAATAATTGTAATTTTCTTTTTAGAAAAACCATGTTTTTACAGTATTGGCCGTGTGAACAGCGGCGTTTTCCTGTTGAAAAATAAAATTACAGGAAGCTATAATGGGAGTCTTCGGTAATAAATGTCATTGTAAAAGATCAAGATATGTTTTTGCATTTAATATGCTCGGAAGAACAATTATATCAGTTTTGCCATTGATACCAATCGCTGCCCAGGTAATGGTAGAGCCACCAGCTATTTGTCATCGTGAAAGAATACGTTGCTCTATACGTAAATCGTGATAATAGTAATCCCAGTCGTCTGGCCCATCCAAGTTAATTTATTTTCGTCAGATAAAATAACCCTTTTCCATTCATTAGTCCACGACATATGTTTTCTTGCAAAATCTAGTCTGACTTTATTTTCTTATATTTAATGGTTGGATAATTCTTTAAAAGCTTTTGAACATTCCGCACATTCGTTTGAACATCGGCTTCTTCAGCTGTCCCTAGAGCAGACAATGCAGAATTCGAAGCAATTCTCAAAATGACTCTTTTCCTACGTGCGTTCAATACGGAAGGTCGTCCAGTAGATTTCTTTTTCCCATAATTTGCAGTATCTTTTAAAAAATTACATATAACGCTAATGCGTCGACCTATTTTTGAAGCAATCTGTCGATAGGTTAAACCTTAGTTACGGAAAACGGTAATTTCCCTTGTTCAACTGCACTCAAACATTTACCGAGTCCCATTCTTAACATCTGATGTCGGAAAAGAGTGAGACAAATCAGTTTTGAGAATAACAACTTCATTTATGCCAAAAACAAGTAACTGAGATAAGAATTTTAACCAATCAAATGCTTTCGTTGGCAGGAAAGTTGTTCCTATCTTTTTTGTCATGCATAATTAATGACATTGCAGGAATAAACTACTATGAAGCGAGAGAAATACACTAATTTGCTATTTTTATAAATTAGTTTTATCCTTAAAAGGCATACTAAATATATGATTTAAATTAAACTTTTATTGTATTAGATTTGTTTGATGTAGCACTGGTCCTATCTTTTTGTCGCGGAGTGGGTATTAAAATTGTCTGTCTACTACAATTATAGTTATACAATATTATCATAATAAATAGTACATACCAAGTAGCTTAATTACAGAACATCTCTAAAACAGACAATTAAATTTATCCTGCACCAGGACAAGGTGTTTCGTCCATAAATAATCTAGTGTCAGTTTTTAACATTATCTGCAACATAGTGCTTTTCAAGCAGTGACACATTATTTTTAACAATCATATTTTAAGAAATTCCAGGTTGTTCTAGTTTTTATACAAGAATGATACAGTCGAATCAAAATATCGCTGTCATATATGTTCCAAAAATATCTTTATCTCTATTCTGTGCTTTACCACAATACAAAACGAATCAACTTCACATTGTCAAACTTGCAGGAGTTATACACGTTTCAAAATAAACAAATTATAATTTTAGAAAATTTATACACCTACTTGATTACGTCAAAACTAAAAATAACTGAAATTACTTCATTGTATGGTTGAAATTGAATGGTTATCAGCTTAAAAATGCGCGTCAAACTAATACGAGGATCAACCAGAGAATAAAGACGATTTAGTTACACAAAGCAAAAATCACAATATGTATGGAAAGAACAAATCTTGTACATATCTGAAGATTCCTATTTTTCTCTACATAATAACCTCCTGCACTTAAACATTTGTCGTATATGTTAACAAGCTTCAGAATTCCCATGAATTCCCAAGCTTCAGAATTCCTCTTCTGCAACCAACTATCTAAGCCAGTCGATTCATATAATTCTTGATCGGATCATGCGTGATGATTAGAAGTGTGTTAGTCACATCGTCCCAGATATCAATTGTAAATTACTTGTATGTCATCAAACTTCATCAGCTCAAAAATCGGAAATTCTTCGCTTTCTCTCTCAACACAAAAGACCATATGAATCGCCATTGGGATCGTTAAGGTGAATTTTTATTATTACTTGCTAATGAGAGATGATGAGACTCAAGTGAATTGCTTTCTTATCTCTGGGGATAAGATTTCTATATATATTATAAGATACCTATGTCTCATTGAGTGTCACTCTGGTTAAGAAAGAAGTTAATGGACTCGCTTAATGAGCAGGTGGCAGAAGAATACAACATGGAAATTCTGAAGCTCGTGAACAGATATGATAAATGTTTAAAATTAGTTTATATAGAAAAGAGAAGAAAGTTTTCAAATATGGTACCAGAAATGATTTTTTCAACAAATATCGTGTTTTTCATTTTGAATAAAAAAAAAGGACATTACTCTCTGAATAATACTCATAATTTGTTCTCTGTAAAAATGCCATCGTAGTACAAGAGAATACATAATCTAAAGAAAACAGATGCAAAAAGTTAACAAACCATATAAATGTCGGACTCACAGCGACAGATCTAAAATTCGTTTTAGAAATTTTGAACTGTTTAAAACCAAATATATATATATATATATATATATATATATATATATATATACGAGGGAAAGACAGACATTCAGCTTCTGTAAGTCACAAAAGCTAATGGAAAAATAATTTACCACGATAATCACTTCGATACATTTTTTTTTCCACATAATTTTTCCATTTCTGATGCACGTATATCATCGTTTATTAGAGCCCAAATTCCAGCTGCATAAAATTCTTTGGGTTGCTGTCTCATACACAGTAGGACTTCATGTTGAACTTCGTCGTCATCTGCAAATTGTTTGCCTCCAAGATGTTGTTTCAGTATACCAAACAGATGAAAATCGCTTGGGGCTAAGTCTGGGCTGTAAGTGGATGCTGTAGCATCCATAAATAGGTAACATTTCTTTATGAATATTTTTTAATCCAAGTCTTTTCGCCCACAAAAATCTGACCACAGCACACTGCTTTACTATCGTACAATCATTCAGCACCATCACCATTTTTGAAACTGAATTACGCATGCGTGTGAATGCTGTATGGTGCTGCCATCTATCAACCTTCTTTGGAGATATTTGTTATTGCTTTAAATCATGCCATATGCATTTGTGACTGGTACCAATTACACTGAAACAAAATACTTGGCAACAGTGTTGTCAGAAAATATCGATAAAACATCTCTCTCTACATATGGGTCTATGGTAAGGATTAGAGTTATTTTGTAACCCCTCCATCCCCCTCCCACACACACAACGCAAAAAAAGAGTAATCTGAACATACACAGCAAACCTAAAATAGAAACTTTAAGAAAAAAAATCTTTTATAAATACGCATGAGCGTAAATCTAATTAGTTATGAGTTTCTAACTTTTGTGTATCTCAACACACTGAAAAACATTCATATTGAATATTTATTATTATTATTGTGGACGCTTTAATTTATTATTATTATTATTATTATTACCTCAATTACCCGACTACCGTAGGTAATTGAAGTAATGTATTCGGTCCAAAAAATACGATATCGATTTTTCACCTGATTTGCATGTTTTAAAGTCTTTTGAGTTCAAAAAAGTAGTTTTTGGCAATTCGTCAGTATGTGTGTCTGTGTGGAATCTTCTGTTTATCATATCTCAGAAAATAATAAAGGTAGAACTACTACAATATTGACACAGGTCTGGTATACAGACGATTTTTCCAACTTTTGATGAAAATTAAAAAACCAGAAGTGGGACACTGAAAACCGGAAGGGGTTCATAAGTACGTATCTCAAAAACGCCTCAATCGATTTCCTTCAAATTTGCTATATAAGCACTCTATTAGATGTCCTTTCGTATGAATTAGTTGGTAGTTTAGGAAAATTCATAGGCGTCCGGAATAAATAGCTCAATTTTAGGTCTCTCAAGTGTGTTCCTTTAAAAACGGCTGTACAGATTTATTTTTTGTAACTCCTCATATTAAACTCATTTTAGATATTCTTTTGCTTGCAATTGCTGTTTTCTGATCAAAAAATGAGTATGACACATTTTCCGCGAAATTCGGTATCTCAAAATCAGCTGTAAGGATTTTCTTGATATAGCTACAAAAACCCCATGTTAGGCATACTTTTGTATGTATTACAACGACTACTACAGGAAAATTAACAGTCATCCTGATTAGGTAGGTCAGTTTTAGAGCTAGGAAACTGATGTTTTAAAAAATGACTTTAATTTTTTTTTTTTTTTTTTTACTCATTTTTTCACTCGCTATGTAAATTTGTCTTATGCACTTTTACACGTGTATCAGCTTTCTCTTACCAGACAATTATTAGGTTTCTATTTTGTTAGGCCAGTTTTATGTTTTCTCCTCATATTAGCTCAGAAAGGTCCAAATAATACGTTTAATAGTGGCAAATGGATACCTCGTGTTTCTTTCACACCATATTTTGTAAGCATATTAGAATTAAAGAAATACATTATTTTATTTAATATCATTTTTCCGCAATAAACGGACGTTTTTAAGTTTATTTTAATCCATTAAATTTGTGCTATTTTTTGTATATTTCTAACAGAACATTTTTATAAATGTCACATTAAAAATAAATTTCGCGAAAAAAAATTGTAACCTTTAAATTATTAATTAACTTCTTCTTAAAAATGGTTTTCTAATATAAATGAAAACTTATATTACTTATAATTTATTTGTTTTTATATTAAACTCATGTTATTTTATTTTCAGGTGTTTCTAACCAAGCATCTTTAAATGTTTCATGTTAAAACAAAAGTTTTTCAAAGAAAAATAACATCTTGAATGGCTTAATTAGCAGCTTTGAAACTGTTTTCTTATAAAATCATTTATTCTGAACGCCTATTTAGCAGACTGTAAATAGGATTTCGAAAAATAGCTTGTAAGATTATGTAAATTTTTTAAGTTTTTACCCAAGAAATGATGTACTTAAACAAAAGTTTTAAAACTTTAATCACACTTCATTTAAACTTCTTGTTCATTTTTACCTTTTTAATTACCAAACTTCTGATTATGTAACATATTTTATAATGTTGTTATTTAAAGAATAGAAGTTTAATATTAATAGTCGTTTAAATAATATTTAAATATAGAACCCTTAAAAAATTATATTGATACAAAAATCTTTTGCTTAGTTAACTTATAAATTAACTTGGAAATTTGCAAATTCAATATTTGAGCACAAAGAACTTGACAATAAAATGCGATAAATTTTATACGATAAATTTTATTTGATTGAAACAATACCACAAGAACATGACTGTATGGACAATAACTTTAAAAAACACTGGCAAAAATTGCATTTGAATATATCTTACATTCCAAATAATGCAGTTGCCTCCAATAAAGATTAATAGAAAACTATTCAATTGTAAATGCATAAGAGATGTTTTAACAAGCACTGTAAAAAATCCCGCAATATCTTTTTTTTACACATATTTATACTGTAAATTGCTTTATTTAACAGAAAAATGTGCTGTTACCCATTTTTGTCAGCGAATCCTGCTGTAAAAAAAAAGCTTAAGTTTATAAAGTGTGTCACAATGCTTATTTAATTATTTATTTATTCATTTATGTATTTATTTATTGAAGAAAATTTACATTAATTAGGAATTTTCTGTTCTATATCTACCTGCCGGAATCGAACCAGGTTCCACCGCATAGTAGGCGACGACTTTATTACATAACACCGAATCACATGTCGCTATGTTACTGCGCCTTCAAATTCTGCTTTGATACGAAGTTTTTTGCATGCTAAAGAGAAAAAAATATGTACCCAGAAGATACAACTTTTGACAGATAGAGAAGCCGTTTATTGTAGGGTAAGTCCGGGAGAGATGGATCATGTTTTTTCTTCGTTCTCTAAAAGCTGTACATATACATATATTTTACTTTTCATTGTATATACATATAGTGTATTATGTTTTTATAAAAATACTAACGTAGAAGGTCATATCTTTAAAGGAATTCCTATTAAACTTTTGCTGTGCGGTCCATCTCACCCGAAGTAGTCCGAATGAGATGGACCATTTGAATGGGGAGACGGACCACAGTAAAATAATGAAATAATTGCTCATGTATTATATTTATAAGTGTTTATTTTCATTACATGAGAATCAAATTAGCTTACTTATAAGTAAATTACTTAATATTAAGTTTACATATACTACTATTTGACTTGTATTATGCATCAAATTTAAGTTGTTAAAGTTATTTCTTGAATTCTTATTGAATTTAAACACTATACGAAAATGTTTTTATACACTATGAGTTAAGATTGTTTTACAATTGCTATTTCTTGCTATTTAATTTCTTCCCACAATAATCGCATGTTATTTCAAACCGTGAGCATCCTTCGTGAAGCCAACGCAGGCAAGATACACACTGTATCCAATGTACTTTTTGTTTTGTCTCATTGTAATATCCACCGCATCCCACACATTCGTTTTCGTTCCAACCTTCTACACAGTCATCTTCGTCATCACTTGTTTCTGGAATGTTTATATCCATATCAGAGTCTGATGAAGACGAATATTGAACCTTTTTTACTACTTTCTTTTTCTTCGTCTGCTTTTGTTTCTTGCTTTTCGCAAAGTCTTTTCTTAAACCATTAATTTTTTCTGCTTTTCGTCTCTTATTTTTTTCTTTTCAAGTTTTTCTTCTTTTTAATTCTTTACTTTTAAAATATTTTTTGGAGAACTTAAAATGGTGGCAACAGTTTTGGACTTTCTTTTTAGTGGCTTTTTTTTGTTCACGTTTGGTAAGGGAGATTTTTGCTCCAGAAGTTTTGTAGGCGTGAAACTTTCAGAAGTGTTTTGCTTAGATGTTCTCTGAACAGCAGGATTGACTTCAGGAACTGTATTTTTTACTGCAGAACGAGATTCGATGAATTAAGTTTCCCCATTGTATACTGCAGTTGTTTGTGCTAAATCAACACAAATTTCAGTTTCAACACCGTCTTCTAATAAATTAGCATAATGTGGTATCACATCGGGGTTAAAAGTGATTATTCCCCATGTCCGAAAACCACTGATGCCATTTTCAGCATTTGCCGTTTTTAACTAAGCACAATTAAGTAAATTACCAAATTGAAGCCCGTTTATTGAAAAATATATCAGAATTTACGTAAGCAGACCATGGCGACATTTTAATTTGTGTTCAAGGCGGCATTCCATCTAAAAACTCATGTTTTATATTTTTTCCTTTGAAAATTCAATAAGGAAGAAGAAATGTTCCCTCGCCATTGCAACATGCTAAAAGTGAAATAGTTTCTCTTTTTTCTCAGATATAATTGATGCCACATTTTTAGACCCTTCAATGGTCACTACTTTGCCGGTCGTATTATTCAATTGTAAACAAGTTTTATCCATATTAGAAATGCAAAGGAGCTTTTCAAAACGATCATCTTCCTTAAGTACACCTTCGAGCAATTTAAAATAGTTATTCACAGTTTTTTTGTTCATTCCTTTTGCTCCTGCGACCGACACTCCTTCTGCTTTTCTTATTGAGAGCTTTTGATTTTGAGCAAGGAATGACTGTAACTATAGCCAGCCTTTTTAGCTTCTTTATTAAAAGTATGAGGTATCTTAAGTTTTTACGATAATTCGTAAGCCATATACCTGACAGAATCTCTAGAAAGTGAAAAACCCAGATTCTGTAGTTTTTGTATGTGTAAAACAATTTTGTTTTCATTGTCATACTCCAGTACCGATGCCGGTTCTAAAGCACCCTTGGTAAAGCTATGAATTTTAATTCTTCTCTTTAAAATAGTTTTAGGAACGCTGAAAGAGTTTGTCGCTTCATTCACACCCACATTCTTTCTTCGATGGCTTTAACAGCATTTTTCAAATTAGCTTCAGTTCATTTCCAGCATGTCGACGAATCTTTCCTAATATAGGTAGTTGGCACTTTCTGAAAACAGAAAAATACTATCCTTTAGCATTTTAAATTCAGTTCTTTAAAAATCAATTTTTTAAAAATTCAAGATTTTACAACGTCTATCTCTCCCTTCTAGACGTGGTCCATCTCTCCCGATTGTCTGAGTGAAAAGTACAATCCCCCTATCCTTTCACTGTGGATTTCACGTCGCCATTTTAGGTTGTTCGGAAGCCTACATGTACCGAGATATTACAGCACAAAAAGCAGATAGATTACATTTCATACAAAAGCTTAGATTATATAATTATAACCATATGAAAAAAAATATTCGACTTACCAAAAGAAACAATGATTTTTAGCTGAAAAAATATTATGTTTTTTGAGAAGCAAATACTAGCACGCCATGCAAAATGTCTTTCCATACCTAGTGAGATAGTAGCTCCATCTATGGAGAAGCGCATTAACGATATTTCTGACTGGTCCATCTCACACGGTGGTTTATCGCTACCGGAGTTACACTATATGCTTGTAATTTTAGAAAACAGAAATTTTCTAGAAATTTTTTTTTTCTGTTTTTAGGCATTTTATTTATAGTGTGATTAAATGATGTGTTTTATATAGGTCTGAGCAGATTTGTCAGAATAAAAAAGAAATTGTAATCATTAAAATAATACCATGTAAATCGATGACAAATAATTTGAATTGACATGAGAACAAAGTGCAATAAATTAGATGGGTGTAGGTACAATTATTCCGTCGACAATTAAACTAACAGCGATTTTAATAAGTTTGCGCTGAAGCTTATTTAAACAAATTATTAAATTTAAATTACAATTCATAACTCAAAATTATTTAACTCTATTTTAACAAAAAACACAAATAATTCTTAAATTATAGTTTATTATTATTATTATTATTGAATTTTTATCATGACATTTTCCCATTGTTTATGATTCTACGAATATGACTTGCGGTATATTATAATACGCAAGCAGTAAATTTCGAAGTAAGTTCTTTGGAAATATCGAACCCATGGTGAGAGATGGTCAATTTGTACTTCTACAGTTTGCTAAAAAAAAAGTATGTGTTTTCTTTTTCTTTTTTATGGTTTTTGATTGAAAACCATGCGTTACCCACAACTAAGAAAAGCTTTTTTCGTTGTTTTTTATCCAACTCTAAATTTGTTATGATATAAGAGGATAGATTTTTATTTTTAGAGGGAAAAATGTACCATTTTCAAATATTGTTTCTGAAAATTATCTGTAAACAGTACTAAGCACAACACAAAGAATAATGTTGACTTAATACTTTAATTAATTCAACGTGACTCAAAATGGAATGTTTTTTCAAAGATTGTAATCTCTGTGGTCAATCATGTTTATTAGTCGCATTAAAATAAGAGTATATTAACATAGTTGCACATGCAAGGAACAATATCCATTGTCTTTCATTAAAAAATACATTAAATAATAATGTATTTAAATCAAATTATTACGGATATCTCAAAGTACATTAATAGAAATAGCAGTCTTATTCCTAATGACAATAGATATGCAATTATGAAAATACATTTCTAGACAAATATTAGTCACTAATAAGTTAATCACCAGTTATAATGATAAAATTGCATATGCATATATATATATATTAACAGTGGAATTTTTAGCCTTAAAATTTTCTGAAAATTTTAAAATCGTGTATGTCGAACGAAATACGTGTAACAAATGGAAATTCAAAATACATTTATTTTTCAAAAATAGATGTAGGTAAACTAGTAATAGAAAATTAATGATATTTGTCAGATGAATTTGAATTTTCACAATATATTATCTATAATCAAAATGGATTTATAATAAACAAAGTTACAAAACTTGCTTTGTAATTTGACATATAATTTGACATATTTTCTATTTCTACATCTTCAATTCTTAAATTCGTATGTCAACTGCGTGCCAGGTAATTAACAACTGATTGCTTTGTCTGAAAATATAAAGTTAGGAGACTTTCGTAAAGCCATAATTAAATTTGCAAGTAAAGCATGCGGCAATATCTAAAATTGAAAGAAAACACTACAAGTGTTTTGTTTAACATAAATGTATATTCAAATACATTTAGAAATACTTGAAAATTCCCTATTACGTAAATTTCTTATTTTTAAACTATTTTAACGCATATATGTATGTTTATGTATATATATATATAATAATAATAATAATAATAATAACAAAAATCCTCTATATATGTAATAAATATATATATATATATATATAAATATATATAATAATAAAAATCCTCTCCTTAAAATAACAGTTTAATTAACTTTAAAATATCTGCAATAAATTATGCAAATTTATCTGCACAAAATTATAACATTTGTTTTTTAGAAACATCAAAATTTTAAAAGTTCATATCAATACATATAGAAGTCAAATTGCAATAATAATTTCATAGGGATATGGAAAATTTAAATTGAGACACGATATGGTAATAAAATGTTGATAATGTGCAAACTATGAAAATTACACATTTAAATAGTATTTTTTTCTTTTAAATTAATAGTTTCATAAATTTTAAAATATTCACATCAAATTATTTAAATTTAATTTTATGTATTTATATATAATCATGTTTCATGCTAAATAAAATTCTAAATATAAATGTAGAGTTGGCAGCAAAATTATTTGGGCGCTAGCAAAAAAGCTTATATAAAAAAATATACACTTAATACTGTTTTGTTAAATCAACACTTGTCGAATCATGTTGTTAGTCAGTCTAAAAACATGATTCGACAACTATTTATACAGGTTAAACTACAAAATTCATTTGTATTAATTCATTCAGTAATATATGAAATCTGCAACATATTAAACACATATGTATGGCGGTGTTTAGTGATGTAAAATCTAAAGAGCATTTAAACACTTATATACAGTGCGTTGCATGAATATAAACGGACCTTAGCTTTAAGAATTAGAATGGTATAGAAGAGTATTAAAAAAATATGAACAGGTGACAATTGATGCAAACTGTATGATTCAAGAAATTAAATTACGAGTCAAAACAACGAAAAACCAATATAAATTTTGAGAAGATAATTTTATTGAATTTATGACAAATATACATGTTGCATGAATTTAAACGCACATGTAAAAAATAAATAACTGAGTAACAAATACTGCATCCAATACTTTGTAAAGCCACCATGGGCTTCTAGAAGAGCCATTAAACACCTTGGCATTGACTGATATAGTGGCATGAGGTCATCCAAGCTGATTGTCTTCCAAGCTAACAGAATTGCCGATTTTAGTTCATCTTTCGTTTTAAACTGCCTTCCGTTTGCGTAAACACGACGAACTAGATTACCCCATACGTTCAAATCGGAGCTTTTTGAGGGCCAATCCAGAACTTCAATTTTATTGTCATGGAACCATTTTTTCACAATATGTGCTGTATGTACAGATGCACAATCTTACTGAAAAATATAATTTCTTCCAGATTTTTTGACTGCTTGACGGCGAGGTTCCTTGTGAGCATCTGGATATAACCTGCATAGTTCATACTGTTCTTCACGAACTCTAATTCGAAAGTCCCTTTAAAACCTATGGTTGCCCACACCATGACAGAACCACCTCCAGATTGACGTTTTGAACAGTACATTTATTCGGTTTTCATATCGTGCCAGTAGCTATGAAATCCGTACTGGCCATCAAGATTAAACTTTTTTTCATCTGAGAAGATGATTTTTTCCTAATTAAGTCGACCTAGAATCCATTTTCTTGCCCTTTCCAACCGCATATACTTGTGCCTTTGAGTGAGATGTGGTTTCGCCTTCATTTTCTTAAATTTAATGAATGTTGCAGCTTTGATAGTTCTCCATATATATTTTTACAATGAACACCCAGCTTGTATTGAGCCTTTATCTTCGCACAGGAAATATTCTTATTCTTTGCAGTGTTGCATATTCGACATTTGCGTAACTGGTGAGCTTTCCTGTTCGCTTATTATACGCTTTTTCCCCATATTTTGCTCCTTCCTTTATATAATTTCTCATTACACTCTCACTTCTTCCGATTCAGCGCCTTATTTCGCGATTGCTAAAGCCTTTACCACGCATAAAGTCGATTTTTATCCTCTCGTCTACTGTCAAAGTTTTTCCTCTTGCCATCCTGTACAAACTCCGTAAATTGTTTACTCAAGCATTAAAACTGATTTTAGAGAATTTTAGCAATACGACTATTAGTGTTTTAATTTAATTCCAGTGGCAAAATACAGAGTGCGTTTAATTTCTTGCAACAAACGAGAAGCAGGGAAAAATTAGAAAATGCTTAAACATTCATTACATAAGCTTACACGAGCCTAAACATACTTGCTCAAAGTACCCTATTTAGTCGTTAGTCATATACAATAACTGTAAGTGGCATTCCTTCTTTTAAAATTTAAAAAATTATATTTCTGGTTATTGGAAAAGGTGCGTTTATATTCATGTAACGCACTGTAATAATCCTTAACACGGTATAATACATACTAAATAGTGCATAAGATGTATAATTGAATAAAATAAATAAAAAGAAGCATTCAAATTACCCTATTTATGGTATTTCAATAACGAATTGCATTCTAAAACTTCAAAGTTATAATAATACATACGATATATATAGCAACATAATAATTGTAAAACTACATGGAACCACACAATAAAAATTAAATGATTCCATACTGTAAGAATAAAATCATCAGACAAATTTATGCTCAATTATATACAGGGTGTTTCAAAAGTCCCGCATCGCCCTCCTATCTTGAAAATGAATCGGAATTTTGAAAAATGGCGAAACATGTATCTAATGAATTCGAGAGATACCTTGTTTGGTGAAAAAGGTTTGGGTCCGGGGAAGCTAGGGAAGCCGCTAGGGAGGGCAACTTTAAAATTTCGAATAGGAAGATATGTCTCGTGAGGATACATTCCTGGAAACATCTCTTCAAGGCAATGAATCTGATATAAATAGTTTCACATTACAATGATTATTAAAGGAGATTCATAAGCTTGTAGACTTTTGAAATGTGGAATTAATACTTATGTATCCCCTTGAATAATCAATACAGGAAAGAACTACTTACACTAAATTCATTGTCTTGAACAGACGTTTCCAGGGATGTATCACAAGACATACTTTGCCTAAAAATGTTTGGGCCCGCGCATAGGGCTGGTAGGAGTGCCGTTAAGGAATATAACATTAAAATTTCTAATGGGAAGGTGTGTCTTGTGATATATCCCGTGAAACATCTCTTGAAGACAATGAATTTTGTATAAATAGTTTTGTACTGCAGTGATTATTAAAGGGAATACATAAGTATAAAATTCACATTTCAAAAGTCTAGAAACTCATGTATGTCCTTTAATAATAATCGTAGGGGAAACTATTTATATCAAATTCATTGACTTGAAGAGACGTTTCCAGGGCGCATCACAAGACATACCTTCTTATTTGAAATTTTAAAGTCAAATAGCCCCCTAGCGGCCAATCCCTCCCTAGCGGCCGCACTGCCCCCCCCCAAACGTTTTTCACCAAAAGATGTGCCTCTGGAATTCATTAAATAAGTGTTTCCCAATTTTTCAAAATTCCGACTCACTTTCAAGTTAGGAGGGGGGGGGACACCCTGTATATATATATATTTGTGTATATGTATTTCTATTTTTTTTATAAATTATTAATGCTATTTAGTCTTAGTTCTTTTTAAATCTATACTATAGTCTAACAGGATATATAATTTAGTTAAAATTAAGTGTTTCTGGTTACTGTGGATTCCAGGCGTATTTAATTATTATATTTTAACATACAAACTTGGCACACATAAAAAAAACTGACGAAGGTACTACCAGCTTGCTTCCGCTAATTTTATTATAAAAATAAAATTAATGAAAACTAATACCTCGGAGGTAAAAGCCTTGCTTTTTCTCAAAGGAAGTAACACGTGATTTGCATCAGAAGAATAAAGGCCCTGTTCTTTCGAAACATGTAGTGCTTTCATTAATTTTATGGGATGTGAAGAAGTTTTTAAGTTTAAATATTTATTGTACAATAGTTCCTTAATTTAATATTTAATTTTATGTTATTCTTTATTTTGCTTCATTTACAAAAATGTTTTAAATATATTTACATTTAAATTTAAAAATTGTTGCGTTTGCGCATATAATTTTAATGTATCTTATGTATTATAATGTATCTAATGTATTATATATATATATATATATGTATATATATATTAAGTAATTTTAATGTATTATATTTTTTCACTCTTTTAAAATATATCAATTTCATATATTAGGATTTCTCAAATATAGGCCTAATAACTCATACATATATATATATACTAGTGGCACTATATTTAAATGAATTATCAAAATTCCTTTTCATTAAAAAATAATTTAAAAAAAAAACACTAAAATTAGTCGAAAACTAATTTAATGTTAGCACTACGTTCGGTAATGTTTTTCCCTCTATCAACAGGAGAAGTCTGGGACTCAACTGCCTACGGCAACAACTTACCTGTATTTTTTTTTTCCTGCTGTCCGCCAAGAAGAAGTAAGGTTAGTTCCGTTAGTTATAAATTTCGCGAAATCCACTCAAACTAGATTGTTTCACAAAATCTGTTATGGGTGCATAGTGGGAACACATAACCAATCCACACATAGAAATTAATCTTACTGAGATAATAGGATAAGGTTAAGCTTTGAAATGTAGTGAACAATTTACGCATCAAAGTTCGTTGCTCCAGCTCTCATATATTTCCCAAGATAAATTTAGCACTAAAAAGGAGGTTCTCGAAATTGCCCCCCTCGTAACGCCCAAAAATCGAACATCACAAAAAACAAAAAATAGATTTTTGTAAATTTCCTAAAGAAGACGCATATCTTTCTAATTTTCAATATATTTGTACAATTTTCGGTAGAGCTGTACTCAAAAATCAGGAAATTTGCGAAATTTCACCTCGAAAATCGATTTCTCCATTATTTCTCTTAAAAATCAAAAATTCCAAAATCGCAGTTTTTTTTTTTTTTCTTGTGTAGTCTAGTTTCTCCAGATAGAATTTCTTCACCGTGAAATAATTTGGATCTGATTTATATTTACAAACGTGTTTCGGTCTCCAGCCGAAATATGTTTTTTCTAACGTAACTTCGACAGGCATTTTAATTCATCGCTGAAATGGAACAAATATTTAATGTCAGCAAGTAAGTTCTGTACTAAAGCTGTGCCTATGTTTTTTAAAGAAAACGGTTCTGTCTCATAATTTAATATTACTTTACTTACAAATTATTTTAAAATTAGCAAAAGTACAATTTTGTTGTTTTAGAATGTGGAAATAATTTTATATTAACTTATTAATTTTTATCCATAGACTTACTATTATACTGGACGAAGTATTCTTTAATTGATTCAGATGATTGCCGGGAGAATATTTCGACAATTATCGCTTTATTGGTGATTATTTGTTTAGAATATTAGTTATTATTATTGTTAAAATATAAAGCAAGCAAATCTTACGAAAAACATTACATTTTCAACTTTTCATTTTTTTTTCTTTAATTTAAAACAATAATATAGACATCCGTATAAATTCCATCATTTATTATAAAATGAATATTGCATTTCTTTCCTTTTTATTTATTAAGTACGAAATTAATATTTTTTTTACAATATGCGATTTTGCGTTGTCGCCATTTATGGTATTCCACCTTGAATTTTAAATGTCTTCCAATGTCGGAGTAAAAAAGAAAAAAAAGAAATGAGCATGATATTATATTATTACTAAAAATAAAGTTAAAGTTTCTAGAAAAAAGTTGGCAATTATAATAAATTAAAAATTAGGAAAGGCCTGATTTATTTTTCATAATGAGCAAATAATTAATAAAATTGATTAAAAAACATACTTTGTTAATAATTATTTTAGTCATCAAATGAAGTATTTTAAAAGCGTTGTGTTCTGAGGCATTAAAAGTATGTGAGATCTTCAAAATTCTATCTGTTGAAGGAAAATATGCTTATAATTAGAAAATTTCAGAAACCATTTATATTTCGGAAACCTATTGGAGTAAACTATTAATGGGAAATTAGTAATGCTTGACAAATGCCTTTCTGTCTTCAAAATATATAAGATTTGCTTAAAATCATTTAACGTAAACGAAGTTACAGAATTTTACAGAATAATAATTTAATATTGTTTCTATTCTAAAATCTGCAGTTTCCAAATTTATATATAAAATTGCGTGGAAGGAAATTAACGGTTTATTGCTTTGTCTCGATATAAGAGATAATGAGATTTGAAATTCGTAGTACTGCTAATAGGTTTGTGGGTAAAATACGCAGCAATATATAAAATTAGAAGAAAATACTATATGTGATTAGTTAGAAGAATAGTTACTTTTGTAAACAAATGAGTTGTATACGTTATATACATAATATTTCTTATGCATATTATATTTGTAATATAATATTTTCTGGTGTGTCAATAATATCTTTTGTATCTTATCATTGTAATATGTTTGTTTATCTTATTTCAGATACAATTGACAATGCACTTTTTCTAGATAAATATATTTTCTTGAGTTAAAAACGCAAACCATATATAAAAGTTATAATAAAAGTATATAAAAAAACGATAAGTACTATGAAGGTTAGTTGTAACCTTAGCTTTTTTATTTTGGATAGGAAGCCTTCTCCAATCATATCTATATAGGATGTATTATTTAAATTCATTTTTCTTCGTTTGTTATTGTTTCCTCGTATACTTTGGTGGGTGAAATATGAATAAATAAATGTCATTGAATGAAACATTTCAAAATTTTTAATACTCAAAAAACATAAATGCATTTAATTTAGATTATTACCACTTCTCGGTGGATTTTGCAGAAAATTATCCATCTGGAAAAAGCCTATTGAAAGAATATTTGCTACAGAATTAATAAAAGAAGTATATGATAATGTGTATCTATGTATTGTATTTTACTTGGAGATGGTCTAAATTGGAACTTTCGGTCGTGCTAATCGATTTTTTTTTTTTTTTTTTTTTTTTTAGAGCGATGATCCTGTAAGTTAGTTGGATATATTAAGAAAAATCTTTTTTACAACTTTAGAATTTACAGCGCAATCAAGTTTTAAAATGAGAAAATTATTTCATATGGTTTTCTTTCATATTAAGGAGGTTTCTGCAGTTCAAGTAAGGTATTTCACATCAAAGAAGATTTAAATTCTTTTTTATAAAGCGTTTATGTATATAGACAGATAAATATAAATATATATGTATTGTTGCGTACTTGGGGGTTCGTGAGTTGTCCGAGAATGAAAGGCTAAACGTACAAAAAATCAGTAATTTATTCACAGAAAGTTCCAGAAAAATGCAGGTCTATAAACCAAGTATCAGCTTCAATTCAACTAGTAAACACAGCTTATACAACAGCTGTCAATAGCAAATCCACAGTACAAACTGTATAGCAATAACACTTAAAGCAAGTCTCTTTCAAAGAGGCTCAAACAATACAGGCATTAGCGAAGCTGGCCGAGATCTGAACTGAACTAACTGCCTTGGCGAGAGAGCGCTCCTTATATACTGTTCCATGGAACCCAGATTTTTCGAGAAAACTCTAGAAAGTGGTCAACCAATCAACTTACAGCTTCCATATTTGGTATATCCCTTATAAGGATTTTCTCGCCAAGGTCGCCAAAAAAATCGCCAAGGTGGGAAAAAGTCGCCAAATTTGGCGCCAAATCCATTACCTGCCTTATTGGGCTTTTTAATGCGTTTTTAAGGGGAAATAAGGCTATTTCAACGCTAAAATGACTAGAAATGGACAAAATTAGCACTTTATCAACTTACTAAGCCTCTTTGAAAGAATTTATACAAAAATAAACACAATTATTTACAATTTTGTAACAATATATATATATATATATATATATTGATAGATAGATAGATAGATTTAATTCATTTTGATATTAACCTCAATTGTGCTTTATTGTTAAACTGTCTGTTTAGGGGGAGAGTTTTGATCATATAAAAGCAGGCTGTAACACCGCACGTATGTCTCAAGCCGTACAATATTTTTGAATATATATATATATATATATATATATATATATATACTTTTCTTAAATGAAATAAGTTTTACTTTAGTTCAAGTTGTACAATTTTTGGTTTTCATGTAAGTTTATTAAAAGTAATTTTTGTTTCATATTTTTAATATATTGTGTAATTAAAAACATATTTTGAAGATATCTTATACATTTATGTGTGTGTGTTTGTGTATTATTATTATTATTATTATTATTAATATTACAATGTTTGTATAATGCAAGAAACAGTATGATGAACTGTTATCATAAACCATATGTAAACCAAAATATAGATATAACCAATAATAATCTTATTAAAAATATGGAAAATTCCATGATACCATCATGATTATTTTTTCCAAAATACGATATAACAAGTAAGAAGCTGATTAAAAATACAATGCGGAATATATATATATATAGAGAGAGATGGGTTACAAATTAATGTGCCCGCTTTCGGTTTACCAGGTTTAGTTAAATGTCTTACGACATACTTGAAATATACTTCTCTAGGTTTATTTGCGTGACGTAGATGTTTGGTAATATTATCGCTCTCTTTTACAGAGATATAAAGGTTTGTTTAAATAGTTTAAAAAAACAAATGCGTAATTTTAACTATAACTTACGGGACTTTAAACTACATTTAACATCATATTCAGATATATTTTGAGAAAAAAAAATTAAAACAATAATCTGCAATTATAAAATAAATTTTTAAACTATTCATGAATATTGAGCATTTGCTCGACATTATTTGTATCTGACCATGCTTTAACGCAAAAAAAAAAAAAAAAAAAAAAATCCGTTTGTATATAATAGAGAAACGTTCAGTTTAACTTAAATATATATATATATATATATATATATATATATATATATGCAAATATTTATCACAAAAATTCACAAATTTATCTGCGAGAGAAATAATAGTTTTCAGTTATTTTGTGTCTAATAATTTTAAAGTTATCCTGTTTACTCATGTATATACACGCATGCATGTCTATTAACATAAAAAAAACGAAATAAAAGAACCAGAAAATATTTACATACAGTAAAATGTCAAAGTCGAATATTTTCCTGATTACAATTATTTCCTTACATTAAAATTATTCGAATGTAATAATATTTAGTTTATTTAGTCATAAAAAACAATCACAAAAATATTTTTCGTTAGTGATTCTGATAATAAATGCATTCAAATGACGAACTTTGTACCGTCAAAAATATTTGAAAAAAAAATTTGTAACATTTAATTGAAAGTATTAAAATCATGGTATTAGTTTTTTTTTTTTTTTTTTTTTTTTTTTTAACATTGAATAAATGTCCAAAAATTGTGTTTGCACATCTACAATATTTTTTTTTTTCATTCTCATAAAACTAAAAAAGAAAATACTTATTAATAAGTTCTTTAACAATAATGTATAACTGATTGTCATTAAATACGTGAATGTAGAATAATTTGCTAATTAGGTCAGTCAAAGTACTTTTCATTCACATTCATATTAAAACTTCTGTATTTTTAAAGGTCATATTGGCAATGTTTAATTTCCAGACAATGCGTTACGTTACCACAAATTAGAATATTGTAATAATAACCATAATTAATTAGAAAGTATATGTTTTTGGACATATTGGATGAGGAATGAACGGTCGGTTCCTCACAATGAAACAACTGAAAAATTCGTGATAAGGTAGAGATAATAATATATTTTGAAATGTTTGACATCAAAGTATTAAAATTTTGATACAGAAACCACATTTTACTCACAGACACATAAATGTTTCAATAGTTATGTGGAGTTTTAAAACAGTGTATTACATTACTATAACACATTCTGACACAATTTTACATTATCATCTAATAATTAATTTTGGTCATTAAGCACGCTGTCTAAACAAATTGATTGAGTGGGAAATATTTTAAACATATGCACTGTCACCTCGTAATGCTCTTCATAATTTTTAGAAATAGAAGTAACTGAAAATATTTCTAAATAAGCATTGACTTTCGTTTAATGGGAATTAATAATTTAATGTCATCACGTTATTTACAGTTATTTACGCCACGTTAAATTTGCTTATAAAATATGATAAGTGTCTCTGATTAATCACCAAATACATTCAAAATTTCATTAATAATAAGTTTTAATAACGAAAGTAATATTTAAATTAAATATTACTATTATTTGTTAAGAGCACTTCGTTAAGTCAATCTTATCGAATGATGAGATTTATTTAAACTTAAAAACATTTTCACACACCAAAATGTTAAGGAAAGCATTACCGGTTTTGAAAGGACATGGCCTTTCTTCTTCAGGTGCAAAAGACGTGCTACTACTTTGGAGGCAAAAGCAAGACTGCCTCCAAGTAAAAGTGACTTTTCTACTTCTGGTATTTTGCGCTTGAATAAGAACGTCCACATCCTTTCGAAACTGGTAGTGCTTTCATTATTTTTATGGTGTGTGAAGAAGTTTTTAAGTTTAAATATCGATTGTACACCAGTTCTTTAATTTAGTATTCACGCGTTTTAGTCACGTAAGGTATCTTACTATGGCGTTTAAAATGGACTCAAGTGGTAAATATGCGTAGCATTATTCACACCTTATGAGGACAGAGAGGGCGGATTTTTGAGAAGGAGTAAGGTTAGACTTTTGTGGACGATTATTAGTGGAAATAATGTCAGATAAAAGGAAATGAAGAGGTTCAAACTGGCATTCCACTCTTAACACTGCTCGGCATGAAAATTGCCTCTGACACAATTTTAGCATATTCTTATGTAAAATAACCTCCTGAATCCGAATATGACCAACCACCCACCATTTCCTAGATACACCCCGCCTTCATTTTTTATCATTGTTTGGTAATTTTATACCCATCAGTTTCATTTGGAGAAAAACGATGATTATTTTAACCGTTAAATGTCTTCTGACCTGAGGAGCTACTGTGGTAGAAAGTTCTAAAACACGAACATTTGTAGTAAGGAGGAAATATGAGGGGATTTGAGCCCAGAAAGCAAAAGAAAAACAATAAAAACAATCAGTTTCTATTTCTTTCTTTTTTTTTTTTTCGCAATATTTCTCTTATTTTTAACATATTCCAGATTCCAGTTTGCCATTGTCTTACTAAAACACCCCAAATATTAAAAACTATACACTGAATTTTTTTTTCAAAATGTTGATGAATGGAGTAGAGTCTCAAAGCACTCGCAAGAAAGTTTGACTGATTCACTGTGCGACGTTTGCTTTCAATAACTCGCACGTTAAATGTTTTGGGCAATAAAACATGAACAGTAAAATCTCCTGCTTTGACACATGTTAAAGGTCATTGCTCTTATGATTGTAGTCGTCAGTCGTTATCTACCTTTAGTACACATTTTGCGATAAGAGAGTGAACTTTATGGTGTTCTCGATGGTGGTGATCTTGTGTGGTGAACTTTAACACATGTCAAAGGAGGATATTTTACTGTTCATGTTTGACTGCCAAAAACATTTAACGTGGGAGTTACTGAAATCAAAACTCTTTAGCTGCTCAGGTCAGAAGACATTTAACGGTTAAAATAATCATCGTTCCTCTCCAAATCAAACTGTTGGGTATAAAATGTCCAAACAATGATAAAAATCAGGGAGGGTGTGTGTCTAGAAAACGGTGGATGATTGGGCAAAATGGTAATCATATTCGGATTCAGGAGGTCATATTACATAAGAATTTGCAAGAATGGTATCAGATTTTTTTTTCAGAGCAGTGTAATCGTCTACAAAAGTCTAACCTTACTCCTTCTCAAAAGTCCACCCACTCCGAATTAAACACCGCCCCGATTTCATTGACACAAGAGCTGATAAACTGGGACAGACTGTTCTACTCAACAAATCGGATTATATTTCCCGCGTTCAGTCCTTGCTTACTTCAGGTACCTGTTCGAAAGTTAAGAAAGATCCATCTAATGATCATCTTGATCAAGATAAATACCACGTTAAAAATCTGTTATCCTTAAAGATCATACAAAAAGCATGGTAATTCCTTCTGTTGCTAACTGTGCTCATTTCTTTGCACTTTCCAAAGTTCATAAAGCCACTCTCTGCTTTTGACGTATTGTGTCTAATATTGGTACGGTTTCTTATAATTTTGCTCAATTTCTTTCAACATCACTTTCTCATCTAACTACTCCTAACCTCCATACTCTAAAAATCTCGTATGACTTTGTGGACAAACTTAAATGCATCTCTCCCTCTAAATATACTTTTATTTCTTTAGATGTTAAACCGCTTTTTACTAATATTCCTCTTCAAGGTGCTCTGGTTTGTTTGATAGAAGACTACGTGAATTCCATTATTCTTCTATTGAAATTGAGGAGCTAAAAAATTTAGTCCATTTGTGTATCAGGCAAACTGCCTTCATTTTTAATGGTGCTTATTATTCCCAAATTGAGGGTACGACAATGGACAGTCTTCTCTCTCCTTTGCTTTGCGACATTTAAATTCAATATTTTGAAGAAAACTCTTCGGAGTATATAAATTTTGTCACTGGTTTAGGTATGTGGATGACACTTTCGTTCTTGTTTCCCCTGATGTCGATTTGTCCAGTTTACTTTCTTTGGTCAATTCGATTGACCCATGCATTCAATTCACTTTTGAAATTGAAAATGATTGCTATTTGCCTTTCCTTGACGTTTTTGTGAATAAAGACAAAGATTGTTTCTCAACTACTGTTTTCAAAAAACCATTCTCTGTCTCTCTCTTGCCGCATGCACTCTCTTACCACGCCCCTCAACAAAAAATGTTTGATTTTTATACTTCTGTTTTTCGTTCCTTACACATTTGTTCTGATCCGTCTAATATTTCGAAATAAATTAATTAGTTAATATCTCTTGATCTCTCTCGTGACTATAACCCCTCTATTATCGATAAAGTTTTATATAACTTTAAGGATCCTAAACATTCTGCTCAGGAACCGAAAGGTCACAGTCTCATCCCAGTTATTTTATCTTTTTATTCTTCACTCTCTTTTAAAATCTCTGAAATTATTTTACCGTTGGGTTTTAATGTCATTTACAAACCCGTAAAAAAAAATTAAATTATCTTCTCTTAAGGATCCCACTCCTACCAAAAACCGCTCTGGCATTCATTTAATTCCGTGTCTGTCGTGCAATTTAGGTTATATTGGTCAAACTAGGAGGCGTTTGAAGTACAGAATAAATCAGCACCACCCGAATGTTCATAATGAAGAGATTTCCAAACCTTCTATTGCTTTCCACTGCAGGGCTCAACATTTTGATTTTTCCAAAACTAACATAATTTCATCTCCTGTCTGTTCTTTTTATTTGGATATCCATGAAACATTTTACGTATTTAAAATTTCGAAAAATCTTGTTAATGATATTTCTTCCACTATACCCTTCTTTGATGCTTGGAAATTACTAACGTAACTTGGATTTTCGTTTAATTTTGATATTTTTTAGATTTTGATATTTTGTTAAATTTTTAATCTTATTTATTTATTTATTTTCTTGTTTTATTTTATAATTCTACTCACATCAGTAATTATATTTACATTCGACTTTATATGGTTTTTCTTTTCCCTGTAAACGGTTTTGTGCGTTGCCGCTTTGACTTTACACTCGCGCCTATTTTCTTTGCCTGATGAAGAGTCGTGTGATCTTTCGACCCGAAACAATTGTTGCGAGATTATTGCATTTTATGGTGTTTAATTAAAGTTTTGTAAGTAATATTTTAAAACGCCAGTTCTGTGGTGTTTTCTTATTAATACTGTATGTGGTCCGTTTTTGACACCACAGCTAAATCCCACCAAAGTTTGGAGGGGTTAAAATATTTGTAAAGCATTAGTTTGTCTCCATACACACTACATTTGGATTCCTGTGATATATTCTTGTAGAATATGCAAAAGACGATTTATGTCTAAAAACTAAGCGCGCAAACCATTTTACGACAATTGAAACAAATGTGTAGTCGATATTGATACATGTGTTCGAATCTTTGTCTTCCAATTGAAACATTCGCTTCTGTCATGTTGTAAAAAATTAAAGGTCGAACATGGAACTCTATAGTAAGTTCCACGTGATTTTGTATAACAATGGTTTTTGATCACATTATCTATAATATCTTGGAAAAAAAATTCATGCTTTTTTTCACAGTTTTATTTAACCACCTGTACAGGGCCGCCGCTAGGCATTAAGCAACTCAGGCAATGCCTGAGGGCGGCAGTTGTCTAAGGGCGGCACCCGAAACATTAAAACGAAGAAATAAAAGTAAAAAATTATGCAAGATTGAAAAAAAATATTTACAAAAATATACATTGATAAAAAAAGCCCTCTCCCCCACCTCACCCTCCTCACAAAAGAATCTAAATTGGTTGAGAAAACTGCTGCTAGTAAAATTCGTCAATAAATAAAACAAAATGTGTGAAAAGGAGGGTATGAGAAATGTGAAGGCACAAAGCCTTCTGCTTGGAATAGGAAACTATCTTTACATAGGTCTGATGTTCGATACCTTGGAAAATTTCAAGATAACAGATAACACCTAGATTACCTAGACAGATCAGAGAAAGCTTTGATCGGGAGACTACAGATGACTATGGTAGAACCTAGTCCTGTCGGTACGCAACAAAAAGCTATTACTAGCCGAATATTGTAAATTTGAAAATAAATAAGGGATATATACACCGTGACCAATAAGTTCTCATACACTTTCAAATTTTTATTACAAGAACACAAAATAAATCATACAAAAACGTTTTGTATCAAATTAAAGTAACAATCATTAAGTATCTTTACAATAAATCCTTTGGAATAATTCCGACTTTTAGTTTCTTAACGAGCTTAAGTCTTTTTTGAAATCGATCACATGCGGCACGCACGGCTTCCATTGACATTTCCTACTATATCTTTTGAATTACATTTTTAAATTTGCTCAAATCAGTGATTTTATAGTTATTCAGTTAGGAGAGCAAATATGACCACGCAAAATAATGAAGGGGGTTGATATCGGGGGAGTTGGGGAGCCATTCATTCTTTGGCAAAAAGTCAGCTAAATTTTGACTGCACCACTCCTGAACCACACGTGCGGTATGAGAAGGGGTACCATCTTGTTTGAAGCAGAAATATTCCGCCCCATACATTCTCTGGACATTTGGGAGTAAAACGTTTTCCAAAACCTCAGTTTTATAATATTAGGCATTGATTTTTAACCCCTTATCAACGAAGACTAACGGGAGTTTTCCTCTTTTGGAAATAGCGGTCCAAACCATCACAGACGAAGCATTTTGATAACGCGGAACGTAATGTTGGTTCTCAGGGATGTTATCAATAGAAACTGATCATACTCTGTCATTTTCGGGGTTGAGACTTTGCTGTAAACTGAATAGTTTCTCGTCTGAAAAGACAAATTCATCCCCAGCGTGCCAAGCAAGAATTTCTTCCACCTTTTGCTTCCATTTCATCTTAGCAGACTCTAAAACTCCGTGAATTTTAAGTTTTCTATAAACCTTGCACCCAAGGTCCTTTTTCAGAATGTTTAGCATTGACTCATTCGATATTTTGAGCTCTCGTGCTAATCTTCTAGCAGATCTTTATCCGTTTCGTCGTATCCTTTCCCTGACCCTTTTCGCAGCCTTTTTTGTCCGAACGGACCTCGGCCTGCCAGATCTTTTTCTGTCATCGACATAGAACGTCTTATTATACCTTCTGATAGTTCTGTAAATGAAATCTCTCTTCACCCCCAGGGCTTTGAAGTCTCTGAAAATTTCACCGGCTGCTCTTCTTTGACGAATTTATTTATCACAATTTCTCTCAATTTCTTCATTCTACCTAATTAAAGAAAAATTATAATTACTACGTCATATACACTTGGAATAGCTTTATAACTTACACTAAATTGCCTGCAAAATATTTGGGACTACAGCAAGACATATGTATAACTTTTTAACGTGCTTCAAAAGTTGTATGAGAACTTATTGGTCACGGTGTATATATACAGTGAAACTTGAATAATTCGAACTTGTTTAATTCGAAATTCTGGATAATTCAAATATTTTACTCGGTCCCTTGAATTTTGTATTAAAATAATGTTAAAAAATCGTGGATAATTCGAATTCTATTTTGGATAATTCGAATTTTTCATACGATTACTTTTAAAATGTTACTGTAAAATTTGTTCCCGAGATTTTTCTCAGCTAATATATTTTAAGTCTTTCAAAAGAAGGATAAGGAAATACAAAAGAAGCCCATAGCTAGTGCATCAGAAGATATGGTGTATATACATGAACTTCGAGGTTTTTTTTAATTGAATATCATGTCTAATGAAGAAGATTCTATTTTTGTATCAAGTCATATGCTATTACACAAAAATTGTACTTAAAGAAGAAATAAAAAACATCTGACAATTTTTAAAAAAGTGTTGAATAATTAAGCTCGTAAAAAATAGTGATTTAATGGTAGGGGGATGTAGAAGTATGCTTAGATATAAAGTTTATGTGTTAAATCTTTGATCGTAGAGTTTTAATTTTTTAATTTATCTATTTTTTTTTTTTTTTTTTAACAAAATAGTATATGTAATTCGAATTTTTGGATATTTCGAATTTTTCTCTGGTCTCTTCAACTTCGAATTATCCAAGTTCTACTGTATATATATAGCGTATTAAATTCTACATGGGTGATCTTAAAAAAAAGACAAAATTATTCTACAAGTATGAAACAGAATAGAATCCATCAGTGGGAAAGGAAAATAAAACACTGAATTTGAGCTACAACATTTTAAAGGAATCATTAAGTTTAAACTAAACTCTTTTACTTTCCTAACATATTATGTAAGGAAAATATTGTAATCATGTCAAAAATTTATGAGATTTTGGCGTTTCTACACGTTGTCCCCTGAGTTCATTTTTACTGTTTTTAGGATGATGTGCGTGTGTGTGAGTGAACACGATAGCGCCTAAATACTTTGTAAATCATCATAGAACGAACTCTATTATTTTGGTGAATCTAGAACTCATAGATTTTTACAGGGACACAAATAAAGGAATTCTTTATCACTATGACCTATGGGCCTATTTTTTTTTAAATGCGATAGCGTCCAAACGCCTTATTCGTCTGAGATGAAATTTTATACACATGTTATATGTCATTACGCACGAACTGTAAAATTTTCGTGAATCTACTACTTAAGATTTTTTACAGGGACACAAGGAAAAATTCCTTATCATTATGGTCTACGGTTTCAATTTTTTAAAGTGCGATAGCGTCTAAATGCCTTACTCAATTGAGCTGACAATTTATACTCATATTATAGGTCACAGTCACACAAACTGCATAGATTCACATTCTAATAATAAGCAGCAACAAGAATCCCGTAGGATAACAAGCATAAAGGAGTAAGAGAAAATCTGACTACCAACCCCTTATTGAAATCAATTTATACGCATTCCTATTATAAAATTAGTCTCTAAAAATGTCATAATTAAATTTTTAGCTTAAGACGAGCAATTTAAAAAATGATATCATTGGAAAACGTTATAAATTCTGTAATGTTACTATCTGCCAATACATGAAGAATAAAAACTAGTATGTTGTGGCCACCACAAGACTTTCTTCTATATTTTCCTATACAAATTCACTCAGTAACAATATTTAAAAAAAAAAAAAAAAAATTAAGATTTTTTTTCCCAAGGTTTTTTTTTTTTTTTTTTTTTTTTTTTTTTTGTTAAAAGTATAAAAAACGATAACTTTGTTTTTAATTATCATATATTTATAGTTCAACCATTTCTTTTAAAGGTATTGACGAGACCTTCCGAAAGATACCCATCTTGAAAATTTACTCCCCCCCCCAGGGGGAAGGGAAGCGATGCCCCCACATGCAATTTTTTTTTCCTAATTAACTACTACTATTATCAATAATTCATATTAATTTTACAATCACAGGTTAAGAAAAACTCTCATTATGTACATTTATAAGAAATTTTGTCCTATACTGCCATGTTAAAAATTTAGAAAAAATATGATCACAGCGCCACCTGTTGAGCGATTGATCCCCAAATCTAATCAGCACCAGTTTATGTCAGGGGCCAACTAAATACCAAGTTTAGTTAAATTTCGTTAAAAAAAAAAAAAAAAAAAACTTCTTTTTTCCTAAGTTTTTTTTTCGTTAAAAGTAAAAAAAAAAATCGATAACTTTGTTTTAAATTATCACAGATTTATAGTTCAACCCTTTGTTTTAAATTATCACAGATTTATAGTTCAACCATTCGTTTTAAAGGTATTGACGAGACCTTTCGAAAGATACCCATCTTGAAAATTTACTCCCCTCGAGGGGGGACTTCCCCCCCAGGGGGTGGCGAGGTTCCTACACATACAAAAAAAATTTCTCAGTTGAATATCTCTATTATAAATAATTCTTGTAAATTTCATTATGATTACTAAAAATAATTCTCTTTATGCCCATTTATACAAAATTTTGTCCTATATCCCCATGTTAAAAATTTAGAAAAAGCGGGATGGCAACGCAACTTGTAAGACAATTTTTACCAAAAGTTGATAGGCACTAATTTATGTCAAGGTGCAATTACATACCAATTTGTATGAAATTCTGTGCAGTAGTTCATGAGATACAGTTGCCACAAAATTTTGTCACACACACACAGACTGACAGACAGACATACATTTTCTAAAAATGGTCAAATCGTATTCTACATCTCTCAAAACGTGTAAATCCATCAAAAACCCGAGATCGAAATTTTTTACGAATTCAATACTTTCTTCTGTTGAATATAGAAGAAAGTAACAAGAAATTTAATACAACAATACCGCTAATATTTTACATGATATCAATTTCAAAAGTTTTTCATAAAATAAATTTAACGAAAAATTTGTTTTAGTTAAATGACGTTTTCAATAAATATAGATGAAATCTTTCATTTTCATTCTAGAAATGGATAATTACTTACCGGTTGATAACTTTCCTTAAAACATATTACTCGAATTTTTGTGCTTAAAATAATAAAAATGCTTTTCAATAGATTCGACAGTGATGTAGGATTTTTGAGGCCGGTTGACAACGCTAGGGTCCCAGGCATATGGGTGGAATGTCTTCAGTGGGAGGTTTTCTAAAGGGTCCTACCCGTATTTACGCGAGTTTCGAAGAAAACCACAGAAAACTATGAACGTCTAGGTGGGTGAGTTCGACCTGGAATTGAACCCGGCACCTCTCATCAACCAGCTTTGAGCGCAGAACCACTCTGCCGCTGGTGGGCCATTAGATTCGTCAATGTATTTCCTATTTGTTTTACAAACCTGTGTAAAGTTTCGTGTGCCTAAATCAATTTATTTTGAAACCATTTTTTATGCAATGTTTAATTAGTCTACTTAAAGTTGCGGATTTTAAAAATGTGACAACACGCGAAAGTGAAAGGGGGGGGGGATACTAAAATTTTAGAATAGATCTAAATGAAGACCGTGAATTTTTTAAACATTTTATTTTTAATGACTAAGAAGGGAAAATGGAGTTACCATTATAAAAAGAAAAACTTCAACTGACAGAAAATTTCGAGTTATAAAAATTCGTCTAAGCAAAGTTTCAGCATATAAAGGGGCGGCAAATTGGAGCTTGCCCGAGGGCGGCAGCATACCTAGCGACGGCCCTGCACCTGTATAACCTAATGAAAATTAGTTTTATCTATAAGATCAAAGACAATACATTAATATAATTTTAAAACAATTTCTTTATTTCAGTTGTGTTATATGTCACCGTTTTTCGTTTTAATAAAGCCTGTTATTAAATAACTGAAATACTTCGTAATATTTCCCTGGTTTTATAACAGTCTCTCTCTCATATATATATACACATTTAGCTTTACTATATGTGTGAGAACAAAGACAAGGTAAAAGGAATGGGCTGCTTTTCAGTTATAGGCCACTAAATATTTTTTTTCTGTTACTAAGTTCTCCTCTTTTTAATAAAATAACTAAATCGGTGATATTTTACAGTATTTGCCTGGTTAAGATTTACCTGGTACCATTAAAAAATGTTGTATTATAAAAAACATAAGAAAAGGTTTTTCTGTTATACACCATTTAAATGTTTTTATTCTTCTTAGAGACATTGATTTTTTTATTATGTACTGAATTAGTTTCACTTAACCATTAAACTCACATATTTCTTAAAAATATTTTTTTTCTAATTTTCAAACTTATAACATTGGATTCTTAAACATAACTTTAAGAAGAAAAATATAACAAATAAAAAGAAACGAAAGTATTTTGCTACTAAAAAACATGCTAATTTCCCAGAAAAGAAATATTTGTTAAAAACAGTCATTTAAATAACTTAAACTGTCGTTTATAAAACTTTTGCGCGTAATTTATCTGCATAAAAACTTATTCTTTTTATGCTTTTTGCTTCCACTTTTCCCTTTAGGACAAACTATTTTCCTCTAAGTTCAGAAAACAAATATTCTTTACTAATACAAAAAACATAGTAAAGATAATTTCTTTTACGTTAGATTACCCGAGTAGAATTGCTAAACTACTAAAACATTTTTTTTTTTTTTTTTTTACTTCTCAGTATTTTACTAATATAAGCAAAACCTTTTAGAAATCAAATATTCACTTGAATAGTTTAGGGGAAAAAAAAAAGCCCTAAATTATTTTAAGGTGAAAATCAATTTAATTTACTTTATCAATTATTAATTTCATATGACAATTACAAAAAGAAAAAAGTCTCATGAAGAAATTTAACATTAAATAATGGATTTATGTTTGCAATAAACAATTAATCTCGCGAGAATGTAAGGCATGCTAAAGTAACAAAATATAAATGTATCGAAATTTATATAAGTAATAGCGTAATAAAAGGATTTTACAAATTAGTCCGTAGATTATCTGTATATTTTATATAAATAAAAGATATGACCGTCTGTATGTGTGCATTATAGAGTATAGGACAATGAGTGAAGAACTACATAATTTATAAAAGGGTTGCTTTAAATAGGTAGGGATGCACCTCTTTGATTTTTTTTTTTTTTTTTTTCGAATTTTATATTATATTTTGAAAATTTTTCATAGATTCTTTAAGTTTACGTTGGCTGTTCTATCTAGTTCAGGTAGCATATTATACAAATGAAAAAAAAAAAACGAATATATATATATATATATATATATATATATATATATATATGATAAAATTTAAATATAGGATGGAGTAAAACTTGAATATATAGAACTAGAAAAATATATAGAACTAGAAAATATATAGAACTAGAACAGATTTTTTATAAATCAATGCACAAATGCAGCAAAAGGAAAGATAAAACTATAGAAAATAAGCAAAATTATTAAAGTCACATGAAAATGTTCTATGTTAATAATGGAGGGTGGTTTTCACTTTTCCATATTCTAATGACTATTCGAATTTGACCAGGCATGTATTTATATATTCTTGTATTTTATATTGATGCATTATATTTTGTGCTTGATTTCTGAATTTAATTGCTTTTTATGCTTTATATTATTTAATATTCGTTTGCTGCATGGTCTTGCTACCATCTGTGAGAAGTTAGGGGCTAGAAACGTGTTTTTGGTTAAATTACAAGCGTTTCGTCAGAAATGTTTTATATTCCTTACCCAGGTAGCACAGTATGGTATTTTCAACGTTGAACAAACGGCAATGCATTCCGTTGAATTATCGTTTTTCCGTAACGTTAATAATCTGAAAATATGTCTCGTTGATTTCCTCATCTTTCAACGGTTGTTTTAATACATTTTACAACGTAAAAAAACCGTTGTAAAAGGGTTGTACGAAAACGCAATACTGTCGTTTTTTTTATAACCTAAAAAAAAAGTTGTAAAATGGTTGTTCAGAATCGTAATACTGTCGTGCTTTTTATATCAGTTTTCAACGGCTTTTCTTATGTCTTATAAACGTTGAAATCCAAGAAAAATAGCTATCTCCATATATCCATTGAATTTTTGTTTCTAAAATATTGCTAACAATTTTAAAAAGAAAAAATTAAAAAAAAAAAAAAAAATGGAACATTCTTTTTTATTTAATTTTGAGACCTTTTTTATTTCTAATTTATTACTTTTTTTTAATACTCAATATACGAAAATATTAGATTCGTAAAAATTTTCAACTTCCGTTTTTCGAGGAAAGCTAAATTTCATAGCATATACAACTCCACAAAATATAATATGTGAGACAACCAATATAAAAACGAATGCTGAATTAGTTAAGACTGTGTATCATCCGACAGGTGATGCTCTCATTACTCACTTTCAGAGATTTTTACATGACATCTCAACATCAGTTAATTAAAATTGCTGCAAATTCTGTATATAAAACCATTATTCTGAGAAGCTGTATAAAACTTTAGTGCATGTTAAATAACATTATATATAGATTATTTTTTCAGTAAATATGAAAAAAGTAAAATTTTACAAAAGTACAGTTTTAAAAAAGAGTATTAAATATTTAAAGTTAGATCGACCCTTGAAAATTTAAGACAAGAATTCAAACATAAAATTAAAGAAGGGAAAAAGAAACACTCACTTCATTACTTGAAAAATCTTGTTTAAATAAATACAGCATCCAGAATTAGACGAGAACTCTGTAATTTTTAATATTATGCTAGCAGGTAAACACACCCAAAACCAAAGAATATTATAACTTTGAGCTTTTAAGGGAATTTACCAGCTAGCAAGTTGTTTGGAAATTACGTAAAATGTCAGAAAACTTTCGTACCATTTTAACAGGAAAGCGATATTCATCTTCTTTCACATCACATTCACTTTCAAAATGGCGCGCGTCGTATCGTAAGACGCTTTTAAGGTTTGCCACTATATACTTGGCGATTTCCCATGTAGAACAGGAGGGAGAAAGCGTACAATATGATTACCTTCGTTAGCTACGGTTTCCGAAAGCCAAAGAACATTCTACTATACTTGTTAATATAATTTGCCAAAAGATTCCCTTCTTATCATGTTAGAAGTTTTTTCGCAGCACACCATATCTTCTAAAACTCTAAAGAAAATTATATTATAACACGCACATCCCGCCAATTCACCATCGTGTATCGATATCAAGTTGAAGAGATTCAACGTCATTTGACAGAAATAATGACTTATAAAAAGCACCTATTAATTCGTTGAAAAAACACATTTTTTTTAGAATCAAAAAGGAAAACAAAAACTAATAAAATACTTATTTTAAAACGTCGAAAAAATAACAGAAAAAGTACAACCATAAAACAACGTTTGTTATAGGTTTTCTTTATTACTGAGTAAATATTCGAAATTGTTCAGTGAGAATATTGCGAAATAAAAACTATTTTTCAACGAACATAAAATAACGTAACCAATTTTTCACTGTTCAGACTTATTTGCAACGCTATAACAACGTTATGTGTTACCTGGGTACCCCACATGGGGAAGCTCCCCTGATCCAGGCCCTCATCTGTTTTGTGATTAATGTTTCATCTGACTTTAATCATTTTGCTTATATATATATATTGTGTGTGCTTGATGTCAACCTAGATGTAAACTAAACTGTAATATCAAAGCTGTTTAATATTGGATTTTGGATCCCGTTGGAAAATATGACATCATTTACTTATTTGTTCAATATTCTAATAGAGTCATACTCGTACAGTTTTATACATGTCCGTATATATATATATATATATATATATATATATATATATATTTCTTTTTAATTTAAATCTATGAAAATATATGTATATATTTAGAGAGAGAAAAACATCTGCTGCTTTAAAAAAATGAAGCTGCGTTTTTTCACACCAATGGTTATTATTATCATTATAATTTTGTGCGTTGTTAACCTGGAGTTCCACATGTAAGCTATGATGTCATTTATTTAACATGTTTCATTTGTTATATTAATGAAGTTAAAATAGTTGAATTTGTTATATTAATTAAGTTAATTAAAATAATAGTTCAACATTTTAAAAGTAAAGAAATAAAGAAAAGCTATTTAGGCAAATTCAACTGTAAACAATATTTTGATAGGATTTTTCATCATCTTATGACCTTTACTATTAAAATGGCATACCTTAAATAATATAACACGGCGCACCATTCTTCTAAGAGTACTAGTCGCAGTTAAACTGGAATACTTTTTCTCATAAATTGTGAAATATATATTTTTTTAACATTTATCAGTTTTCTAACTCTATTCTAATTTAGGGTTAGTTTTTTTTTTTTTTTTCCGTTTCACTTGTTTGAAAATCTTTGACTTGGAACGTCGAGCCTCCGCCCGTGCTATTTATTTTAGAAATGTAAGAGAATTTCATCTGTATTAATGTTAAGAATTTTAAAAGGAAACTTTTTAAATGAGGATAATAAGTAATTTTTCGTGATCTTATGCCTTTTACTAATAATTCTACAAAATGAACTGTTTCAAAAGATATAAACACATTTTCATATCTGATAACGTTAAAAATTTAAAACGAAAGTTTGAAGAGAGGATAATAAGTACTTTTTCGTGAATTCATTAATTTTAATAATGATTCTACAAAATAAAACTGTTTCAAGTGATAAGAGTTATTATTTTTCTAATTTTTTTTTTCTAAATCAGAGTTTATTTTTTTTAAATATCAATGCAAAGTGGGCTGGAAATATACACTCTTATTAATTTAAATGCATACAGGGTGTCTCAAAAAGGTTGAAACGCGCTTTATTTCTTTACCCGTTACAGATAAATGAGCAATGTAAATTAAAAGAAACGTCTATGCTAAGGTGGGAAAGACGACTACATCAAGAAAAAACCATCCCATTCATTTTTAAAAAGTTACATTTTTAAAATTTTATACAGTCCCTCAACGCAAATTTTGTCAATTGCAAAGTTTTTGTTTTTCATTCAACAAGACCATTAGAAAAAACCGCATAAATTTAACTTTAAAACAAATCGAATTATGATACAGAAAAAAAAGTGACTTATGCCATTTTCCCGTATCATTTAAAAGGCCTTTTCGGTGAAAATAGGGATAATTTACAAATTGATAACAAAAATGTTTAAGTCAAAAGCATAATGTTTCGAAAAATTCTCAAATGCATTTAAATAAATCCTTAGAATTTTAATGCAAATGCTATAATACATTTTATCTTTTTATAATATGTCACAGATTTACATTTCTATTTTGATATATGGTCCCTATAATGAGAGTTCACTTTTCAATTAAATAATTCATTCAGTTTTAAAGATACAAGAGTGTGGTTTTTTGCAATGATGTTTTTGCATTGAAAATAAATACTTTCTAATTGACCAAATTGGTCTAGAGTGGTCGTATACAAATTAAAAAAAAAGTAATTATTTGAACAATTTTTATTAGCGTAGTTTTACTTCCTATCTTATTTTCTACACTTTTGCAATTTACTTCACCATATCATCTCTAAAATGTAAAGAATTAAACCGCGTTTCAATCTTTTTGGGACGGCCTGTATCTGTACATATTATGCTGATTTTCATCACGCATAGCTGAGAACTCTCTCGGTTAATTTATCATCCTAAGAAAACAACAGCATCAGAATCAGTCTAGTATTTGGTGCAAAACTCATAACGCTATTTAGGAAAACAAATTTATTTCTCGTAAAATGCACTAATTATTAAGAAGTAAAAATTTCTTCAAAAATACTGTTATTAAAGCTGGTCCGAATTCCTATCCCTTTACAGAGCTAGAGATAGAAAATAAGTTTTTAACCTTATATCACTCCTCTTTTTCAGCCTGGGGTTAAAAACTCCTTTTACTGCAGATAAAATAGATTATGACAGATGACTATAACATTACTATGTAATAATACATATAAATGTTTATGTATAATTTGTCTAAATCTATAAAACATAAACTATTTTATTATTTTGTAGCATTAAAATAAAATTTTAATGCTTCATTTCATACCTTTGACTCATTTAAAGAAGTATTTTCGTAACTGAAACAAGAATCAAATTATTCTAGCTACTTAATATTATGCATTTATTCTTTTATTTAATAATTTGCCATAAAAATATGTTTATTACAGAACATAAATTTCTTTAAAACATAAATAATTTTATTAAAGACTTATTTTTAATAAGTTTGTTCGAACTGAATGAATTTCATTCAAAGAATAAAATATTCTGGTAGCATTAGATTTCAAAAGAAAATTTATAAACTACAGCGAATCGAACAATTCTTAGCCAGAGGCTGCGTATTTATTTATTCCGTGAAAATTCCAGTAAAGAGGATTAAAAAGAAAAATCTTATCATGAAATCTTTCATTAAAGCATTTTTCAATGAAAAAGTTGTACTTAATGTTTGAAGTGTAGTAATTTTGTTTAAAAATTGAGAATGTAATTATATGCCTCATTTAAAAGAAAAAATAATAATAAAGCTTTGAACAAATGACGCGTAAACCATTTTAGTAATAGTTACGTATTGTGTGATATACAAATACTTGGAAAATATTTTTATGAATTAATATGTAAATGCTGATTATAGAGATTTCAATTTACGGATTCTTTTATTTATTTTATTTTTTTCTAAGAGCTGATATATATTTATACATAATAAAATGTATTTTAGCCATCAATGATATGTACATAATGTATGATAGAGATAAAAATGCATCATTACGAAAAATTCATCAGTGCTGAAGTTTAAATCAATACTGCTACGTCATGAAAAGTTTAATAAAAATACAAATAACAACTTTTAACGAAAATCCGAAATGTGATTTTATATCTCTAGGTAAAATCATCAAAAAAATCAGATTTAATTTTGAATTTCGTACTGCTTTCAATGTACACTAACTCTATATTTTCTCGCAAAATGATTTATAAGTGGTCTCATTAGTGTACATTTTCTTTATGTATAGTATACGTTTTATGCTTAGAAATTCTGTTTATGTTTCTAGGTGTCTAAGTACCGAATTTATGGTAGAGAATATGGTTTTGGGCTTTTCATAGATGATAAAAAATTGGCTACTAGTCAAAGACTTAATGCCGATCAGTAAGATTCCCTCTTTCTTTCTTTCCGTGTTACCCAATGGGTTTTTCGTTGCTTCGTTTTATAAGATTATCTCATTGAAAAAGGATAATTCGAAAACTTCTTAAAGTTTTTGGATTATTATTGTTTGAATATGTCGCCTTTTAGCTTAGTAAGCAATATATATATATATATATATATATGATTAAATATTTCATTTAGCGATCCAAACTTAGAGTTATAAATTTATTTAACAAAATTGATTATTTAAACTTTTTTTTTAAATTTTTTTTTTCAATGTCACTAAGCTAAAAGTCGACACATACGAAGAGTAATATTTAAAAAACAGAATTCGAAAAGCATCATTTTTGAATGAGGTTTCCCTATAGAACGAAGCAACAACAATCCCATAAGATAACGTTTAGAGAAAGAACAGGAGCTGTCTGACTGGAGTACAGCCTTAAGAATTAAAATTTATCATGCGGCTAGAAGACAACCGACTCGGTTTTGATATATTCATTATGATAAAAGAATTATATTAATTGTCACTAAACTGACATATAAAGTACCAATCATTAAATTATGTAATGGATTAATAGGCTGGGAAGGGTAGGCAAAATGGGGTACTTAAGGTTATTCTGGCCAATAACTCTGTAACAAATGAAAAGAAATGCAATAAGCAATATTTATTTCAATTTTACAATCTTAGCGGTTATTCTGCAGTATTCGATTTTGAAATACACCGCATATTTTATTACCTGCGTATGAATATATTCTAAGCTGCAAACTTCCCCATTTTGCCCTACGAGATAGGGCAAAATGGGGTACCTCTCAACTTAACAAACTTTACTGACACAGTTCATATACGAACCTGCCATCGTCCTTATCAACACCGGCGCATAAGTCATGAACCCATTTGTTACATTCACTGCACTTGATCCATCCTTCTCCTTGTGCTGATCTTGCATATATTTCGCGACAGTACAAACATGTAACATCTACATCGTCCGGATTACTGTCTGACGATATGTCGTCTGTTGGTAGGGTAGGAACGCGACTTCTTTTGGCTTGTGAGCTGTCCGACACCATAAATTTTTGCCATTTGACCTTTAGACCATAACCTTTTGACCTCACCTCGAGATACCCCGTTTTGCCCTACAAGCAGCCATGCAAAACAACTAGGCCTACATAATAAATCACATTGAATGTAGTTCTACTCTTTCATGCAATTCTCTTAAAAAACATCCCTTTTACCTAATATAAACTGTCACGTTCGTATCTGCAAGCTGACATAATAATTAAAATAACCAAACATCACAATTACAGGGTATTAAAAAAGTACATAAATCTTGGGAGCGTATCTGTTTGTGACTCTGCAAGCAGTATCTCACGTGGAAATAAATGTCAGATACGGCGCGCACAACCTATAGCAATGACATACAGATGACAGCATTGTAGTAAAAGCGGGGTTATTAAAAACCCCGTTTTGCCTTACCACCCCATTTTACCCACCCTTCCCCTACATACTCATTTTTCAGTGTAGAACATCATGAAGACATCGAATGGCACAAACAAGAATAGAAAAACTTCGGTTAATTAAACTATTGAATTTAATGTCACAAAGAATATGTACTTTTGACTATTTAGTGAAATTAAGGAGATTAATTGTTGAATTTGCGCTTTTACGTATTTGCCCAGAATACAAATACAAACGATATAAAAATCATATCAGATGAGTCGTTACTTCACATGTTACCGTTCTTACAGGAACTAAACCAAAACACAAAAACAGTTATGCACAGAAAGGTATTTCTTGATCCGTAGAAAAGGAATTGTGTAAAATGCTTACTGCTGTCATCTCGTGACAGGTCTTTGACTTAAGAATCTGACGTCGCTATTTCTCTATTCACCAAAAAATAGTTGCGAAAATTCCAAAAAAAATATTTAAAACAGAAATTATTTTGAGGAGGGAATTACTTCCGTATGGATGAAAAAAATATTTGCCGATAAACAGAACCATTTTATGAAAATATTTACAATTAATTCTCCTTTTTTAAATTGATATATGTTTAAATTTTACTTAAAAAAAAAATAATAATAAATTGTAATAAAAAGGACATTGGACGATTGAGACTGTAATACGAAGCACTAGTGCTACACTTTAAGCAATCTATGACAGACTGGAACTCACTCCTAAGGGTTTTGGGAAACATGTGCCTAATATTTGTTCCTCCACGAAGGAGAAAGCTTCCCCGTTTCGGGGAAACGTAGAGGTAAACGTTTGGACTTAGTAGTATGACATTTAAGGCGATGGCATGTTCGTAAAAATGTGAAGCCAAATCGTAACCGCAGACGCCGTTAAGTAACACACTTATAGAAATGTTCCTGCATTGTTATGGTATAAGTACGTAATATGGTTCATTCGAGACCAAAGATACTATAACAATAGATATCAAATCTATAAAATAATAATGAAAAAAAAAATAACACAAATGTAACCAACGTATTTTGTCTACTCAATATGGTTCCTGCGGTAGCCTTGGATGCTATATCGCCAGCCATCTTTTGTAGACAAAAGTTAACTTCATTTGACCTGCGTGCTGATACTTCGTATGTCAACTCCTCATAAATCATTCCTCCAAGATATGGATTGGGAATATAAAGTAGATTACGGTCACGGCGTACTATACGTACAGCAGCCATCATTAACGTACACGACGGTCTTCGGCTGACTCGATCATCAAACCCGCAATCTTCCAATCGTAAGCTCATTGCTCTACCAACCAGACTGACAGGGCTTACAAACATCGAACGAATATTTATGGTTGTTCTTCAACGACATATTTTATTTTTTTAATAAATTTGAGCATTTAAAATTTTCGCAGTTGATGGCTAAAACTTTCATAGTTTTATGTTTGTATGTGAGCACTCGTAAAAAACATTTCATAGGAATCCGAAAAATAAAGAAATTTCCAGACTGATTTGCTCAGTTCAAATTGTTTTATTGGTTTGAAGTAATGTAGTTGGGACAGAATCGTTCTGAATATGGTTGCAATGGGTAATATAATAAATTTGCTACCTTTTGGTTAAGTTTAGGTGTGACAGAAAAATACTTTAAAATAAGTTCATTATAGTAGTTGTTTAAACTACAGTAATAAGCTTATTAAATAGTTAGACTTTCAATATAACAGAGTTTTGTTCCGTCTGAGGTGAGCCTTAGAACGTCTCCTCTTGAAGAGTTACCGGAAGCATCGATGAACGCATTTCGGTAGGAAGATAATTAAATTTGAAGATAAATACACAGATATCATCGAACAGGATCCTGTCAGTGCCCATTTGGGGAAGAATGCTTTCCACAACACTATTAATATCGCCAGTAGTACATAACGTTATTTCAACGTTGTTATAACTAATTTTTCACTGTTCAGACTTATTTGCAATTATCACTGCCAACTAATGATTTCCTGGCATATTCTGCATACATCTCCTATCCCAAATAAATGATTAACTAATAGCATTGATTGTCTACAATTTTAAAAAAAAAAAAAAAAAAAAAAAAAAAAAACTAAAATTTTGTATTATTCAGAGAAATTTCAAATTTAATATTTTAGCAACACTTTCTCTCCTTCCTTCACGAGATAGTTGCGACTCAAATAGTAGATCTGAGTTTTCAGTTTTGAAGTCGTTTTAGAAAGCCTCAATTAATAAGTGACCTTATTCATCCAAAGACTTTTAGCACTGGAATCTATTTACTTTTAATCTAAGGACTTTTAACAAAATCTACTTAAACCTAACTGCTTTGGTCACCCACTGTCACGAGGTTATACAAAATCTGGCGAAATTCTTACTCAAGTTCATTCACGACGTATGCCACCATGTCACGACCCATGCCCCGCTTTGTCGCGAGAGATATTACTACATATCCGTTGATACTCTGTAACATTTAAACTTTTTTAATAAACTACAGGGGAGTCTGAAAACCGATTCAAATCGTTGTACAGTGGTGAAAGGCCGCCTTTTATCTGACGAACAATAAAATATAGTTTGGTGTTATAGTTGGGATAACTTATTGCCTGTGGTTTTCCAGCTCAACACCCTCCACAAAATTCTTCATTGCCTGCATAATGGTTTTAACAACTTGGGTAGTCATATCCCCCTTCCTTTTTTTGAAATTTAAAATAAATTATTGAATTTTATATTTCTCATTGTTCTAATTCACTTTCTAACAATTCAACTATAGGGGGGAGTATTGTCCCTTTGGAAACTTTTTACATTTTAATTTTTAACCCTACAAGGCACCCAGTTCCATATGTGGAACACCGACTTTAATCGTTCCTATAGCTATAAAACTATTAGTAGCGACATCTCTTGACTTCTTGTTAGAAGCTACTGACATTTAGCAATGTAGTAATACGAATCTTTACCTAAAGATGTCGTTCGTGTTTTTGTTACAGTGCACTCAGTGTGAAATTTGAATGAAAGTGATACGTTGGTCTTTTGTCTGAATTAAAAAAAAAAAAAAAAAAAAAAAATGGTTATTGACCAGTTTTGACACGGAAAAAAAAAAATAAAAAAATACTGTGTGTTATAACGAAGTGTATATTTTGCAGAGGTAAGTTGTTTTTTTTTATATTACAATAGTAAACGTATTAGTAAATCATATTTTTATGTATGTTCCACATACGGTACGTTGAGCTAAAAAGTTGATTTTTCCGTAAAATATGGTCTTATTTTTATCTTTAGAGGTTTTAACTATCTTCTGATCACTAATTACAACCTATATATTTTTGTCGCGCACTAAAAAAAAAATTGAGCGTTGCAGGGTTAACTTCTAAAATTGAAGTTTGATTTATATTCTAAAGACAATATTTAAAAAAGTAATAATCCAACATTCTCTATTCCTGGTAGTACAGTTCTATTCCTGATAGTACATAACGTCGTTATAGCGTTGCAAATAAGTCTGAACAATGAAAAATTAGTTATAACAACGTTATGTGCTACCTGGGATAATACTTTTTTTTTCACGTTTAATATTTATAAAAGAAATAACCTGGTGTGTCACTCACACGACTTCCTCTTACCCTGAAATTTAATACTATAAATACAGGTTACAGATTAAAAGGTAAGATAACGAGTACTGTTATGTACACCTGTGTTAAACAATTCATATTAGGCTTCTGAAGAGTTTTATATGATAATTAGTTCTGTGTGAGGGGGGCTACTGCCCCCCCTCAACTCCCCGTTTCATTAAAGCACCTACATTTATATAGAATTTAATTCAGATATTAAAAAATAATTCTGTTTTTAAAAAATAATTTATTAAAATTATTATTTAAAAAAATTATCTTTTATGATAATGCAGACGATTTCCATATCAGAGAAGTAGTATAACACCAAATATCCAAAAAAATTAAATTTTCTTCTCAATAAAAAAAAAAAAAAAAAAAAAGATTTTTTTTTAAGTTTTTTTTTTCGTTAAAAGTAAAAAAAATCGATAACTTTGTTTAAATTATCTCACATCGATGGTTCAACCATTCGTTTTAAAGGTATTGACGAGCTCTTTCGAAACATACCCATCATGAAAATTTACTCCCCTCGAAGGGGGACTTCCCCCCCCCCCCCCAGTGGGGGGAGGCGAGGCTCCTACATACACAATTTTTTTCCCAGTTAACTATCTCTATTACAAAAAATATATATTCGTTTCATTTGGTTTAGTGCAGTCTATAGACGTTAAACTCAACTTACCTGCAATTTGCCCCATAGACGTAATGTATTAGAATTATCTTGATTGTCCCTGTACACGAACCATTTGTTTGATCTTAATGAAACGCTTACTAGCATCCCTATATGATACACATTTAGAATACCAAGTTTGAACTTTCTGCCATAATTTGTTTTTGAGATATGCTGATAAAAGACAGACACACACACACACACACACACACACACACACAAACAGACACACACACAGACATACACACAGACCATTTGCTAAAAACATGATTTTCGTATTCAGGGAACCTCAAAGCGTGTAAATATAACAAAATCTCGCGTTCGAGAATTTGACCCAAAAACAATACTTTCTCTACCTTATAGGTAAGAAAAAGTAAAAATTGCCAGCCATTTTAAGTCGGAAGTGTAAACTGTCCCAAGGTACAACACAATGTTGTACCTTGGGACATGCTTGAAAATTCTTGAAATAGTTTTAGCCTCAAACAATTTTATGCAAATAATTAAAACAATTATATTTTAAGGGAATAAATAAAGAAAATAATACGCATGCAGATGCATTAAGCAAATAATATTAAATATGAAAGTTCAAATCTTACTTGAAAATGAACCAAGTATTGATAAAATTTCTATTTTAACATTATATGATGTAAAGTCACATCAGATTTCACGTTCAGACCTCAGTGAGAGTTTAACAGTCAATGTCAGGTAGACTATCATAATGTTCATATCTATAAATAAATTTGTTGTTCTCCCCTGTGCACTAAAAACTTCATTGTTAATGACTTCTAGTACTCCAGATCAAGGTCGTAAACAAGGGGTGTTTCTGGAGGTTCAAACTTAGTAGTTAATTTTTTTATATTATTGTTATTACTTCAGGTACTTTTGCAAAAAATAATTTTTCTGTATCTATTAGGTAGATTCCTTATAGGAAATCTACCTGTTCCAATGGTTCTCATGAAACGACTTCTGGAAAATTTCTTCATATCTTCACCGATCATGACCCCTAGAACATAAAACCACAATCCGTTCAAAAGTTTATATATATATATATATATATATATATATATATATATACACTTTTTCCATGTTAAGTGAACACGATAACTGGAATAATTTTTATTTAAATTTAACCAGCTCGGGATATGTTGTCAGGACAGTAAAAATCTCGGTAGAGTTCGTAGATGGGGTATCCAGCGAAATGTGGATGGAAATGGTAGAGGGGGGGGGGGAGGGTGAAAATTTTCATTTGCCCATAATAACTTTAATATTGAAAATACAAAAAAACATCAAATCAGGCGAATTACTGCCTTACTCTAAAAACAATTTTTGTATTTACACATCTTCGATAGCTTCAGTTGCTTGAAAGTTACAAGTTAAAAAGTGATTTTTCGGCAATTGTGATGAAGCCGACTTTTTCTGTCTATATAATATTTCTCTTACGTGGTCTAGTTACGATTAGATTTTGTTAAAACGATATGATAGTAAAGTAATTAATGAAATATACGAGGATAAAAAAAAATAATATTTATACATTTGTAATATTTAAGCACGCGGATTCAGTTACATGATTTAATTAGAAAAATGACGACATTTATCTGATCACTTTATAGAAAAAAATTGTATAGTTTTAGAAATTTCATATTTACAATCTTTGCATCCGTCACTTTAAACAAACTTAGCAGCAATACTTTAATGATATAAACAGAATTGAATTATTGCCATAAGTTGATTAAAAAACGCAATCTTAAAAAGTATAATCAAAATAGGTACTGTTTTTTTTTTTTTTTTTTTTTTTTTTTTGTTTTTGTTTTTAAGAAAATTATGTCAAAATAAATAAATAAAATGGCATTTCAAATAATAAATGAAGGCATGCCAATAAGTAAATCGTTAACATGGCGTCAAAAAATTAAAAGTCGCCATGGGGGTTCTATACTAAAGCTGTACCATTGGGGAAGTATGAAAACCAGGTCGTGAGACATTAATTTTATTTTCAAACCTTTCTTTAAGTGATCTTGGTTTCATTATCGCAGAATTATCATTTGGTTCTAATAATATTTTGGATTTTGATGAATTAAAATTTTAATTAGGTGGTGAAACTGGTAGATCATTTGCGATTTTCAAATTTTTAAGGTAAATAATAAATAAATAAAATAAAATGCGAAAATTTTGCATGGGCTTGCTTGTAGATTTAATTGCTTAAATTTATAATCTGATGCTTAAGTCGCGTGCAAACGGTAATAAAAAAGATCACTGAAAAACTATAAAACATGGTAACTGCTTTAACTAATCATTTAAAAATATAAAATTAAAATAATACGTTAGTCTTAATAAAATATCGTTTGTGGTGAATAGTTTATAAAGCCGATTTAGGCAAGAATTTAAATTTACGACTGAAATTGAGAATAATGCGTTACAGCCTCCTTTAACTTTTTATCTTGTGGAAACAAGATATTGGTCTGTGAATAGATGCGTGGTTTTCGCGTGGAAGGAAACTATAATGACGACAAAGCTGCCACTCTCCATCCACAAGCTCGCCTAATTTTGTCGTCAAATAACAAAATTTCTCGCCAAATTCAAAATTTCGTCGTCAGCTAAGAAATTTTGCTACCAAATCACAAATTTCATTGCTAAGTCGCAAATTTTGTCACTAAAATCTCGCCAAATCATACAATTTACTAAATTTGTAACAGTTAACATTGAAATTTAGTGGTTCCCAAATAGTCCAATGTTAACTAATGTTAACTAATGTTATAATTGTAATTCCATACAACGTAAAGGAATCTACCTTTGCCTTTAAGCTTGCCAAAAAGGGATTTTTTTAATAATATGTCAGTGATATGATCATATTCAATACTGATATCATCTGTACTTGTTAAAATTGGTTTATCAATATCAGATTCTGAACTGTTAATTTTTGTGTAAGTGATTCTTTTCCCCATTCTGGATGCAGTAGTTTTCTGCTCTGAATTTCAATTTAAATTTCACAGGAGAATTTGTTAAATGCAAGATTTTATTTTCTTCTGCTGTCATTATTTCTTTTTGAGCTGAAGCTTTAGGAAATGTTCAAATCGTTATTGGTGGTGACACATTTTGAACATGCTACGCATAAAGTTTTTCACTCATTTGCCACATTTACTGTTGTAGATTCAACACCTTCACTTAACACTTGAGTTGAATCAATCGGATATATATGAAATTATACTGAAAGATTATTAGTTATTATGTTAAAATATTATAATTAGAATGTTATATTAAAACATACTAAAATATATTTATCCTAAAATAATACCTAAATTATTAACAATTATGTGTATGACATACGTTGTTTCTTTGGACGTCCTAAGGTACAACATGGTTTACTGTCCCAAGGTACAATCACCACACGTTTTAAAAAAAATCAAACTGGTGGGCAATCAAAATGCAGTATCATTTCTTTGTCATTAACAAAACATTTAAAAATCTTCTATTCAATATTAATTTAAAATTCAGCAGGTTAGGTTTGCAAATTCCAGTTCAGAAAACGAAATTAGAATGCGATATATATTTACTTTAACTGATGACATTTTCTTTCCCTCAGTAAGTCCTGCGTTGATTGTCTCTGCTGCCTTTTACGGTGCTGTTATCTATATGTTAGAGTCACACTTAGAAATAAAAAAAAAATGATGTTGCAAATAGGCTTTCAGAATTTGTCAATATCCCAAGGCACAATCGTCCTAATGAACAACACTCTCCCCTAATCGGAATCAAAAGTTTCGCAGTAATGGAATGCCGTATGGCCGCTCCTCTTTAATAAAATTTTAAAAGGAAATATACGCTTTAAACAATTTAAATTTAAATTATTGTAATATGATTTCGAATTGTCTGGAATTCAGTTCTTATGTAAGCGGAAAAGTTAGCAAGTTAATATATTAGCGATGCAAACGGAAGTCCAATATTTAAAGCATAATGCTATGAATGTTTACAAAATGTTATTCTGCGGTTAGGAAATATCAAGAAATTTCAAGGAATTCTTTAGCATATAATAAAATATGTGTAAGATGCACGACTACGTATAATGAACTATATTACAACATATTTTTGAATTATGAATTTAATTATAATTGAGAATTTTTTTTTAACCTTTAATGTATATTTATACCTTAAAATATTTTAATTATAATTTTGCAAAATGTTTAATTTCGAAGAACAAGTACATAGATTTAGTTGCTTTTCCTTTGCATTTGACTTTATCATTGCAACACGTTTTCAGATTGTTCAGTTTTAAAGAGTAACATCAGTATTTGATATAAATAATAAATGGAAATAAAATAGTTATAGAATAGAAAAGTACGTAAAAGAAAAAAAATGAATTTGGCACTTATTTTGATATCTGTTTTACTATTTAAAAGCATTATTCATCTCCACATACAATCAGTGTCAGAGGATTCGATGATAAATTTACATTGCTTATATGTATATATATATATATATATAAATATATATACGTATGTGTGTGCATGTAGTTATAATATTAATTATTATATTAAGTTAAAAATATAAGACAATATACTAATTTAATATTATACTTTTTACTATACATTTTCAAGTAATCAACAGTATTAAGAAATTTTTTATTTTATTCTTCAATATACATGAATAATTATCTTTTCTTAAACTTTTACTTCATCATGATTTTTACTTATGAATTTTAAATTCCTTTTAAATGTTCAGTATAACCACAAAATCAAACAGTTTTGGAAAAAAAAAAAATAGTTATCAGTATTTCATTTTCTTATTTAAGCATAATCCATCTGCACACACATATAAGTATAATCCTTATACAAAAATTATATTTTATGACATACAATCATTTCAAAACACTCCTGATAACATTCACGTTATTAAATATATATGTATTGTTGCGTACTTGGGGGTTCATGAGTTGTCCGAGAATGAAAGTCCAAACTTACAAAAATTCAATAATTTATTCACAGAAAGTTCCAGAAAAATACAGGTCAATAAACCAATTATCAGCTTCAATTCAAGCAGTAACCACAGCTTAAACAACAGCTGTCAATAGCAAATCCACAGTACAAACTGTATAGCAATAACACTTGAAGCAAGTCTCTCTCAAAGAGGCTCAGAGCAATACAAGTACTAGCGAAGCTGGCTGAAAACTGAACTGAACTGAACTAACTGCCTTGGCGAGGAAGCGCTCCTTATATACTGTTCCATGGAACCCAGATTTTTCGAGAAAACTCTAGAAAGTGGTCAACCAATCAACTTACAGGTTCTATATTTGGTATATCCCATATAAGGATTTTCTCGCCAAGGTCGCCAAAAAAACCGCCAAGGTGGGAGAAAGTCACCAAATTTGGCGCCAAATCCATTACCTGCCTTATTGGGGCTTTTTAATGCGTTTTTAAGGGAAAATAAGGTTATTTTAACGCTAAAACGACTACAAATGCACAAAATTAGCACTTTATCAATTTACTAAGCCTCTTTGAAAGAATTTATGCAAAAATAAGCACAATTATTTACAATTTTGTAACACTGCCCCTCTCCCAAGCACTGCACGTCCCGGGCAGTGCAACCCTTGGTCAAGAGGCGAAACTAAACAAATTTACACAATCTAAAATACAAGAACTAAGTTGCACATAAAGATAACACAGAAATATAAATTAAGTGGGAAATATTTACAAAATTCACAAATATGTACAAATATTTATATACAAATATTTACAGTGCGCATGCGCAAATTTTATCAGTATTTACATTTTTAATTTTAATATTACCGGTAATTGTGGTATTTGGCTAGCCTGTTATAGTGCACCACCTTCGGTTTTGATGAAGGTGTTTTAGTGATCCGCACCACTACATCATTCAGCCTTTTTAAGACTGTGTACGGTCCGTCCCAGTTGCACCCCTAACAGCACAAAATATTCCAGAAACGTAACAATCATATAACATTGAAACATTATGAAACCTTCCGAAACGTTTAAAACCGTTCAGATTACTTTACGATTAGTTTCAAAAACGTAGAAATGTCCGCGATCGTAACAAAAAATCAGATACGTAACAGAAACGTTACAATCACTTAACAGATCGAAAATCAAAAAGGGCGAATGTTTCAGAAAGGTATCAGAGAGCATACTAAAACGTGTTACGTTTTTGAAAGATTGTAAGCTTTTTGCAACATAACTGAAACATTCTGTGCTGTATGGGACTGTAACTTGGAAGAGAGTCCTTTGCGTCGAACAGGATTCCACAACCAGACCTTCTCTCCTTCCTGGAACTCATGTTGTGTAGCCTTTAGATCGTACCTTGTCTTCATTTTCTCCGTTGCCATGTTAATCCGCTCCCGAGCAAAGTTGTGTACGTCCTCAAATCGTGCCTGGTGATCTTGGATGTATTCCTCGGGCGATGAAGTCGCATCGGGTGGACAACCAAACAGGAGATCACAAAGGAGACGAAGTTCACGTCCGTACAGCATCTGGCTGGAGTATAGCCGGTGGTTTCATGGACAGCACTTCGATAAGCCAGCAGGAACAATGGCAACTTCAAGTCCCAATCTTGCTGGTTCCTTGATACTAGAAGTGAGAGGTTATTCAGGATGGTACGATTGAACCTCTCGACCATGCCGTCCGACTGGGGATGTAAGGGTGTTCTCCGGGTTTTGTCTATGCCGAGTAGTTGACACAGTCCTTTGAAAACATCAGAGGTAAAGTTCCTACCTTGGTCGGTATGAAGTTGTAGGGGCGTGCCGTACCTTGACACCCATTGCTGCACTAGGACCTCTGCGACTGTGCATGCCTCTTGATTGGGAATGGGATATGCCTCAGGCCTCTTGGTGAAATAGTCAATCACGACGAGGATGTATTTATTTCCACTGGAGGTCCGTGGCAAAGGACCCAAGATGTCAATTGCAATCCGTTAAAATGGTGCTCCCACGTTATACCGTTGCAGTCTTCCTCGACTTCGTTTCTGCGGGCCTTTACGTGCCGCACAAGCATCGCAGGATTTACACCATTTCTCCACATCCTCCTTTGCCTTGCACCAGTAGAAGCGTTCCCGAACTTTCTGCAGAGTCTTCATTACCCCAAAATGGCCTCCGGTAGAGCTACTATGCAGTTGTTCTAGAACAGCTGGAATTTTTGATCTTGGTAATACAGTCTGCCATCTGAAGCTTTTCCCATCATCAGATTCCCACTTTCTGTATAATACGCCGTTTCTGATATGAAGAGAGTCCCAAAGTGCCCAATAACTTTTCGTAATGGGACTGAATCTGGAAATGTCCTGCCAGGTAGGTCTGTTGCTGGTCGTCTCCTTCAGCTGTAATATTGGCTTTATGTCAGGATCTTCCATCTGGGCTTGTCTAAGTTCTTCGTCACTCCAGGGATCGGGATCGAGTAGCTTTTTCCTGGTGGTACAGTAATTTCGCTCTGGTTTAGACAAGCATTTACTCCAATAGGCAATGACATGTTCTTGACCATCAATTTCCTGCGACAGAACAGCACCGACACTCTCATGGCTGGCATCTGTATCAAGTATGAACTGTCTGTCGGGCTGTGGATACGTCAAGATAGGCGATGATGTTAAGACCTCTTTAAGTCGCTTGAACGCATTTTCACATTCATCTGTCCACAGGAACTTCTGTTTGGCTTCCGTCAGCTTGTGGAGTTGTCTGGCAATATTTGAGAAACCCTTGACAAACTTCCTGTAGTAAGTGCATAACCCCAGGAAACTTCGTAGTTGGTGTACATTTTCAGGGTGACTCCAGTTCTCGACTGCCGAGATCTTCTCAGGATCAGTTCTCACACCTTCGGCAGAGATGATATGGCCGAGGTAGCTCACTTCACGACGGAACATTCCCTGGATTCAATTTGAGGTCAACCATTCTGAGTTTCTCCAGCAACTTTTGGATGTTTCGTAGATGGTCTTCAAAGGTGCGCCCCACAATGATAATATCATCCAAATACACCAGACAGGCTTCATAGGAAAGTCCTTTTAGCACTGTCTCCATCAGGCGTTGGAAGGTGGCAGGTGCATTACATAATCCGAACGGCATAACTTTAAATTGCCAGTCCTTGTCCCGTGGTGAATGCAGTCTTCTCACGATCATCAGGATGTAATTCTACTTGCCAGTAAACGCTCTTCAGATCCAAAGTCGAGAACCATTTATTGCCATCAAGTGTGTCTAATGTGTCGTCAATTCTGGGAAGAGGGTAACTGTCTTTCTTCATGATGTCTTCAAACGACGATAATCCATGCAAAATCTTGTTAAACCATCCTTTTTCCGCACCATTACTATGGGAGAGGCCCAAGGACTCGTTGATGGCTCGATGACATCATTGTGCTGCATTTCACTTAGAAGTTCAGTGACCTCTTCCTGTTTAGCAAATGGAAGTCTTCTTGGATGTTGTTTGATTGGAGAATGATTTCCTGTATCAATTCTGTGCTGGGTGATGTTCGTTCTCCCGACGTCTTCAGGTGTTCGAGAAAAAAGGTCTTTAAATTCTTGGAGTAGCTTCTCCGCAGCACATCTCTGTTCTTTCCTAACTCTGCATTCTTTAGTAATTCCGTTATTAATTGCCTTGAAGACTTGAATGCGGTTGATTGTGTGGGACGGTTGATGCATGTAACAGGAGTGCAGGTTGCTAACACCTCATCCTTCTTCACTGTCCGGACCTTATCGCTGATGTTTGCGACTCTCACAGGTATAGTACTCTTTGAGAGATCAACTAGAGATGAAGCTACCAGAACTCCTCTTGGGCTATTGTCTGTATTGGGGTATTCAATCAGTCCATAGCGGAAGTATTGCTTTGTGGGAGGTGTTCCTGAAACTATTTTCTCTGTGTGTGGAGGGATGGAAATTTCAGACTTAGCTGTTATCTTGCAAATTGTCTGAATGTCTTGATTTTTAGCGTTGAACACAGAGATGTCTTCCGAACTCGAATGCAGTTCTTTATTCTTGAAGTCCAACTGAAAATTAAATTTTCTCAGGAAATCAATTCCAATGATTAAATGATCTCTTATATCAGCCACATACGCCATATGATGGTAAATGGCATTCCCAAAAGTGATGGTCAAGTTCATTTTCCCATATATTTTGATTTCGTATCCGGTCACAGTCTGGAGTTTAACACAGGGCGGCGTCCAGATGATCTTCTCTTTTAGTTCTTGAACCAAATCCGCTCTAATGATGATCACGTTGGCTCCCGTGTCCAGAATCATCCGACAGGTGGTGGTGTTAACTTGGCCATAGACGTGAAGTCCATTATCGCCGCCACTCATTGATGAAACATGAAATACTGTAAATTGGGGCTCTTTAATTTCAGGCAACCTCCGCCCCGCGAGATGGCCTCCTCTTAGTTTCCCTGCAGTGATGGTGAAGCCGGGTGATTTCCTATAGTTGGTCGTACAGGGCAGTTCGTCTTCACGTGACCATCCCCTCCACAGCCCCAGCACTTTATCTTCCGGTCCTTTATTCCCTTATTATTCTCCAGGCTGCGCAATCTCTTTAAGATCTCTTCGATACTTCTCTTCATTTCATTTTCACCAGCAGGCGTATCGTTTAATGAGACTGCTCTTATGGTATGGCGGTCTTTACGGGAGGCTTGTTGGGCTGCCTCTATCCTAAGTGCATAGCCTAAAGCTGATTCTACGTCTCTGATGTTGGAGAGTCTCAGCGCTTTTTGAATTTCTGGATCACGAACAGCATCGATAAAGTACTGAAGATCTAAGTCGTTTCGAGTGTCAGCATGACAGTCTGAGAATGCTAGGTGTGACAGTCTCTGAATATCCGCTGCCAGCTCTTGCAAACTTTCGCCCGTTTTCTGGTAACGAGATTTTAACTGAAGGCGAATATAGTCCTTAGAACACTTCTCTCCGAACCGTAGCTCCAGTGCTCAAGTCAGGGCCTCGAAGTCGTTCCTTTCTTCTTTAAAAACATTTCTCAGGATCTCGGCTGCATCTCCCCGTAATGCTGCTGCTAAGTGAACTGACTTGGCGGAAGAGTCCCAGCCGTTAGCTTCAGCAACGATGGAAAACTGCGTCTTATATACATGCCAGGAGGAACTGCCGTCGTAGGTGGATAGCTTAATAAATTCGTGATTCTGGCTTCTTCTCTCTTTCTTTTCAGTTTCCTGCGGCATGGATTCTAATTTTTCTTCGAGATTCCGAATCTTGCTCTGCAGTTCATTCCCTATTACCTCTCTGTTCCACTCTTCTTTCATTTTTCTTTCAAGACCTTCCTCCATTCTCTTAAACTTGCTTTCTATCTCTGAAAACCTTCCTTACAGCTCTTAATCAAAGTTTTCTATAAATTTCTCCTCTACACTCCGTTCTATCCTCGTAACACTCTCTTCAACCTTCATAACATTTTCTTCTATCTTCATAGCTTTTTCTTCAAAACTTTCTTCTATTTTCAAAACTTTCTCTTCTATTTCATCTACTCTGCTTTCCATATCCGATAATTTACTTTCAATCACTTCCTTTACTGCTGAAAGTTCTCCCTTCATCTCCTCTTGATTGCATTCAACTTTTTCTTGGATTGACTTAATTTCTTCTTGAACTTCACCCAATCTGTCTTTCAACTCTTTTTGTCCTTCTTTCATTTCTCTTTGTCCTGTTTCTATTTTCTTTATCAATCCGGTTTCCATCTTTTCCTTTCCGTCTTTCATTTCCTCTATCAATCCAGATCTTAACTCATTCATCTGAGCAGTGAGTCCTTCTAGAAATTTCTTCATTTCTTGTTCCATAGCTCTCGTTATCACCATTCACAGACAATCCCACTTCTGACACCAGAAATGTTGCGTACTTGGGGGTTCGTGAGTTGTCCGAGAATGAAAGGCCAAACTTACAAAAATTCAGTAATTTATTCACAGAAAGTTCCAGAAAAATACAGGTCAATAAACCAATTATCAGCTTCAATTCAAGCAGTAACCACAGCTTAAACAACAGCTGTCAATAGCATATCCACAGTACAAACTGTATAGCAATAACACTTGAAGCAAGTCTCTTTCAAAGAGGCTCAGAGCAATACATGTACTAACGAAGCTGGCTGAAAACTGAACTGAACTGAACTAACTGCCTTGGCGAGGAAGCGCTCCTTATATACTGTTCCATGGAACCCAGATTTTTCGAGAAAACTCTAGAAAGTTTTCAACCAATCAACTTACAGCTTCCATATTTGGTATATCCCATATAAGGATTTTCTCGCCAAGGTCGCCAAAAAAATCGCCAAGGTGGGAGAAAGTCGCCAAATTTGGCGCCAAATCCATTACTTGCCTTATTTTGGCTTTTTAATGCGTTTTTAAGGGAAAATAAGGTTATTTTAACGCTAAAACGACTAGAAATGCACAAAATTAGCACTTTATCAATTTACTAAGCCTCTTTGAAAGAATTTATACAAAAATAAACACAATTATTTACAATTTTGTAAAACTATATATATATATATATACATAGCATTAAAGTATCAAAATTTTGAAATTTTAAATATCTATATGTTCTAACTTTATCAAACAAGGACTGATTAGAAACAATTCTTTTAGTCTTTTGTTTTCTTAACAAATTAAAATATTTACATTTTATGGTATTTTTATATTGTCATGTTTAAGCTAATTTAAGTTTAAATAATTTGGAAAACACCATTATTTTTTCTGTAACGTTATCAGTATTGAAATTTGGTTTCACTTTGAACGAAAACTTGGAATTGATGTAGCTCCAACCACTCGATGATTTACCCATTTACCATGATTTGTTAATTTTATGTTGGACCAAATATTGGTATTGTGTTTTAAATAAATAAAACAAAAAAAAATCAAAATTCGATCGCTGCATGGTTTAAACTGAAGACCTTCTTGTCTCAAGTCTCTCTGGCACTTGTCCACGCTTTCTTGCCCGATAATTCTGTGTTTTGAGATTTTGATAAAAGGAGCTAAATTGTCTAGGTACTTATCTCGGCCCATAGTTGAGTTTTTGAACAAAATTTGCCATTTACCCTGAGTTTTCGACCACGCACTTTAATTTACGCTTGGTTTGATTTCAATAGGAATTTTACTGATTCATATTTTCTTTGTAAGGGGATGTATGGTAGCTCCATGTTTTGGTGCAACTTAAATTAAATTGCAAGAAGTAGAAAACTCTAAAGTAAGGTTAAACCATATTATGGTATTACTTATAATTTTACTCCGTATAGTACTTCAAGTTTGAACAGAAATTTTCAATAGAGTACATAGAATATTTAAAAAGAAAGAAAGAGACGGCTCATCACTATGCAACGGTTTGGACAGATTTTAAGTCTCCCACTTATTTTACATTGATAAAATTTTTGTCCTAGGTTGAACAAAAACATGGTAAAATAGTAGCTGCAAACATGAGATGGTGAAACATTTTACCCCAATTTCGTACATGGTGAAACCAAAGTTTGGTACTATAGTTGTTTAACAGTAAGAGGAGGTGAACTTTTGTCCATGATTTCGTGCTTTTTTTCAACAAGAAATAGCAAATAATGGAAGAAGGTTTCACCATCGCATGATTGCAGCTACTGTAGTACCAGGTTTTGGTTCAATCTAGCATATTGTGGCTACCGCAGTACCAAATTTTGGTTCAACCTTCAACTGAATTTTTTAACGATGTATTACACACACAATAAAAATTTCACTGCCCGCCAAGGGCCCTCTTCACTCACCGCCGCCGGAAGCCCGGAACCCGAAGTTAATGTTATTCTACGGGAAATTGTTCTTTACAAATAACTTATTAACTAATACATATTTTTAAATTCTGTTTTCACATTCTGAAAATCCCTAACTGTTAAACTGATGGACCTTTTTTAGAAAATTATTTTTTTATTTTTTTAATATTTTATTTTGAAGCTGCAATATACGAATTTTCAATATGTGAATTTTTTTCATTTTTCAGTTTCAAAATAAATTAAGAAAGAAAAAAAAAAAATACATTTTTAAAAAATGTCCGTCAATTTAACAGTTGGGATTTTCTAAATATGAAAACAGAATTTAAAAATATGTATTAGTTAATAAGTTATTTGTAAAGAAAATTTCCCTATGGAATAACATTGGCTCGGGCTTCCTGGCGACGGTATGTTAAGAGGGCCGTTAACGACAAAATGCGACATTAGAATTAAAAATGTAAGCTACGATGAGGAAATGGGTCGTTTTTATGTGAGGACTGAAGCTCCAGAATCTCCAGAATTTTCGATTGGACATCGGAGAAGTTAGAAACATTCGTTTTTATTTCGTTAAATTGGAAAACTCCATTAGCATCATTAAGTTTTTAGTTGATTCATTTCTTAAAAGAGACTCTATAGAATGTAAAAATAGCCAATTATTATGTCTAAATGGAGAGTTAACTAAACGGTTAGAGTCGGTAATCGAGCATGCAAAGAAAAGCGTGTTTAGGAGACCAATCATCCCCGCATTCGCATTGAGAATTCTTCCAGCAATGTACGATACAAGTAAGTTGTGACATGTCCATGACCCATTAGAATGCCTGAAGCGACTGCAGACAAATCAAAGTGATAATGATTCGGAAAATTTAGTAGGTCATACGTGTAGCTCTGTTTATTAGATTTATCCCATACAGCTAACCATTATTCTGGAGGTTCTGGGAAGAACGATTTTTGATAAAGGAAGGGGCAGGAAGAGAAGTTCAGATGTTGGGATTTTGACTAGCAGTTTTTGCAATCTCATCAGCCTTTTCATCTCCCGTGACGTCCGATGTGCCGAAACGTAAGCCAGAAAGGTACTTTTCTGAAGGTTAATTAGACGCAGTTTAGTATCTATTGCAAGAGGTGTTTAGACTGGCGACGATATATTAAATGTAGGACTGAGAGACTCTCACTGTACATTGGTATAGTCATTTATTGGCCTAGTCATTAATGGCATAGTCATTATAACACTGTAGACTGGCATATTGAGCGATAGTCAGTTTTGATAGCATTAATCCACAGGAGGACCTGATAAATGGCAAATAGTTCGTCCTTAAATACGGTGTTATAGTCACTCAGTTTTAAGACCCACTCGTGAATCAAGAGGTCTGAGAAGGTTCTATCGTTTTGTCGTTCTGAGAGGTCACAGAACACTGAGTCTGCTCCATGAACACTCTTTGACCCATCAATGTACATCGCCACAGGAGCAGAAGGTTTTTAAAGACATTAGTTTGAGATACTGATTAGGGCATGCGAGGGATCTGCTGAGGTGGGAATATTTGCAAGTTTTTGTAGTACTTCAGATCTGGGGAAGAGTTCGTTTTGAATTTAAATGTTACCGAGTTGTATAATTCTTGTTTTAAGAAATTCATATTAAATATTAAGTATATATGTGGAAACCGTCAGTACGTCAGTGAAAATAGTTCTATTCCCCTGGAAATTTTTAATAAGAACATTATTTGAGAAAAAAAGAGTTTATGTTTAGCTCCTTTTGAAAGATTATCCCCCCCTCCCCCAAGTTTCAGCTACATAAGTTGTAATTTTTTCTATGATTACACGGTACCAGATCTTTATTATGTGTAACTTTTCCCCATTTTTCCCCCGCGATTTTAATATAATTATGATAAATGTTTAATAATTTAAGCTTTAAATTGCATATATGTGCAAGCCAGTTTAAGTTCTTATCTATGGTTACCTCTAATATCCTGGCACTCTCAATATGGGAGACACTGTCTCCATTGAACCTGATTATGGGTTTTTGTTTCAGGAGCCTTGGAAGAGAAAAGGTAAGAGACCGTGTCTTCGTTGATGATTGTGCGAGCTAGAGTAAAGTAAGCAGTTGGCAGGAGGTTGTTAAAACATCATGGGCCTGATATTCCAGATGCTTTCTTATTTTATTTTCGAAAGGATTATCGTAAAGTCGTCAGCAAAGGTAAAGATTTCGAAGCAATTAGAGATTATAGATCCGAGTATGGTTTATACGATTAACTCTTTCGGTCTCATGAATATGAAATTTTCATCTACCTCAGGATCCCGGACAAACGGCCGAGATTTCACCCCCACGGAAGCACAGAGCGGCTTCTTTTCCTATTCATGTGCGTGTCATTTCAACACACCTTAAGATTAGGGGAAGAATGGATTATTGTCTGGTCCAGTTTCACTGCAGAGTGCAAATCTTTAGGACAAGAAAACTCCCTTCCCTATCCCTTCTTGTCACCATAAAGTTAACCCGCCCACTTGTCATCTGCACTGACAACTAACCGCGGAAAAATGACCATCGCGAAGAGAAAAGAGCGAAAAGAGGGGATGAACGATCTCAGGCGTTTTAGGTCCGGAATGGGACTGAGAGCTTTCGGGCGGTTTTTTCCGTTACGGGAAGGAAAGAGTTAATGTCCAGAGAACAGAATCAAGACATGAGCTTCATAGACAGGGCTTTTGATGAATATGATCAGCGAATCCTGAGTTCCAGTTGGCCATTATTTTTCGGTTAGGGAGATACGAGATGATCATTCCTTTGACTTTCTCCAGACATTGGATGGATTTGATTTTATTCTAAATATAAAATCATTCTTATTGTCAAATGCTCCTTATAAACCCAAGGAGACGAAGGCAGTGTAGTTTCTATAGTTGTAACTAGAGGCGCAGGAAGAGATAGAAATTTTAATGTCATTTCGAATGATCTATCCTCTTTGAGCTTGATGTGCCTTTCATGCAGTAAGCTATTAGATTTAAGTTAGTGATTGAGGCGGATTACAATTAACATTTCTAGTAATTTTCCTAAAATTCGAAGCAGTTAGATCGGGCGATAATACTTGGGTTCATAGAGACACTTCCTTAGCTTTAGAAAGTAATATCATTTCTCCATGACGAAGCACCTGGGGAAATACTGAAGATGTAAGCATAAGATGGATCAGTGTAATATAATCTGATGAATGGAGGAATTAAATACTTTTAAAATTATAAAATCTATGTTATCCGGGACTGGAACTTTTTTGTTGCTGAATCCTTAGAAGACAGTTCGGACTTCTGGTTTAGTAAAAGTTTTGTTCGACTGTGCTGTAAAGAGAAAGGGACGAGACATCGTAAATGGGAGAGCAAAGTGGCCGAATAATGTTTAAATTAAATATTATAAATTGTTCATTTTAGGTAAAAGGATCGGTGGTCTCTGTTATCTGAACTTATGAGGTGTGAAAAATTCGCAGGAGGAAAATTTGTGGGCAGTGCTTTCTGTCTGAGAAGAGCAGAAATACTTCTACGCTCAGTGTTTTGCATTGATGAGTTGTTTTTAAAGGTTTGTGCTAATCTTTTCTGTTGTATCATTGTTTTTAACGGTTCAGTTCTTCTAGGTTTTTTAGTTTACGTCTTGTTACGGTTAATTTATTAAGCAACGACCTTCGTTCGGGAGCCCAGAAAGAGAGACTATAGTGGTGTCCCACATTTCTGATCGACAGTAGGAATTTGTGGCCGCCAGTTTTTCTGTGATAATGTTTAATTGTTCTATGTTTGAGAATCTGTTAATTTGGTGTGAAAGCATGGAAAGGAAATTTTTAATTTTTAATTTTGTATTTTTTTTTTTTTTTTTTTTTTTTTTGTAATTTCAGTTTTTTTTGTGGCGAAACGCATTCTAGATAAATCCTGTGATGTTGTTTTAAGAGGTAATGTAATGTAGTTGTGATCTGTGTTGCTAAATTCATCAGAGACTAACAAGTCATGTATCAGAGGCAAAGTTGCTGGGTTGACCAACATAATGTCTGGCCAGCCTAATGCAATTTTCTTCTGAAATGTTGGCTGTAAATTTTCTATATTAGCTAGAAAAATTGTTGCGTGTTATGATATATTCATTAAAACAGCTTCACCTGCTGTTTTCACGTTTTGAGCTCTAAAGAGGGCAGTTTGCGTTTAGATTTCAGCCGCAGATGAATAGAGCTCGATGGCTAATAATGTGTTGCCATTCCTACAGACATTAGAATATTATTAGCTAGGTGTTATTTTCAAGTAGGTCTACTGCTTATCATTCTTTACTTGCCTTACTTAATAGTTGACACATTGTCATTTCACGCTCAGAAAAGATGCGTTATACTCAATTATTATAAATTTTTTAATAAAACAGATGTATGCTGACTAAATTTTTTTTTATACACGAAACAGAACTATTCAAATCAATTATTATTTGATGCATTTTTCCCTAAAATAAAATATAAATATTATTATTTCTAAGTAAAGTTATTGTTATTTTTATGTTACGATACTTAAGAACAAGTAAATACATAAAATATAGTTATAAAACAAAGTGTTATTTTAACCTTATTGGGCAATATTAGATACTCCTTTACTTCAGCTAATAAATCATAGAAATAACTGTTTATTTAAAATTTAATTTACTTCATTAATGAAAAGAAAATATACTGGAAATATTTCGAAAAACAATTGACAGTTTTAATTCTTATTAAATTCTTATTCCACCTAGCAAAATAAATAAATAAATAAATAAATAAGATTAAAAAAAATAAATAAATAAATAAGATCAAAAATTAGTTAAAATCATTTCAAAAGAACAATAAATATTGTTGTTCTAAACACACATATACCTAAGCTATATTTCTAACAAATCACATATATGTCATAATTAGAAATTTAAAATGTCTTTTAACACGTTGAGCGCAACGCAAATTCTTAAATGCAACTCCCATCAGGCCACGCGAGCTGTTTAGAAGCGATTGCGGTATTTTGTGTTTACCGTGTTTCAGTAAAATCCATTAAAATATCTTAATAATACAATCATATAATAAATAAAAATTAAGTAAATTTTAAATACATTTTCCGTAATTAGTTAAAAAAATGTAAGGTTTTTAGCTTTATTTCATCTTTTATACAGCCAGCCATTGGTGGTTGAAGCACACTAAACGTAAAGTTCAGTGTCAGCCACCATAGGCTGACGTGACATTCAACATGTTAAATCATTCAGTGACCGTTCGTACGAATTAATTAAAAATTAACTTCAAAAAGATTCCCAATTATATTAAAGTTATTCGAACATTATACTTATATATCTTACTTGGTAAAACGTAATTTTGTTTACAATGTGTTAAAATTTCTTTTGGGAATATTTAAACGTGAATACTTTAGGAGAAAAGTTAAATAAAACTGAACACTAAGAAAAAATATATAATCAATATATATCTTCAAAAATTCCCATGAAAGTACATATACACAATACTTTTAAAGATACTATTTTTACCCTAAAATACCAGTTTCTTTAAATAATATGTATCATATTACTTCATTAACTGTTTTCTGTACTTTTTCTAGCACCGACTCCTCTTTATCCTTGCATGGTGCTCCTGGTGATATATTGTACAAAACAACAGAAATAAGTACAAACTACGGATTCTAGCGATATTACGTGTTACCAATGCTAGCAGTATAAAAAAATTAAAATAGTTTTCTAAAGATGATTAATTTTTCTCGCCAAATTTCCTTTACAAATTAAAAAAGAATAATGTACATTTTATAACTTATAATAATAAAAGTGAATGCTTTCTAAAATATTTTCAGAATGTGATCTCGTTCCTTACAGCATTTGGAATCCGTTATGAAATATGATTTTTTCTGTCTAATTAATAACCTATATTTGTCATAGACTTACAGAATAAAAATAACTTATTAATCATTCAATAACGGAAATTAATATTACTTTAATTAATAATACATGCATTAAAAATTACTTTTTAATTCTGAACGAAACATTAGGTATCAATGGTAGTTTTACTTTCATTTAAATGTAACTAGAATTGATCGAGTTAATTGTTCATTGAATTAATAATTTAATGAATAATTCTTTTTTCTAAAATACGTGAGATATAAACTGTAAAAGTTCGTAGAATTGCTCTTAAATAATGTATTTCTAATTCAATCTGAAACTAATAAATTTTTAAAAGGTATCAAAATGTTGCGATATGATTATTCTTCCTATTTTCATTAACTAAGTAAAAAAAAATCATTTATCATTTAAATAGAAACTAATATACATTCTCAGTAAATAAATTTGATTTTTGCCAAAGTTTTCGAATTTCAAAAGTGATTATCCCTGACGTTATTCGAAGACATTTAAAAATTATTTTATAAAATGTACATTTGATTAAATATTTTAAATATTCTAATATTTTTACATTTAAAATTGTTTTGTGAATTATAAAATTGTAAAATTTAAGAAATTTGAAATAAAATTAAATGACTTAAAAATATATTAGTTGGAATGTACAATAAATTATTATGCAATGTTATCAATATATTGTTGACAAGCAAGTACAAACACGTACACTCTCAATTCTGTACGCGCACACACACAAACGTATATATATATATATGTATCTGTGTGTGTGTGTGTGTGTGTGTATTGCAAATTGTTAAAATTACTATAATTCTCAAAAGATTATAATAATAATAATACACCTCTATTATCAGCAGGTAATTTTCCTTGCTAATAAAATTGTCATATATGTTGCAATAATTTTATGCGTACATATTATACATATATATCTATATCTATCGATCTACAGTCGGAAGCAAAAGTATCTGAGCACTAGCAATAATCCTTGTCTAAAACTTTGATGCTTACTGTTTACACCATTGAGTAGTGATAGATGTAAAGTTCTGATTCCCTATCGAGATAAATTCCGCGAATATCACTGTGGTTTTTACAGCATTTTTTGGCGATAATCATTTTCTTAGCAACCTTTGTATTTTGCATGTTTTAAATGGTTTGGTGAAAACCTCCATTCAAGGAGGTTGAATGCCTGCTTTGGTGGAAATGGAATGCCGATTTTGCAGTAGAAAACCGGTTTGTCAATTGAATTGGTGGATTGGTGGACTCTACAGTCGGCAGCAAATGTATCCGAATACTAGCCAATAATTCCAATATCAAAAAAGTACACTTAATACTACTTTGTTAAATAAATCCTTGCCGAGGCATGTTCTTAGTCTGAGGAAGAACATGATTCGACTATAATTTATTTAACTAAACTGTATTAAGTGTACTTCCTTGATATCGTAATTATTGGCTTGTGCTCGAATACTTTTGCTGCCGTCTATATCCATCTATATCTATCTATCTATCTATCTATCTATCTATCTATCTCTCTATCAACTATCTCTATATATTTTTTTTCATTCTTTACCTATATACCTCATAATCACGGGCAGTATATTTAATCTTTTAATATATATTCGCTAAGAAACATTATTTGAGAACCCTGAATAGCATCAGATGAAATAGAAAATGACAGACTTTTAATAATTCCGATGAAATGAATAATTTTCTATGGACATCAAATATGAAGTTAATACAAGTATACGTTCATTCAACAAACTTTACTTGAATTACAACATTTAAATTCAGAAACCGAAATTTTCAATAAATCATCAAATAAGTATGTTATAATATGTCATCTTGACTTGGATAATTAAATGAACTGGATAAAATTAGTTTATACCCTGAAAATTTACATTTGAGTAACTGAAAAATTAACTTACATCCAATTAGTTATAATTAATATTTCTCTCTGCATGTAACTTAAACATTACTTTTGAATTTACTATCTCAAGTAAACTAAACTACTGATTTAAATTGAAAACAAATTTAGAAAGCCATTCAATTTTAGTAAAATATAAATCGTAGAAAACTCTAAGAATATAATGTGGAATTATTTTCTGTGCATAAAATATTTCTGAAATACTCATATAGTGTAAAATATTAATTAAAATATTTATCTATCTAAATACATATGTACATACACACACACACATTTGTATAGATATAGATATGTATATATATATGCTATATACGCTTATTACTTAAAGGTACACGTGAACGGTTTCTTTGTACGAAATAGTTAACGATGATTGATTATCGCAATTAAATGCATATCAAAAATGTGACATTAATTCTTTCGTTTTTCTGTACTTTGAATTTTCAACTTGTTTGTAAATTTTTCTAACACTAATTTGCCTTTTACACACACACATACACACACGAAAGAAAAAAAAAAACCTGTGATTTCCCTCTTTTATTTCCTAAGCGATTCATTATAAGTGCGTTACTTACTTATGATTACATAGTCTGAGAAAGAAATGTTACACGTACAAGAAAAGTAAATACAGTAATGTAAAGCATGAAGAGTCTGACATAATTAAACAGCATAACACACGAGAATATTTTCATTGTAAAATTCTACATCTTGGAAAATTTGATTTTAGTATTTATTGGAAAAAATATTCATGTTCAAAATAGGACTTCAAACACTAATTTGTCTATCGTATGGGTATGAAAATGTAACTAGCATTCGTAAGCAGTTTACATGGAATTTGTAAAACTTGCTAAATTACATTTTTCAAAATTACAACCAATGCAAAAATGCTTAATTTCGGATATTTATATATTGGCTGTAAACGTTATGCAACACGGTAGACTTTCATGTAGCACAGTATGAAAAATACGTAAAACAACTTGAAATGAAGTTTAAACAATTTCCAAATGTAGCTTTAAAACATACCAGTACTTTTGTGCGTCTATGTAAATCAATTGCGTAAAACTTTCTTACCATAATCCATACGGAATATGCTTTTATGCCTCTAAAAATTATATGCACTTTTCATTTTATTTAATGCAATCTAATTACATCAAACTGTATTTCACCCATACACATAAAGTATTTGAGTTCTCTCTGATGTCTTAGTACAAAAACCACTTGTCAGATTTTAGAAAACTTTTAAATAACATCTTCGTACGATACAGATATAGAATAAAATTCATAGAATTTCTGCTAATATTTCTTATTTGGCTATGCCTATAGCAAAATCTCAGACAGCTAAAAAAAGCATTTTTTTTTTTTTTTTTTTTTTTTAATGAGGGACCTCAAAAAATGTAAATTTATTAAAGACTCAATTTAAAACGTAAAACATTCCAACGTAAAACATTCTCAGCCGTATACGGGTAAGAGAAAGTAAAGAAGAAAAAAGTATATCTAACAATAGAACCTATTCTCCAAATTAATCTCCATCAAAATGAATTTACTGTCCATTCATCAGTTCAAGTCCAAAACAAACAAGGGGGATTCTATTTCGAAAAGGGATAAACGCTGTCATTGAGATCTGCATTTCCTGAAATTTCATCTTTGAAGATTTCTTTCCACCCGTATTTTCATAAAACCGTAGCTGACCTGACGCATGCGTAACAGCCATCATCAGACTACAATCGAGAAACAAACAGTATCTAATGTTATATGAATTTTATTTCAAAGTTCTTTACAACAACCGCATCAGATATCTAAAATTTATCTTTTTAAAAAATAAAAAAAATAAAGAAAAGCCGGAACATTTGAGATTTTTTTATAAAGTAAAACTTAAAATGTGTCCTGACTGTATCAAATTATTATAAAGCTTCATCTAATGGCGGGATTTAAATGTATGAGGCTAGCGCATATATTAATGGATTTTTTTTTTGTTGTTGTTAAGTATATAACGGTTTCTATATATAGGTATCTTTAAAATTTTGATCAGAATATTAAAACCAATGAAAATTCATTTTCAAGACGCTTAACATATTACATTCGACACAACATTTCGCAATCAGGATTAAAAAGTACTAAATATACAGTAAAAAATAAACGTTTTTACTAAATAATTTTTAACTGCGCATGCGTATGTGCTACAAAACTTGAATTTTAATCATCTATTAGCCAATTGAATTGAGTTACATGAAAAACTGAAATAAATATCATGAAAACTAAAAACAAATTGTCGATAGAATAACTGAATTTCAGTTCCTACCGAGAAAAAAGGAAAATGATAGAATGTTTTGTCAATATTTATTTACATTCAGCTAACAGTATAATACCATTAACTAAATAAAAAAGAATAATTATGATAAAATGATAGATTTTCTTATTTTTTCCTATCTTTTCTTTTTTTTTCTTTTCTTTTTTTTCTGAAAAGAACTAAAATTTAGTTCATTCTATCGGCAATAAATTTGAATTTTCAACGATACTTGTTCGACTTCTTCAAATAAATGGCTTAACACATATAGCTACTAAATCTGGCTAATAATATTTTATTAAAACTTGCACATGCGCAGTTGAAAAATTATTTCTTAAAATAGTCATATTTCATTAGCAGCGTAATACTGTTATACTTTTATTGCCTTTTGTTGTTTGTAATGCAGTATCCCAAACTTCGTAAAAATGGCTTTGCATTGTGTTAAATACCCTGTAAGTTATTATGAAAAAATAGGCAATTTCTTAGCAGATTTATATAAAGGAAACGTTTATATCTACAGAAGTATATGCTCTAGTCTTTTCAAAATGAATACAAATAATAATAAGGAGCTTCATACGTAAAATGCAACAGCCACAATACATTTCAAGCATTACTTTTTTTAAAGGTTTCTCTAATTTTTTACTTGGTCTACTTTTTTTTTTTTTTTAGGGGTAAAATTTTCTCTGAGATCATGTTCATCACGACACTGACATATTAAGATAATTAATTAAGTACTTTTAAAAAAAATTAAAATATATGACAAAGCGTCTGAAATTGAAAGCGTCCAGTGATTCAAGGTAAGGTAATACAGTACACTTCTCCTCAAAAGTTTAGCAAGATTTGCAAGCGTGCAATTTTACTAAATTTAAAAGTTTATCTCTCGATGAAATGTTTTCAAACATTAGGTATTAAAAAATAGGGTCTTTCTCATGTTTTTTAAAAAAAGGTTCGTTTAAGACAACATTTAGCGGGTCGGTAACAAATTGAGCAAAATCAATAATGTTTGTGATCACCCTGTATCGTTAAGTAAACGAAAAAATCTGTAACTTTAGGATATGTCAATACAGACCAAGTAAAATTTGTGGATGAATGTGTGACGATAGCAAGTTAAATAACGGAGATAGTATAAGCATTGATTTTCTAACTAAAAAAATATATATATATAATAATATAATAATAATAATATAATAATAATAAATCAGCATGTTTTTTATTTAAAATAGGTATAGTTTTAAGCGAAAATTATTCCCAATTTCAGATAAATTGTAAAATCAGTTTTTAAACAATAACTGCAATTGGAATACACATATCTTAAATATCTCATGAAATATGAGCATTTTTATGAGGAACATTCCTATTACTCATGCGCGAAAAATAGAAAATTTTTCTTCACATACAATCATAGACAGACATATTGGGCAACTTTTGTCAAAAGTTCATTGGAAAAGAGCAAAAATTAAGCAAATTGTCGGCAAAAGAACGAGCTAGATTTTAAGAATTTTCCAAGAGTTGAAATTTCATAAGGAGTTTCTCACATGTCGCGTCATTAATTTAAAGATCCAATTATTTAACCACTTTGCAAGATTTCTTTTTTTGTGAAAAACCCCTTATTATCTTCCAAATCTTAGTAAATAAACAAAAATATGTTAGAGAGTTACAACCTTATAAGGGGTTTTTCACACACAATTAAAAAAGAAAAAATAAAAAACTTTTGGACAGTGATTGAAATAATTGAATCTACAAATTAATTACGCGGCATGTGAAATACTCTTATGAAATTTCAATTCTTCGAGAATACCTTAAATCTAGCTCGATCTTTTAACAACAATTTGCTTAATTTTTGCTCTATTCAAATGAACTTTTGACAAAAGTTGTCCAACATATCTAGCTTTCAACCAATGTAAAGACTTTTTTTTTATCTTTCGCGCATGTGCAATGAAAATGTTTTTCTCGAAAATGTTCATATTTCATGAGATATTTTGAGCAGCAGTGTATATATTAGTTTAAGCTGTGATCACTAGGTAAAAAAAAAAGAAAAGTCTCTTACGTCTTCAGAGGAAATAATGTTTGTTTCTGTAATGTGAAATGTATATCAGAATATTCACGATAATAACTTTATATTTAGAAAATATATCACATATAACACATCCCACAACCTGTATATTGTATGTGATTTTAATTCGTCTGTCATTTTTAAGCTAATATATTAAAATGAAATTTATTGCGCATTCAAATAAAGGTTTTTGGAATTTATGATGCGCTTCAAATTGTAAATATTTACTTGAGAAAAACGTTTGTGCTATATTTTTGGATGGTTGTCAAAATTTTGCAAGAACATTTTCTCCATTGATAATATAATGCATACATAATCATCTAAAAAGCCATTAATCAGTACAAGTTATTGACGTTTTGTAGTATTTTTTCTATTTAAAAAAAAAAAAAAAAAAAAAAAAAAAAAAAAAAGTGGGACGTAAACTCCACATAGATAAAAACATATCAAATCGACTATTCTCAGATTGATACACATAAACTCTTCATTCTTCTTTTTTATCAAAATATATAAAGCTGTTTACTTCCTATAACCCTAATATAAAAAAAAAATATATAATTATTCAAGCTCAAAAAACCTTTAACGATCGATTTCCGTATGTACCGTTAGACCTTAATTTCGACTGCAATGATTAACGTTGTTTGCACTCGTTAATGTTTATCTGCATAAATTCCTCAATATGACAACAAAGTTGTGCCTGGTGGTTTGGTCGGTAGTGCGCTGCATTTTCGAACCCCAGGTTTAAATCCCCGTGCGGGCATGGACGCTTGTGAAGTTCTAGGTTTTCAATATATGTATATATATATATATATATATATTTGGGGGAGGGGGGAATTGATGGATCATTCGAGACGAAAATCGTTGTAACTGTAGGTCTCAAAGTTGTCAAACAAATACTAAATACCAAAACAACAACATTTCCATTGAAAACTGACTGAAATAAATTTCTAACATCAATTAAAAAACTTCTTTTAATTTCAAGAAAAATTGATTATAGATTTGTTTTAACTTTATTTTTGTTTGTAAGTGTGTATTTGAATTAATTAAATCTAATTAGACTTTTAATAATGCTGATTCCTAAATTCAGATGGTTTAAATGTAACAGATTTAGGTGGTACTGTAATTATTTATAAATATGTAAATTCAATCTAAATAGCTTTGAAGAAACAATGGATCTGAAAAAGGATTTTTTTTTAAAGAGTACTTTTGCGTACTTTATTTTTTTCTAATCGACGAAAATTATCTGACAGAACTGGTGATAAATTACCCCTAACTGAAATCTCTCTTTTGATCCAGAAAATATCGCAGGAATAAGCTGATTCGACATGATTGATATTTGATGATGATTTAACGATGCGATTAAACTGAAATTCTTCATGAAAAATGATTAGTTTTTCCTCTCCCAAAAAACATTCTAATGTGGATGTTATTCATGAATGATTGGTAAAAAATGAATACATATTTTCAATTTTATAGCTCTATTTTGTCCATTAATATGCAATTTTTTAATTTAATATTAGTTTTCTGAAATTGTATAGAAATGTTTTCATTTCAATGTGAAAATAAAAACAATATTTCATTGTATTTAAATGAAGTTTTTTGCTTTAATGACGCAAGTAAAATGCTAAGGTTTTAGGTAAACCTAATTTCAATATACGTAAAAAATTAAGAGTCAATTTACACAAATATGCATAAGAGATAATAACATAATACTGGATGTTGTAATAAATTTAAATTTAAAGCGTGTTTCAGAGCAGTTATTACACAATTGAGAGTTTAAAATGATATTTGTATTGATCAAAATATTATCCATTATTATCTAACATTTTCCTCTAACGGTCTAGGAATTGAACTATGTTATTAATATAAAACGCCTCATGTTATAACGAGAAGAATTTGTCTAACCATTTTTGTACGTCGTTCACAATTCGGAAGTGTACAGAAGACGAGTTTCTGCTTATCGACTGAAACAAATGGTACTTCGAAGGAGCTGTGTCGTATCTATACGCTGATGTTCCAAAGTTTTACAGCTCAGCTTTGATATAATGTTCTTGACAGGTTTTGCAACACGAGCCCTTTTGTTATCATGAAGCATTTTCACTGTGCACAATCCTTTGCCTGTATATACACGTTTTCGTCCGATTGACTGGTTCAATCACATGTATCGTTTCGTACAGTGTTTAGCAGTTACTCTTATATTAGTTATCGACAGTTCATAATGAGGCACACCTTTCATACCACGACGGATACATAAGAGAACTATTTTTGCCATGAATGGCTTGAGTTCGATTAGAAGTAACCCACGAAAAACACGATTAATTGGAACCGTATTTATTGAAACCGTATTGTTCAAGAATAGAAAAGGCGGAATTCCGTTTCAAGTGTGAAAAAAAAAGTTACTTTTTATTTGTTTATTTGCTTCTTTAAATATAAAACTAAAAATTTTTATTTATTTATGTATTTATTTTATTTTTTATTTATTTATTTATTTATTTATTTTTTTGAGTGCATATTGAAAAACACTTCTAAGAAATCTTGTATTGCATAATTCAAATTATTTTTTTAAATTGGTTTAGGAAAAACGTTTATCTTAATTTTTTATTATAAAAAAAAAAAAAAAAAAAAAAAAAAAAATGCAATGCAACAATGTTTTCAATTAAAATTACATTACTATGTAATCTAGTCCTCATCAGTAGAGTCATCTAGGAACTATTTTTCAAATTTCGTGATAAAAGTTATAATTGTTTTATATTTCTGAACAATTTTGCCTTTGATCATAACTCTCTATTTTATCAAATAAATGACATATTTAAAAAACAAAAAAATATATCAAATAATATATGTATTTTATTCCTTTTCAAAAGAATTACTCGAAAATCGTACAGTTTGAAACCGCGTAATTAGGGGAAAGGTATCCATGTTCTTCTAAACTCGTATTCTTCTAGTGCCGTGTTTTTTGGGAGTTAACTATAACAATAATGAAGTAACAATATTCGTCAGTTGATATTGTTACTTCACCAAGATTCATCTAATGACTTTTTCATTTATGATTGCTAAAATATATACATTTTACATCTACCATTAGGATTTTCTGTAAGAAAAATATTTTATTTAGACTGTTTAGCAAAATCAAACACCTCAAGACACACTCCTCGTTGTTCTTCTGGCTCATTTCATATTGCACCCACCTTCCTGCATTCTAAATTTATCCTACTGTATGTACACGATTAAAAACCATTGTTTGTGATATTTCTCATGGTTCTGCAAGTTCATTTTGTGTATGAGATGCATCGCCATCAAAAAGTGCTTGCAAATCTTCATGCTTAGAGTTCAATCTAATGTCACTATGTTTTCGAGCGGTAATATCAAAATCACCATCGTTAAAACGTCAAAATTGAAATTCGCGTGGTCTTTTAGATACGATATTTTCCCAGAAACCGGAACAGATTGATTAATATGCTTAATCAATATTTTCTCTTTAGTGAAATTCGTAATTTGTGCAGTGTCAATTAAATAGTTTATGGATTCACATGAACTTCAACTTTATATTCGCTCTTCTCAAAATTTCTGCATTGGTTTTATAATTATGAACCAGTTTCTATCTCATGACATAAGCGCGATGTACCGATTGGTGTATTGTTTTGTAGTATACGTCACACAAAAGTTCTCTTTAAAACTTCTTACCACACCCAATGTTTATAATGTTAGATAACAATAAAATCAATAAAAAATAGTCATTTTAAATTTTCGTTTAACCCTTTAACGCTCGGTGGTATAAATGTGAAACCACCTCCAGCTACAAAAACTCCTCCCAGAAATTTTTTAACAAAAATTTACGTTTATAACGTAGCAGAAAAGGCCGGTTTTTTTTTAAAACTAAAATTTAAAATTTCTTTTTTCTTAACGGAAAAAAAATTGCATTTCTTCTGAAATTGGCACAAAATTGATTTTCTTTCGCGAATTTAAAGTAATAATTCTGTCAAGTAAAAATAGACTGCATTTATCATGGAAAATTATATAATAAGTAATTCTTATTGCATGAATTTGTGTAAAATTACATAGAAAATATCCTGTGGTAAGTTTTCATGTGTTTCCGTTTTCACTATGCATCAATTTTAAATATTTCTCCTCATCATGCATCTTTATTTCTTATAATTTTTTTTTTCTTATTTTTCTCAGCAAAAGTTGTTAATCTATTTGATTTATTTGATCTTTTATAATACCCTATAAACGGACATCATTTGTAAATCACTTTATAAATTCATATATATGCATTATCTTCTTACAGATTATTTATTTATTTATATATATATATTTTTTATATAATTTAAATTGAATAAAAATATTTCGATAACTGCCTACTCATAGAGCATCAATTTATTATGTATTTACGTTAACTAAACACACTGCGCATACTCTTGGATAAAGAAATAATTTCCCTGTTTTGACTCATTATTCAAATGGTCACAAAAAATAGCTTTCAAACACTACGGAAAAAAATGCAAATATCACACAAAAACACTCTCCATTGTTTAATTTTGTGATAAGTAGCGTCAGGAAGTAAGTTGATAAACTTTCCCTAAGGATTTATGTTAGTCATAATGAAGCTTTGTTGACTCATTAATAATATTTTTTTACATAGGTTGATAAAAGAATATTTATTGCACAGAAGGCTTTTCGAAAAAAACCCTTTTTCTGAAAATAATTATTTTTTGTTTTTATCTTACAATAAGTAAAGAAAATATAAATGTAATAAAAATTTCTGAAGGCACTAAAAGACAAATGGGCTCTTTGAACATTTATTTAAATTAATAAATGTAGATTAAAAAACAAAACAAAACAAAAAAGAAAAAACAAATTCCTTTTTATTCAATAAAAGTTAATTTAAATAAGTTTTTTTCTCCCAGATTAAAAAAATTCGCTGCATATATATTGTATATATATATATATATATGCAGTGTTACGTTATATATATACTTACATATATATAATTAAAAATAATTTTGCCTTGATTTTCCATCCTGCAATATTACATGCCTATGAAATTTCAGTATACTTATTAATTTATTTTAAACTAATTTCATGCAAGTTGTATGCATTATTTGTGTATATTTATATATAGATAGACCCTTTTTTTTTCCAGAGATTGTAATAAAAATCAATTGTATTATAATATTCTTAATTGAAATGTAATAAATAAAACAGTATTACAAATAAATGATGCAAAGTTTTTTTTTTTTTTTTTTTTTTTTTTTTTTTTTTTTCTATTTTGAATTTTATCATTAATAATGAATTGAAAATTACTTTAAAATGTGTATATATATATACATACATATAAGTAATTTTGAATAAATTTATGACTTTTATATTGCAAAATTTTGTTAAATATTACACTGTTCTGTTTATTAATAATTTAAAATAAAACAAACAAAAAAGAAAAAACGTGCATTATTTTTATGCACTACTTTTTTTATTTAAAGCAATACGTTATAACTTAAATACGTAAAAGTGATATATATATATATATATATATATATATATATATACATATATACAGTCGGTAACAAAAGTGTCCGAACACTAGCAAAAATTCCTATGTAAAAAAAGTACACTTCATAAGGTTTTGTTAAATAAATCCTTATCGAATCCTGTTTTTACACTGACTAAGGACAGGATTCGTCAAGGATTTATTTAACAAAACCGTATGAAGTGTACTTTTTTTACATAGGAATTTTTGCTAGTGTTCGGACACTTTTGTTACCGACTGTATATATATATATTGTTGCGTACTTCGGGGTTCGTGAGTTGTCCGAGAATGGAAGGCGAAACTTACAAAAATTCAGTAATTTATTCACAGAAAGTTCCAGAAAAATACAGGTCTATAAACCAAGTATCAGCTTCAATTCAACCAGTAAACACTGCTTAAACAACAGCTGTCAATAGCAAATCCACAGTACAAACTGCATAGCAATAACACTTAAAGCAAGTATCTTTCAAAGAGACTCAAAACAATGCAAGCATTAGCGAAACTGGCTGAGAACTGAACTGAACTAGCCTTGGCGAAGAAAACAGCCCTTATATACCCCTGTAGAAAAGTGTGGAATCTCCATATCTCATCAGCCAATGGGATTAGAGCTTCCATATTTGGTATATCCCTAATATTTTCTCGCCAAGGTAGCAAAAAAATCGCCAAGTTGGGAAAAAGTCGCCAAATTTGGCGCCAAATCCATTACCTGCCTTATTGTGGCTTTTTAATGCGTTTTTAAGGGGAAATAAGGCTATATCAACGCTAAAACGACTAGAAATTAACAAAATTAGCACTTTATCAACTTACTACGCCTTTTTGAAAGAATTTATACTAAAATAAACACAATTATTTACAATTTTGTAACAATATATATATATATATATATATCAAATTTTTGTTTTGCGCTTTTATCATTACCATTTTATTTACTTTATGAATAATTATAAACTAACTTATTCAAGTAGTAAATGGAGAGGAACTATTTGAAATTAATAAATTATCCTTTATTGTTGAGGTATGGAGAGATGCAGTCTGGGTCACAGATAGGTAACCTATACGACGAGTTTGCAGTTAGACTAGAAAAGTTTACGAATCAGCGCGGCGGGCGAATGGCAGCGCCGATCCACCTTTAAAGCAGATTTCAAACAGACGCAGATTTATTTAACAAGGCGTATATAAAGAAAACACTCTCCGTTTATTTTATTTTATTTTTTATTAACACGCTTTTATTAACCTGATATGATGTAACTGTTAATGTTTTTAACGAAACCTTTCAATTCAATTTTCGGCCACTTTTGGTCGTTCAATGGACCTGCAATTTTGTACACGACTTCATAATCAATGACAATATTGTGTTATTGACCCATCAGTTTAAAGCAGATTTCAAACGGACGCAGTTTTATTTAGCAAGGCGTACATAAAGGAAAAAAACTCTCCGTTTGCTTTATTTTATTATTTATTAAAACTCTTTTATTAACTTGACATAATGTAACAGTAACTATTAATGTGTGTAACGGAACCTTGAAATTCAATTTTCAGCCACATCTGGTCATCTGATGGATCTGAAATTTTTCACACGACATCATAATCAATGGCAACGTACGCTTATTCCATCAGTTTCCAAACACCTATCCCATTAGGAGCAGGTTTCAGGGGCAAATAAAAAAAAATATATACCGTAAAAACTGGCGTATGGGCCACACTACTCAGTGCTTTATTCAATAGCCACCACTAAATTTTAATTATAAAGTTTATCAAATCACTTCGAAGAGTAGTCGTCTATTACATATATCAATTGTCACTCTTAAAAATTACTGGCGACTGTTGAATAAACTGAGTCTGGCAGTACTGGCCACGGCTCATACAACGATTTTTACGGTATATTAAACTCTATCGTATATGGTGTAGGATTTGGCCGTAGTTGTATAAAGTCAAAAGGCAATATATATATATATATATATCTTTATATATATATATATATATATCTTTATATATATATTTCTTTTGTGCGTGTGTATGTCACTGAACTCCTCCTAAACGGCTGGACCGAGTTTAATGAAATTTTTTGTGTGTCTTCAGATGGATTCGAGAATGGATTAGATTTACAATTCAGTTCAATTTAAATTGTTTATTTAATTAATTTATCACTTATAAATTGTTGTTGATTTTGGAATGTTTCACATTGGATCCGGCAGACTGCGCTACGATCGTATAATACGCAATAATACGCAAGCGAAGTGATGACGTCACTGGCCGTCCGTGGATGGGATTGTTTTTGCTGTAAAATTGATAAAATTTGAATTTTTTATCTCAAAACTCTGTCATCCTTGGCGGAAAAAAAATATCGCCATATCATCTGGCGAACATATTTAATTTCTTTCAAAAATAATGGTTATTTCAACAACTTATATTAAGAGAGTAATGAATAATATGAAACAATTTCGTACAATACATATTACGAAAATATACATCTGGCATGTATATTTTCGTATAACGTTTTTGATCGCCAAATACAAAAAACGCCAAGGAAGACAGAGTTTTGAAATTTAAAATTAAAATTTTGTCAATTTGAGAGCAAAATAACTCAATCTAACACATGCATACGATAACTAATACATATCTATACCCAAATACGGGGATTAAAATCAAGAAATTTCCTCGATTTTTAATAATTTTTTATAAAAAATCCAATGGGAGATTAACATAGGAAATCTTTTTCTTGCATCCACTGACGGTCAGTGACGTCACACTTCGCTTGCGTATATTCTATTGTAATTCCAGTTTGTCCCGACAGTTGGTGCTGCGATCAAATTCAGGAAAATATTTTCGTGTTATTATTGTTATACAAAAAATTGTGTCCTAATTGAAATATTACATCAAGATATAATTAGTGTTTGAAGGGTTTTGAAGTGTGCATAAAAAACTATACATTTTGCAAATTTAGTGCGGGATTGGAGTGAGTATTTTATATGATTTTCTATCAAATTTACACGCGCGATGATTAACAACCACCCTAACCTACAAATTTATTTGTGTAGCTAATTTATTATAGTTTATTTATTTATTTTTTGAATGGAACACTTTTAGTATCGGATCCCTTTGGCAAAATTTTAAATTTGGCACCGAGGTAGCTCGGACGCTTCTCGCCAAGATCTTTAGTTCCACAATTGAGATAGCCATTTCAATTCATCGCAAAAATGGCTTAAAATATTTAAAGTCACCAATGGGGTCCCATACTTTTGTGCTTGTGTATGTCACTGATATTTTATTTATTTATTTTTTGTATGGAACACCTTTAGTATCGGATCCCTTTGGCAAAATTTGAAATTTGGCACCGAAGTAGCTCGAACGCTTCTCGCCAAGATCTTTATTTCCACAATTGAGATAGCCATTTCAATTCATCGCAAAAATGGCTTAAAATATTTAAAGTCACAAAAGGGGTTCTATACTTTTCACTTCGCTCATACTATACACATACTCACATGCATCGATTGATTGAATTGTGATAAATGTACATGTAATGATGTTAGATATTGTAATAACTTTTTGATAAAAATTTTCATCAAATTGGTCCAGATTGTTACAGCTTATTCAAAAAAGACGGAATTTTCATGTGAAATTCGTTACTATCAGAGATTCTCTCATAAATTGAAATATTTGCCGTATGAAATAAAATTTTGTGCTGTTCGACATTCAGCGGAGGTTTTAAATAACAAGTAGCAAGTAGAAAGTACCAAGTAGCAAGTAGCAAGAAGCAAGTAGCAAAAATTTCGGTAATTATGTCTTTTACGTTATAATCGGAATTCACAGTCACCGTTCACAGCGCTCCATACCTGTTTCACTTATATACCACATCCTTACACACCTACAATAAGTTAGTTATTTTTTTCTAGCAAAATATTCTCTAGAAATAATTTATATGACAAAACAACGTTTGTCGGGTCAGCTAGTATATATATATATATATAAGTATTAAAGATTTAAAAGTATGCAATTGTTTTCTAAACCCTTTACTTTAACTATTTTTTTTCACCCGTTATAGAAGCTTATAAATAAAGTAATCAACTATTTCATCGGATAATTTAAAAATTTTTAATATTACGCTAAAATATTTGTTTAGTAAGCATTTCTTAAATCTATTACGACTACTTACATTTGACGAGGAAGTATGTTACTCGCCAACTGCACTAAGAAAAAAAAAATATACATACCGCTTCATCTAAAGACGAATAAGTGGTAATTTCTTAATCCATAAAGTAGAAATATAGATTTCCGAGTTATGCGTGTAAGGCACGCCAATAAGCTGAATGGATGAAATGATCGAGAATTTCTAAGTGTATATATTTCTAGATGGTGAAACATTATTCTAAATATTCTGAATCGCTTGTACTGCGAGAAATTCCCGCTTATTTTTCTAGAATTACGTGATGCACCAACATTATAGTTGCTAAAACTTGCCTCTTGTACTCGCATTTATTTGTAGAAATTTTTACGTTTGACCTCGATAATATAGGCAAATGTATTCTAATAGGGGTTTCAAAAACTCGCTTTCAAAGAGGACTAGAATTTATAAGGATGGCATGGAACTATTTTTTCTAGCGCCACAATTAAGATTGTAGATGTCTGTTACAGAATTTTTTCTCATTGTAACTTTTTCTGTTCCGAGCAGTCTTCTGTATTCTGTTCTTTATGTCAATGTCAAGTGAAACATTGTTACCACTTAAAAGAAAATGACTTGATTATAAAATATTTCGAAATAGAATTTTATTTTGTGTCTTAGAATCTAAATAGTCAAATTATTAATACAAAGAGGAATACAGCAATTCTCAATTCTAAAAGATTAGTCTTTAAATTTGCGCCCATCAAAATAGCTCTAGCTGTAACTTGTAAAATCTACTTACAACAGTTCAACGCCCAGACCTTTTTTTACCGAACAGATTAAAATTTTAATTTCAAAACATCATTTTCAAAACTAAAAAAAGGCTTAATATTCGTAGTCCATATTGTGCTGGAATTTCTGTTTATGACTCTGTTAAATATATAAACAATGATTCGTACACTGTAGTAAGTTTCAATTACATGTATTCATTTCTCTCTATTTATAGCAGTTTTAGTTTATTAAAATGCAGTTCAAAGACAAATCGAATGACGAAAAAGAGAGGGGGGAGGGGAACAAAGCACAGACTCTTAGAAAAAAGGAATGACAGATTGTGCCCCCAAAGAATGTTCGAAAAATCGGCGCTTATGTTTCTGCATATTAACCGCTATTATATTAAATAATACTGAAAAAAATTTATGATGGCATGAACATACTTTATACACATACACACACACACACATACATATATATATGTATATATATAACTTCGTTTTTATTTTGAAAAAAAAAAAAAAAAAGTAAACCTGGTTGGTAATTTGGCCTAAAAGATATTAATGTGAAATTTCGAAAATTTCGTAATTTCTTTTCGGGGACGTTTTGTGGAGGACGTTTTTGCAGTAGCGTTTTATCTGATATCAGCTACAGACTTTCGCATAAATCCCATTTCTTAGCTGAATTTGCTCTTAATTTTTTTCCGTTTTCTTTTTTTTTCTTTTTTTTTTTTGTTTGTTTGGCTTTTTTTTTGTGTGTATTGCAGTGTCTTGCCATGAAATTAAATTAACAGGATGAATTTACGATTAATTAGCAAACAATAAATTTTAATACAGAGTTATAATTTCTGTGCAGGGTTTATAATTTTTATGTATTTTGCAGTTTTTAAAATTTAAATCTAACTGTTTTATATCCCCCAATAAATAAATAAATAAATGTAATCAATATTTTTCACGTTGTTGAATTAAAATAAAAAACAGAAATCCAAAAGAAATTTTCGGCTATTATATTTATTTTAATGTTCGGAAAAAGAAATTGTAAATAAACATTATGAACATTTGAGAAAAATCTTAATTCCTTATCATTCACTGGTATTCAAAATAATTAAGAAACATTAACTTTATTATTTTTATTTATTTTTTTATTTTTTTTAAGAGTGAATTCAAAATAAATAAATAACACACGCACACACACACACACACACACACACATATATATATATATATATAGATATATAGATATATACATTTATATTAGATTTTAAATGTTTGGCCTTTTCTTATGTTCATGTTTAATACGTACTTAGGTTTTAAATATCATGTTGATAATGTAATTTTTTTCCTATATTCATAAAAAGGTACATTAAATCTTTCTGCGTAAATTCAGCATAATTTTTATTCTCTAATTTTGCATTGAAGGGGAAGCTGAAAATAATCAAATTACTCTAACATGAAAGTAATTTTCTTTTGAAATTTAATAATCGCTGAACGATTAGTTTTTCAAAGCATTTAAATATTTACAATTTAAATGGTAATCAGTGCAAATCATTTATCTGTGAAATACATTTAAATGAACTGAATAAAAAATCAAATATGCGAAATACTCTTTATATTTTTCTTGTTAAATACATTTAAACTCGTTTTGCCTCAAGGAAATACGTATGATACTTTTATTATAAGCTTTTTCAAGTAAACAAATACTCGTCTTTCTGGTGAGATGAGTGTGTAATATCGAAAATGTCAAGTGTTTAATTAAGTTACTAATAAATTAAAATGTGCTATTACTTTCAAAATTGCTGTCATTGATTAAGATTAATTATTTGGGTATTTGTAAAGGTTAATTAGTTATAGAGAATGGTGGTTAGATTAAAAAAAAAATTGCGAATTTTAGAAGCATAATACCTCTTTTAGTACTAAAATAATCAAAAGAAATTGCGAGTAAAAATTTATAATTTTAATATAAAGCGATAATACAATGAAAATAATAAAATGCATTTACTATTAACATTATTAACTTTTTTATATTTTCATCTTACCTTATATATTGCATATATATATATGTATATACAGGGTGATTATTATTAAACTTCCCCTATAAACAGCATACAGCGCAAATGGGTGATCGGAATGCCACGAAATCTGGTATATAGACTAATAAATTAAAATGTGCTATTACTTTCAAAATTGCTGTAATTGATTAAAATTAATTATTTGGGTATTTGTAAAGGTTAACGTGATGCGCTTACGGAATTCTGAAAAAAAAAAAAAAAAATCCAAAATATCCACCAGATTGCGCCTTTTCTGGAAAAAAAATAAATTTAACACAATAAACGACCAAAACGGATACAAAAAAAATATTAAAATTTATTGACTAGATTCTGATTTCCTTGTTATCGAACCACCTTAAGGAAAAGTAAGGAAAAAAATACCAGTACGCTGTTTGGGGTAAAAAAAAAAAAAAAAAAAAACTGTTTTGCATAAAACTTCCTCTTTTTCGCAAGCATGGAAATCTCGACATTTTTTTCCTAGAACTGACAGCTTTTCCTGGTTTTACACTTTATTACTCATTATTCTTTTACGTTTAATCATTTTGCTCGAATGAGATGAAAGTTGGTACATATATTATAGGTCACCGTAGCACTAACCCTATTGATTTTGGTTAATATGGCACTGAAAGAATTTTACAGGGACACAAGGAAAAATTGTTTAGCATTAGGGCCTATAAGCTAAAACTGTTTAAAGTGAGATACCTTCTAAACGCCTTATTCGAATGAACTGAAAATTTATATACATATTATAGATTACCATCGTACGAACTGTATGGTTTTTGGATAATCCATCCTTGATAGTTTTTTTCACAGAGACACAAAGAAAAATTCTTTATCATTAGGGCTTTTGGGTCAAATTATTAATAATACGGTAGCGTCTAAATTCCTAATCCTTTTCAGCAAATATATATGTATATATATACATGTTATAGATCACCGATGCACGAACTGTATAAATGTTTCTGAATCTAGTATTCTTAGTTTTTTCCAGGGATGCCTCGAAAACTTTCTTTATCATTTTAACGTACGATCTCGATTTATTTGAGGTGCAATAACGTTGAATTAAACAATATACAGCGAGACCATAATTAAACTTGCATTCAAACATTCTCCAAGAAATATATATATATATATATATATAATTTATAAAAAATAAATAAATAAAAAATCCCGCTCTGAGGGAACACACATCGATATACAAACAAGCTGAAAGTATCAATACAAACAACTTCATTAATTGCAGATATAATTTATATTTGTCACAAGTTCCGAACTGTTTATAAATGATGATATAATATTGTTCAATGTGGACGTCATCATTAAGTTGTAAAATCTGCAGACGATGAACATTTTGTTCAACAGCTGATTGCGGAGATCCTCCGCACATGCAACTTTATACGCTCCTTCAAGTCAGCCAAAGTTACAACATTTCTTTTAAAAACAAAACACTTTAAGTGGTCCCATAACTAAAATTCTCACAGATTAAGCTCGGGGGAACGGGCCGACCAAGGAGTGGAAAATGAACGGGTAATCACTCTGTTATCTGCAAACAATTGAAACAAAAACCTTTGTTATAACACTTTTAAATGACGGATGGTTTGAAAATGTTAAAATAGACCACAGTTATGTATTACGTAACATTTCAAGCATTTTGACTATAATGCTTGCTTGTATTTTGATAAATGTCCCCTCAGAGGGGAAATTAAAAATGTAATAATAATAATAATATATATGTATTGCACAAACTTTGGGCGCATCCTTTAAAATGTCTATATACACATTTTCGGCTCAATTCGCATTTTCTTTTCAGCTACAGTGTGCCCTGAATAGTCAAAATTAATTATGGTCACCATATACTATATGAAACAAAACACCAAAATACTCTATTATAATTTCCATTTCGTTTATTTAATGATTTTCCTTACTTTGACTTATTCATGCACTCGGCTGCAGATTTTGCAACTGAATAATGAGGCCCACTTTAAACAATACGATCTCCATCAATAAACAGTTCGTAACTTGTAACAAATGTCAATTATATCTGCAATTAATGAAGTTGTTTGTATTAATATTTTCAGCTTGTTTGTATATCGATGTATGTTCTCTCAGAGCGAAAATTTATATATATATATATATATATTGTTTTTGCAGAATGTTTCAACGCATCCTTTAAAATGTCTATATAAACTTATGTTTGGAAAGTTGATTATAGTCACTCTAGACTAGAATTTCTCGATCATTTTCGTCTATCCAGGTTATTTGTTTATTTTATACGCATAATTTGTAAATCTGTATTTATAGTTTAGTGAATCCGAAAATGACTACTTATACGTTCTAGAGGGAGACGGTGTATTTTTTTTCCTCAGTGTAAAACGCTCATGGATATGGACCAGAAATATCCATGGAAGCAGATCCTCCGTCCGATCCTAGGGCCCTCGCATAGATAATCGCTCTCAAATGTGAACATAAATGTCTCCAAACAAAAAAAGTATAAGAATGTACTCCATATCTTATTCAAATAAAAAATAAGTCAAAAGCATGAGTGCATATATTTTTTTGAAAAATAAAACGGTTCTTTTTCTTTAAATTATTAGTTTTAAAATTTTCAATTAGATCACAAATACCTAGGGCTATCTTCATGAAAATTAAACCCAATTAATCTTCGATTAAAAACAGCATCTTGTAATGACAACGGGAGGGTTGATTGCCACCAACTTTATTATATGGACAATTTATGAGATATTTCATATAAGGAATTTTAAAAATATCCATTATGTTGCATTTTGTACATAAAATTAGAAAATATAACTATGGAAATGACTTATTATTCAATCGATATTTTGTATGTTTATTTATCAATTTTTGATCCCATGTGGATAATTTCATTTCTTGAGCACCCTTAGGGGTGTGTCCCAGACCGTCGTCATTTGTCCGTACCATCCCACACAGTCACGTACATCCCTTAGTCACCTGAATTACATCCAATGATCCATAAAAGGTACAAAATATCTTAAGAATGTCCATTAAAAGTCCTGGATATCATGGACTAATTATAGATATATACAGTCGGTAACAAAAGTGTCTGAACACTAGCAAAAATTCTTATGTAAAAAAAGTACACTTCATATGGTTTTGTTAAATAAATCCTTATCGAATAATGTTCTTACACTGACTAAGAACAGGTTTCGACAAGGATTTATTTAACAAAACCGTATGAAGTGTACTTTTTTTACATAGGAATTTTTGCTAGTGTTCGGACACTTTTGTTACCGACTGTATATCTATTGGATGTTTAAATGTAGACGAAATTAAGATTTGCCCTTTTTAATGTCTAATAGATGTAATACAGTCGGCTGCAAAATTACTCGAGCACTAGCCAATAATTCCTATATTTAAAAAGTACACTTAAGACTGTTTTGCTAAGTAAATCCTTGTCGAATCATGTTCTTAGACTGATTAAGAACATGACTCGACAAGGATTTATTTAACAAAGCTGTATTAAGTGTACTTTTTTTTGGCAAGGATTATTGCTAGTGCTCGAATAATTTTGCAGCCGACTATATGTTAGATCAAAACAAGATTTAGATACTTTCAATATCTATAAGATTTGACAGGTCCAAATATTGGATATTTGGAGATTTATCGGATATTTAACAGACATCTAATGTAACAGACAATGTAAAAAAAAAAGTATTATATGTCGTGCTAATAAATACTGTACAGTCCGTAACAAAAGTCTCCGAACACTAGCAAAAATTCCTATGTAAAAAAAGTACACTTAATACAGTTTTGTTAAATAAATCCTTGTCGAATCCTGTTTTTCGACGGACTAAGAACAGGATTCGACAAGGATTTATTTAACAAAGCTGTATTAAGTGTAATTTTTTTAAATAGGAATTTTCGCTAGTGTTCCGAGACTTTTGTTACCCACTGTAGGATATTTATACTTGTATATTGGATTATTTATTAACTTTTATAGATGTATTATGGATGTAATTGGCTGTGTAGAATAACATTAGTATGATGTAAAACCCACTTAAGCACTCCCTCACACATTCCTTAAACTTTCATTTTCCGCTCAATTATTTGAAATCATAAACACAATTCCTAAATTATAGGCATAAATTCAATGAGATTCAATTATTTTTTATAACAATTTTTTATTATTGTTTAGTTCCTTTTATAATGGGTTTTGTAAGGAAAATTTAAAACAAAAATTCTTTTTTTAAAAACCAAATCCTAAATAATCTGCGAGTAAGGAAAATACATGTATATATTTAAAAATTCTAAAGTATTAAACGTCTAAAATGACAATATAAAATATTTCACATTCTCTAGAAAATATTCCCTTAAATCTGTCAATGTCGAAAATATGACAAAGAAAAATATGTTTCAAATGCCTTATAGAAGATTTGTCGATAACTATTTTTAAACTCTTCCATCAGCAAAACTAAAATAAATATCTTAGATATCTATTAAAATACATTGATCTTAGATAACTGAAAGCACTTATCAAAATGACAGTTAAACGGAAAAAAAAATTAGAGGATCATTAAAGTAGTTTTACGTTATCATTTTCTTCCGAAATTTGCTATATATTTCTCTTGATTTGTCAAATCGAATTATAAAAACAAAATTGATCTGTCTAAAAGTTTAAGCTACCATCTGACTGATTTAGAGAACACAGTAATGTTGTTCTTTGTATTTAAAAAGGTAATGCTGAAAATTTTAAATATAAATGTATACGCATTATAATCTATGGCATTAAAGAACCCCGAATTTTAGATTGAAAAATCTTGTTATTAGAAAACATTTGAATTCAAGCATGGTGCTAATCTTGTAAATGGAAGAGTTATAAGCAGCCATTATCATGAGTAGCAATGTAATGTAAGTGAACTTGAAATACATAAATTATACATTAAATTAATCCATATGATTATATGTTCAAGAAAAAACTATGCATTTTAAGATTAATTTGTATTTTCCACAAGGATTATGCCAATGTTTTAGGTTTAGGAGAAAAGTTAGAATTTTTTCTCAGATTCTATTGCATAAATGTGGACTATAGTGATCGAAAAAAAGAAAAAGAAAGAAAGAAAGAAGCTTGCTTTATCGAAATCTGGAATCTATCAGTAGATGTACATATATATATATATATATATATTTATATATATTTCGATTGCGCAAGAGCCCTAAATTTTGAAGTATCCGCAATATACATATATAAATATTATTTTTTAAATACTATTCCTTAAATTATAACTAAAATAAAATAAATAAATAAATTTACATTAATCTTAATATGTTAAAATTTCGTTTAAAAAATTATGTATTAAGAAAAAAAAAATGTTCCTCAAAAATAATTAAAAAAAAAAAAAAAAAAAAAAAAAAAGTGTCAAAATTCAAATTACATGAGTAAGCTCAAAGTCAGTTGGCATAGGTGGGCTCGGTTCATATTACCATCAAAAACGTCTAGTACAGGACGTACGGTATTAATGTTAAGAGAAAATAATTTGTCCAATTGCTTTACACTGTTGTGAATTGAAATGCCCCACCTAATGACCTAGTCACTGTTCAGTTCTATACATGTATCTTATCCCAATTGATTAATTCCTTTTTTTGCGATTACTTTCATAGTTTAGTATGCAATTTTATAGAATTTCCAACGCAAAAATTCATAATTGAAATGTATATGAATTATTACTTTCTTTTGATATGTTAAGAAAAATCTTAATTTTAGTATGAGTTATCAAAATTTCAAATTAAAATGTTTGTAGTGAATAATGTTTAAGCCAGTATCATAAAAGATATTTTAAAACTGGTCTGAAATCTTTGTGATGAAAATATCCTTGAAAATGGACATTTATGCGAAATTTTGCCCTATTCTACCATGTTAAGAATTTCGCAAGTTTCAAATAACTTACGAAATTTTCAATGTATAAATTTCATAGTTACTGATGATAAATCAATCATCATAATTGATATTAAAAATTACGATACGCATATAATTGAGGAAATTTTGAAATTTTTAAAATTTATAGAGTATCAGGTTTGTATAAAAGTTTAAAACAACGAAATAGTTACAAATTCACTTATCTATTAAAATTCATCGATTTCTCTATCTGCTTCTTAATATACCAGTCAATGAACTTAGTTATCTACCATCTATCTAATTTTCTATTTATCATCTATTTTTCTACCTATCTATCTGTCTATTTACTTATCTACTTGTACATCTGTCTACACTAAAAACATATGTCCTATTTGCTGCCAGAAATTCTCTGTAATTTAAGAAAATACATATTATTTACGAAAAAATTAAGTTGTCAGAAAGTAATTTCTCAAATTACAGAAAAAATCTGGCAGCAAATAGGACATACTTTTTACATTGACCTATTTTTTTTTTTTTTTTTTAATTTATCCATCTATCTTGTATAAGTAGATAGAGAGATAGACACATGAATGATATACAGATAAATAGAGAGATAGTTTGCAGATAGACAAATAAGTTGATTGATTGATTGATACATATAGGTGCACTGTAAAAAATATGTCCTATTTGCTACCAGAAATTCTCTGTAATTTGAGAAAATACGTTCTGACAACGTAATATTTTCGTAAATTACACGTATTTGCTCAAAATACAGAGAATTTCTAGCATCAAATAGGACATATTTTTTACAGTGTGGCATATAAATAGACAAACTTATTGATTGACATAGAGAGACAATTTGGAACCCTTTCATTACTTTAAACGGTTATACAAACCTGTTCTCCATAAATTTTAAGAATTTCAAAACTCGCACAATTATATGTACTTGCTAATTTATAATATCAATCATGAGGCTTTCATGTTCAACACTAACATTGTGCTACAATAGACATAAATAGAGAACAATTGTTTAATAAAATGCATGATTTATACACAAGATAATAAAAACACATTCTCTCTCAGATACTTATTTTAGTCTCTTGTCAGATTCAAACCCAGCATTGTGCTTTTATGCAAATCTTCTATTTCTAAAATAATGACCTTCTTGACAAATTCAGTCACTGTAAAAAACCATGTCACTTGAAGTGCAAGTAATTGAATTCAAATGCCTGTCTGTTTCGAGAAGTACTTGATAAAAAGTTTTCAGGGTTTCCTCTTTTATTATTATTTTTATTTTTATTTTTTATGTTTATAAGCTTTTGAAAATGGCTGTAGAGTGCGAAATATTTTTTTAAAACTGTAATGTTTGACATTTTTTTTTCAATACTTCATAAACTAAGCAAATTTTGGGACACTGATGTTTTTGTAGTTGAGATAAAATTTATAATATTTTTTCTTCAAACATATATAATCTAAAATAATATTTCAATTTATTTGTATTTATTAAGTACAGTAAACATTGAATATATTAACAAAAGCCTTACCATTAATAGAATGAAATATTTCAATCAATTTGTTAGGGAAAAAAAAAATACTTTTTTTATTTAAAAACATTAAAAATTTATGAAGATATAAAGTTATAATTTACAAGTATATTATTTTATATTTCACATCGAATATTAAGTTTTTAAATACATTGGTATTAATATTGGAAATTTCCTATAAAGTTTATATATATAATGAACAAAAAAAAAGTAAAAATAAAAAAAAAAAAAAACATTATTTTTTGAAAGGCTTGTCTCGTTTTCCTTTTATTCTCACGTATCTAGATATTGTTCTCTAATTTCAAACGTGACCTTTTTTTAACACGGTCCGTGAGTTTCTGCTTTACCAAGGACTTCAATCGAAATCCTAAGCTCATATAAAAGTTCATCGAATAAAACTCGCAATTTTTATCTACGCTCTCCCTTTTTCAGAATTAAACAAATAGTTTAAGCTCCCGAATTTACATTTTTTAAGATGCTGATTATATTCGCATTTATCGGCCGGTTCTTCGACTATTAATTCTGAGACGTTATCAGGAAGCAAAAAATTTAATTGTGCTACCCAACAATCCACTTCTCCTTTCGTTTCTGTCTGATTATATATATGTATACAAGAAAATATCCATTAATTTCAGGTCAAATCTGGAAATAATTTATTACGCTGAACCAGCTTACAGAGCGGATCTATCAAGGAACAGTATAATAGTTATTTTTATTCCAGACTGCATTCTGTAACTGAACTTCTACAGATAAATTTTTTTCTAATTTATTACTAGTTATATCATTTTTTCTTTTTTATGTCATTTGCCTTTCCAGTTACGCTTCTTTTCCTATTTGTTCTTCTTTTACTTTTCTATTTTTTAATGACTTAAAATGCATTCTGGTAAACCTTTCGCTTTTACTTTGTAAAAATCCGAGTCGTGCAAAATCCCTTGTATAATATATCTACTTCATATGTCGTTAGATGGTATGTCAGATTCATTTACTAATAATAGTAATGTACAGTTATTGAATTTATTCAAAAAATGAAATTCAATTTTAACACTTTGCGAATAATAATAAATAATAATAATAATAATCTTCTTAAACCATAGATAAATAGATTAAAATTAAAAGACAGAGATATAATACAAAACCTATTTGGTACTATCGCATAGATTTTTCTCTTACAATTGAGTAAAATTTAAAATTCGAACAATAATATATAGTTAGTACACAAAGATAATGTAACTTTGAGTAGAAGGGGGAAGGGGTGGGGACAGCTTGAAAATTGCTCTTATGATAAAAAATTTTTAAGAATCAATTTAGTTGCAACAGCTTATTATTGAGCTTATTATTCAGCTTAACAAAACATCAAAATGGCAAAACACAAAACTAAAATCTATTTTTACTTGGATTAGTTTTTTAAACAAAAGAGTAATCATTTCCTTAAAAATCCCTATTTTATCAAAAAGTCACACTCACATTGAAATGTACCTCAAAGAATAGCACTAATGTTAAAACATCTCTTATATCTAAAAATTAAGAAAAGACTAACTTATATGTAATTGCCTACGTTGAGGAATATTTATGAAACCCACGGCTAGAGGTCTGATAGGATATTGTTATGACGGTTGTCGACTTTTTTGTGTGCAGAAAGTAATTCGTAAAGAAATAGGCAAGCTATACTCGACAAAGCACTTTGCCTTATGATATTCTGAAAACAGTCGAATAAAGCTGTTATCTGTACCACAACATACAATTATCAACGAATATATTTGGAAAAATCAATCTAAATAGTCATTCGTATCACAAAAGCCAATTGAGCAGCGTCTAATAAACCATATAGCAGGAAATGATTAACCGCTTAAAGAACAGTCTTTTAGAAATGATCAGCTCGAAATCTGAATAGGAACTAAGCTCATCGAGTGCCCTATTGAAGATTCATTGAATTTTAGTGAAAGTTGTGGGTTAGAAACCAGTGGATTAGACTGGAAAATTCTTAAATAAGGGAATCAGCTCCTACTAAAGTCAGCAGCTGATTGCCAAATTTGGAGCTCTGAACTACCATTTACACCAAATTTGGGGGACTATGTCGCAAAGTTTGTTGCTAATGCCCATCTTCGTGGAGGTCAAATATGTCACGTGTTTTAATTTTAACTGTAATGGAGTGTACAAAGAAGTAACAAGCATGTTCTAGTCAAAAATAATTTATAAGTACTCTTCCAATCTTGTTAGGAAATAGAACTTTCGAGAAAGTTTTGTTCAAGAAACCAATTGATTAAACCAGAAAATTCTAGATCTCACTTTCTATTGAAATTTGAGGTTCTAACTTTTGACAACCCTAAACCCTATTTCCGCAAAATTTTTCATCATGTCGCCAAATTCAACACAGGATCGACAGTACAAAATCTGCATGAACAATTAATTTCTTAATTTTTTTAGATTAAAAACCAAACCTAGAGGAAAATAGTGATTCAAATTTACCAGAATCAGAAGTCCAGAACACAATTAATAAATTTATTTTTAACGGGGATTCTTTTTTTTTTTTTTTTTTTTTTTTTTTTGAATACAGTGTCGCTTCTTGCGAGTAATTTTCGCCAAAGACAAAAAGGACATCTACACTGGAGTGAATTTCGTTTAGCTCTAAGCTGTGAATTTCCAAATGAGACATTCTGTACTTAACTGTGGAATACTATTGCTGGACAAGAGATAATCGTGCTCAGCGGTGTATGTATAATCCTACTAGACTGACTTTTGTGGTTCGAGTAATAATTTTCTTTGCTAGTTTTCGGGAATATTCATAGAAAACAGTCTCTACATTTATTATGTGATCTCAAAAAGGATCACAAAAATAGAGTTTTGTAAAAACAGACATGAAATCGCCAGTTAGACATTCACAAAGACGTGAAAAAAAATATTTACACGATTTCACAAAACCACTAACATTGTGCAATACAAAAGATAAATAGTGATAAGAATTAGAAAAACAAAATCTTTACATAAGTAAATTAAAAATTCCTAAATATCTTTTTTTTTAATATATAAAATCTTTTCAATAAATTTTAAATTTATTCAAATGCCTCTTTATGTATAACATATGTTGCTGTTAAAACGTGATGTTGTTAGGTGTTTTTAGATGTAATACACCAAGAAAAAATTCTGTAACTGACATCTAGAATCTAAATTGTGGCTCTAGAAAAAATAGTTCCATTTCATCTTATCAATTCTACTCCCCTTTGAAAGCTAGTTCTAGAAACTCCTATTAGAATTCTAGACAGTTTGTCCATATTATCGAGGTCACATCTATTTGAAAATATCTCCAAATAAAAGTGAACAAAATAGGCGGGTTTCAGCAACTATAATCTTGGTTCCAAATCTAGATAGTCCCATTCTAGATAATCAAGCAAGAATTTCTCACCATACAAAAGATTCAGAATATTCTGAATATTGTTTCACCATCTAGAAATGTGTAGACTAGAAATTCTCGATCATTTATTTTATTCAGTTTATTGGCGTGCCTTATGCGCATAGCTCGGAAATCTATATTTCTAGTTAAGATATTTAGAAAAGAGTCACTTATTCATTCTAGATGAAGGCAGTATATTATTTTCTCATTGTAATGAGAAGCGCAAACAAATTTTATTATTATCATTTATACTGATCATTCTGTTTGAAATGAAGAGCAATATATCTATTTATATATTTAAAAGAATATACTATTTAATCTCTAATAACTTTAAGAGAGTTTAAATTTATTTTATTACAAACCAGAACGTCGGACAGATAGACTTGAAATGCACAAAATGGAAAATCTTTACTAATTTTCTTTCGAGAACACTTAGTATACGTAGTTCCCTGAATGACGCCATGGAAAGTCATTAATGAATAAATTCAGCTATCTAATATAATTTCAATTACTTTACACATTAAGAAATCTTTAATTGCGAGACTTCTGAGTTGTAGAGTTTAACCTCAGAATCGATAATGACTTTAAAATGTAAATGTTTAATTTAATTGCTTTTATACACATAAATCCAATTATTTAAATACTAAATAAGCCAGCAAATGATATTCTGTTTTAGGTTATTTCCTTTCAAATAGTTGAGAATTGGAGGATTTTCTGTTTTCGAATTGAAATATGTATTTATAAAACGATTTAATGCATACATACATTTTACAAATAAATTGCGATTATGATTAAAGCAATTTAATGTTCTGTTTTAAGATAAATTTCTATTTATATCTTTAAATATTGAAATTAAAGACTTTTCAACTTTCTGTTTTAAAAATTATAATACGATTTAATACACTTATTTATATATATATATATATATTTATTTTTATATTTATATTTAGTACATAGCCTTTTTTTTTATTAATGTGAGTGTGCCTGATGCGAAATCATGTTTTGTTTTAAGAAAATATTCTATTTCTTATTCTGGAAAATGAATTTCACTCTTTTTTTATTGTAAAAGGTTTTGAGCATGATTGGATTTATCAGATAAATCTTTCCCATACCATTATACAGTACCTTCAACTCTGTAACACCAAAAATCGACGGCTCTTTCAAAGTTTTGGCCAAAAAAGGTTTTTGAAAATTGACATATATTGTTCATAAACATTATAATCTTAACAGCTATTATGTAATAGATTTGTTTAACTTCTTTAAATTATGTACATGGGATTTCTATTAACGGATTTATTTATTTATTTATTTTTTTCAAAATTTCTTAATTCACACGCAAGATTTTTTTTTTTTTTTTTTTTTTTTTTTTTTGCATATATATTTCTAAGATAAAACTATCTGCTAGAAGAACTAGAAGATTGAGGAGAGTGAGAGAGAAAAACAGACTAATTTATGCGGATATAATATTAAGATATTACTTTTTTAAGATAAAGTAATTAAAATCAACAAATATATTTTAGAAAATACAATAATAGTCATGTAAAAAATTACTTATTAAAAAAAAAGAAACAATTTTAAAAAGGAAATATGCTGGCCAACATCATATGCTGATATCCATAACGTATGTTTTTTTTTTTTTTTTCATTTTACACAAAAATTAAGCTTAAAGAGTTATCTAAAGTCTATCTAAAAAGAATTCATTTTAAAATGAATATTTTTATACCATTTTTAATGGTATCTATGTGTCGTAAAAAAATGTATAAAACGTATTATGCTATTAATAAGAACAAAACATTAACATTAAATAAGCACTATAAAATGATGGAACTAGCAACAATTGTTTCAGATCAAAAGAAGACATGATCCTTCGTCAGGCGGACAAAGTAGGCACGAGTGCTGTAATCAATCGGCAACGCGCCAAACCAATTTAACTGAGAAAAAAAAAAAAAGACGAATGTAAATAAAAATACTGGTGTGACCAGAATTAAAAACGTTGATTAATAAAAAATAAATTAGGTTATACATACATAAAATACAATTAAATTAAGTTATACGGTTATGCATACATACAGCGTGCGGGATATAAACTTAGCGTACTCAGAGATCTCTGTAGCTGTAACTAAAATACGGATTGAGATGGAAATTTCAGAGCTCAGAGGACGCGCTCAAAAATTCTAAAAAAAAAAAAAATCCTTTAGGGGCGCAGTATTTTAAAATTCAAACAAGCTACAAATTTCAACAGAAGCATCTTTATTTGTTACAGATATTTTGTTATTTGTTAGAGACTCTTTAGTAGTGTAAAGCATATTGTCAATGTGGGCTGCATCAGTTATTTTTGTGCAACCGATGAACAGTAACATATAAACAACCGATAGCAACCGATCGGTTCCAAACTGTCGCTCTTATCCTTCACGTCAACCAAGTTTTCACGTCAAACAGTTTTAATACTACTACATATTTTAGTAAACTAACAACCATCGTAACTGAAATAATGCAGGTCATACGTTCTTCTTTTTTCACACCCATAACTTTCCGTGTCTCAATTTTTTTCTGTTCACAAGGCTAAAGCAAATTCTACTTGGAGAATCCCTCCCGCTCACGATTGGTATGCTGGTACTCGTCCTGGTCTGTCCCTTCAGTCAGGAGGCACAAGATCCGCACAGACTGCATTGGCCAGACTGTATAGTGGCCCCATCAAAAGCTTGAAATTCGTCGATAAATTAAAGACTTATTCTTCTTGCCCTTGTTCCTGTCCTGCTTCTCCAGCGCATGTCATTGACTGTATTGGCGCCTCTGCGAGGCAGATGTCGAGTGAGGAGAGAAATGGACTTGTGGTTCTGTTGGCACGACATGGTATCATGGACCTGGTCTAGGATTTTTGGTCCAGGGGGAAATGAAACAACAACAGAACTCACTCTGAATCTATGTGCTTATGCAAACCAGTTTGTTGTCTTCTTCTCTTGGAGTGGCACAGTTATCATTCTTTGTACAGAAGAATGCTTCAAAATGTGAAAATAACAGTTTTAAATATTGCAATTATTGAAAATGTTGAAATAGACCGCAGTTATTTATTACATACCATTTCAAGGAATTTTGAGTGCAATGTGCCACCAGTGGAGTTTTTTTTCAAAGAATCTGTGAGCGCATTATTTGAAATTACTATCGACAAAGTTTCGATTCATTCCAAATTTTCGTTATAGCTACAGAATTCTCTGAAGTTTATTTAAGATCACCCTGAATTAAGAATTCAGAGAATAAGAAATATTACAGAAAAGAGAAAATATTTTAATCTTAATGACGTAGAAAGTCTTTAAATGGGCGATTTGAAGAAATATTAATCTCTGCTTCAATTATCCGATGGGCAGCGAACTACCTTCTGGATTATTTGATGAGTGTTCGAGTCTCGTAAAGTTTTTAATTTCTTCATATGTGATATAGGATATTATGCACTGTTATTGTCGATTTATGTAACATATTTGAGATCTATATTAATGTAATTATAGGTCTCAAAGCTGACAAAGAGATAAATAGGAAGCACTAAAGAAGAGATACTTCAGACGTTTCAGAATGTACATCTTTTAGAACTGGGACTTACAGTAAAAGAGGAAAATTCGAGGTCACAGTAACGTAAAGTATTTTTAACTCATTAACATATATATATATATATATATATATATATATATATATATTTGGGGGTGGGGGTGGAGGTGGGGGGAGGGTAAAGAATGTTGTTTATTTATTTATACATTTTTGAGGTGAAATGTGTGTTGTGCGTTACTATTATTATTATTATTTGTGTAGTTTGCGGACAAAATTTTTAGCACTATTAGTTTAATAATGTATTTCGTCGTTAAAATAAATATTAATTTTTAATACAGATTAAGTTATAATATAGAAAAATTGTTCATTCTGCAGTTTCAGATATTACCAGCCGAATCTCGGCAAATATAAATTGTTATAAAATGTAACAAAATTTTAAACAAAACGAATAGTTCCTTTTTATTAAAAATTTGTCCTATCCGGAACTCCATATTTTCTAGAAATATTGTTTTACTCGTATATTAGAAATGTCAGGAAGAAAGAAAGCATTTAAGTAAAATATTTATTTTCTCTGTCAGCAAAATATTTTCGAATATTCTCCTTTTAACAGAATGTCTTGAACTAAAAAGTTTTTCCATTTCTCTATATCGCATAAAACTTCTTTCATATCAAGTGTACTGCACGTAGTATATAATTAAATACAAGAAATTTTAAAATAATAAATTGTTCTCATGTTGTTGAATATATTTTAAATGAATACAAATTTTATCCATAAATTTTTACTTATTTTATTAAAATTCTTTAGAATAATACATTATTTGAAAAATAAATCTATTAAAGCTTAACTATGTTTAGTATTTTCACAAAAATTTATCTTTTTATGCTATGATTTATAAAAAAAAAGTTCTTTTAATAACATCTTAATTTTTCTATAAATTAATTTAAAGAACATCATTATTTTTACAAGGTAATATGTAAAATAAATCTTATATACACTGATTACAAAAGTTAAAGGTTTTTGAGACTTTTTATCAATATCATACTTACCATCTTTTACAAAATTCAAATGCCGTTATTAATATATATATATATATATATATATACATATATTTGCCTCATTTAACGGAATAATTTTAGACTTCAAAGAAAGCAAATATTTTCTACAAAAATAGTGGTATTCATAATGAGCCAAAGTTAGGAACTCTGCAATATTCAGCATAAATTGGTGTTCTCATAGCATATATATTATCCTAGCAAAGCCTCCTAAACTGAATGCCTGTCGCGTGGCTCGAAAACTTGACAACAGTTGAAGCGGTAGACAGCGCCACCTGGTACTTGGCGATTACTTTATTCAACTGTCACCAATAATTTTAAGAAGTAATATATGATATATATAATCGACGTTTCTTCGATTCTATTAGCCTTTTATGTATATCATATTCCACTTTTAAAATTTTTGGTGACTGTTGAGTAAAAAAGTTGCGCAATCTGTACCAGGCGGCGTTGTCTACCACTTCAACTTTTGTCAAGTTTCCGAGCCACGCGACAGGCATATAAATTAGGAGGCTATGATCCTAGCCATTATACGCTATAAGAATTCAAGTCATAGGTGAGTAAAAGATTCAATGCATTTTTTTTTTTTTTTAATGTATCCATTGTACACTATATTCAGTTCTTTCATTTGAGAAAAACAACCAAAAATGTGTTTTATTTTTATAGAATATCCATTTTAATAGGAGAAGTTTAATTTTTCCTTAAGGGCAGGAAATATCAATCGCCTGTTACGCATTGAGATTATTACGTCATCATTGAGGTATACGAATATTTTAACTCACTCCTTCAGAAAAAAATTTTGCAGCTGTGGAAACGATTATATGAGGAAAATAGAAGGCTAGCATCTCTTATACTTAAAATGTCGCAATTACTTTTTAGTGGGTTCGCGTCAAAATAATATGCCCATCAAACCATGCATTTGGTTCTTTCAACCATATATCAAAAGCCATAAATATCCTTTCCTGAATATATATATTACTGAGCAAACCTAAATTAGTTCAATTTATAAATATAAAATGGAAATACATGTTTTCATAAGAAAACTACAGTAGTGCCAAATCATCAAAGGTGATGAATTGACATTTTGAATCATGTTGAATCATCAGCATGATGAATCATCTTAATGCACATAAAATATTTTTTCATATTTTTTCTTTTAAAATAAAATGCATGAAAAAGATAAATTTCTAAAAAAATAATAATAATAATCTCAATAAGATGTTTGGATAAATTTTCTAATCCGAGTACTTTTTCAGTTAAAAGTATTAATGGGTCCTTCCATGGCAGAATTGTCAATCACACAGAAGAATAATGTTTTCGCTCTTTTTTCTGCCACTGATACCATTAGGAAATCTTATCGAAAATTTACCATGTAATACATTTATCATAAAATTAACTTAATGGAAAAATTCAGTTTATGCCAAGTATTGTGAAATTTTCATTATTAAATCTATCAGCACTATCAACCCTTTACACAAGCAATCATTCATTTATATTTCATGTACAGGGTATCCCATAAGTCTGTAGACATTTTAAAATGTCATAACTGTTAAATGAATTGATAGAATTAATCGCGGTTTGCGAAAAAATCATTCTCATGAAGGTTTTTTTTTTTTTTTTCCCCAAACAAAAAACAATAATTGAGCAATTTTTCGATAGAGGGCGCAGTGCGTGACCACATCACCTATTTTCATGAAAAACTGTACATATTCGCATATAAATGTTTACAAACATATAAATCCTATTCTATGTGTCCGTCGTCACAAAAATTACAGTTTGCAAACGAGTTACAGCACTGCTAACTGTGGCTTCAGTCGACGGCTCTTTCCTGAGGGAAAGCATCTTCTCCAATAACGCTTCATCCACCAAGTCAGCATCGCAATTAAAACTTCATGTATGCAGAAGTAGGAGGCAAAATAAGAAAATAAACTGTTCTAATCGCAAAATTGTGCAACTTATAGGACTTTCATTTGCATATTTTTCTTTCACATCCGTGCGAAAACTTTAACTATTTGTCTAACTATCGTCGACAAGGAATTTAACTATATATTAGGTCGTTGCAAAAGTTCGTGCGGACGCGGATCATTTTATGCCTCCAAAAACGAGAGCTTCTATCGCCGTGGTATACATTTGTTAACCGAAAAATGGGCAAAGGTTGTAGAAAGTAATGGAGAGTATTTTGATTAAAAATTGTCATTTCATTTGATATATTTTTATGAAATGAAGCAATAAAAAACCACACGAATTTATGCAAAGACGTAATATATGACTAAAAAAAAAAAAATCTCCCTTCACGAAAATGATTTTTTCGCAAACCACGTTCAATTCTATAAATTAACCCGTTAACGCCTGAATTACTTTTGCACAATATTATTAGCTAATTATTTCACTTCTAAATTAATATAGACAACTGACAGTAAAATATAGTAAATTAAACAATTCTTCTGATAGTTTTAAATTTAAAGCCTATCCTCATTTATTGACGTTTGGTGTTCTAGCGAGAAAACTTCGAGATAGAAAAACTTTGAGATTACAGATTAATTTCTTATTATATCCCAGACAGCACATGACATCCCTGGGATGTTATTTTAAAATCTCGAATGTCCTGTTTTCATCATAGGATAAAATGGATAAAATGAGGACATCCACAGGATGTCCGAACAGAAAATACAAAGAACAAATTAATTTGGATGTCTCTGAGATATCTTAAGTTATCCTAAAATAAAACGTCCGCTTTAAGATGTATCGAGGACATTTTTTTACGACGTCTTACGATACATAAAAAAAATATATTAAGAATGAATGGTGTTGGTGTTGGTGTTGGGGATAAGGTCAATTGACTGTTCTTGGGTCCTAGGCCTGAGGGAGAGTACCTTCCGTGGAGGAATTTCTAAGGGGTCTTTTCTGAAATTTAAAGTTGAGTTTGAGCGAAATGTGTTCTTTTTTAAATTTTATTTATTTATTTAAAACTAGAATGAAGCAAAGATAAAAGAAATATATATATATGTAAAACAAATAAAACAAATTATTCTAAAAAATACAAATTTTTCAATGATAAAATTAAAGGACTCTTTTTATCGACTATCACGAATATTTTCAGAAGTATGATTTGATATAAAAAATGGGCGAATAACCTTCGAAGCAAGTAGTCAACTGTGACAGATAACATTTTGCGGTGGACATTAAAGTCCCTAAGTTTAGCAACGTTGGCCGGAGGTGTGGAATTAAATGAGAACGTCTAACAGTTACAGATGAAATGTCACTGTTTAGGGAACATCCTATGATGATCCTCAACAGATTTCAGAATGTATCTCTAGAATGTCCTCAGGATGCCTAAATGGTTTTAAAATAATCCTAAATATCCTTGTATCAGTCAAATTTGGGCCTCCTGGGACGTATTTTGAACGTCCCTCAGATACAGATTGTGCGGACATTTTATCATACTGAGGATAAACAGAGGATTTCTGTGGATAAGATTTGGATATCCCAAAAACAATCGGAAATCCGAAAAAGTTTATCCTCGGACATCCTGAAGATGATTTTGTGTTGTCTGGGATGTTGACAAAGATCTCGAAAGTAAAGTGTTATAATGTATATTATTATTCAACTTGATGTAAGTTAGTATACCTACGCAAAATCAAATATATGTGTGACGAATGAAAAATCATAAAATGACTATCCTAATTATGAAATAATAATTAATAGTAGGCACATAAAACTGTCAGGGGTCATTTTTACTGACACTATAAACTGTCACTAAAAAGCAGAAAACATTTCAAGAAACCACAAAAGATATACTTGTCATTTTATTAGCTATCCTCAAATGAGGACACTGGGTGCTAACAGGTTAATTCAAAAGTTATGAAATTTAAAATGTCTACAGATTTATGGGACACCCTATATATATATATATATATATATATATATATATATATATATATATATATACTCTTTATTTTCAATCTTAATTCAAGTATCGATAGTAGGATGTCTCAAATACATTTTAATGCGACCTAAAAAACATAATCCTTTAGCCTCTCTCGGCTAGCAAAAAACATTTATCAAAATTTTTTTGAATAAATTCATAGGTAGCAAATTGTACTGTTTTTTAACACCACTATTGCTTTATATAAAAAAATAGATATATAAATAGAAGAAAATTGCTAAAAAAAATTGAATTTTCGATTAAAAAATTTCGTAGCCTAAAAACTTGAAATTTAGCAGCTATGTATAGTTCTCTGCAACCGTTTTCACTGATTAAATAAAATTAAAATTCCTATTAAATTTTTACTGTCTCCAAAAAGTGGTTAATTTGGTAATTTGGCTTATAAAATATAACCCTAGCAGCACATATTCTTCAAATGACATTCTCAAGATGTCCTGTGGATGGAAATGATACCTAGATACTTCATGTGGACATCTTTAGGATGTATTAGGGACAGGTGTGTTGTTAGGGAAGTTTTAAAAAATGTATTAAAAGATGACTGATTTAATTAACAAGTGTATAAACAGTTAGGATTTTTAAAGTTTTTAGAAATATTTTTTTAATGCGTATAAAAGCAAATTAATAATAATAATAATAATAATAAATGTTTTTTTTTTTTCCAAAATAAGATGCTAGAAAATGATAAATTGTTATAGAAAATATTATTCTCATTAGGATTTTTGTTAAAATTTCCTTTGGCATTTGTCTTAACTGTTTTGTAAGATAATAATGCAAAAATAAATTTTCTCTGAACTGCTATGACTGTTATTTAATTATATATATATTCAAAAAAAAATTTTTGTTCAGTTTTGTTTCTAAATAATATGCAACAAAATGATAAACTGTTAAAAAATAAAATAATAATTATCTCATTACACTATTTGTTAAAACTTTCTTTTGCGTCTGCCTTATCTCTTTTGTAAGATATTAATGCAAAAATAAAGTTTCTGCTTATGAAAAGATCAATATATCAATAATTTTGATAAATAAAAAATCTTCACCACTATTTTTGACAACATGACTGATGTTCTATTATACAGCCCGAGTCATAGAGAGATTATTTTCCCAATATTAAAATTTTGATGAAAAATTCCAGAACATGAAGAAAAATGAAAGGTATAAAGCAATTTGTTCTAGAAAAGAACTTCTTTCATATAATTTTGAAAAGAATTTAATATATATATATATATATATATATATATATATATTCACCTAAATAAAAATTGGTTAATATACATTCAAAAAAGTGACTGACCCAGAATTTTCACACAAAAGTGTCTACATGTGTAAAAAGCAAATAAATAAATGTTTAAATAAAAATAAAACAAATAAGCTTTATGTATTATTTATTAAAATAAGCAAATAGTGTTTCTTTTTAGTATATGAAAAATCATACATCCACATAGCTAATGATCCCTTTATTTTATTTTACAATTAAAAGATGAAATCTTATTCTAAAAGCGAAAAAAAGTTAAAAATCAACCATATAATTATTATAAAGAATTAAAAAAATATATATAAACTTCTTAAATCGTAGAAACTCTTTACATTTATTGAGAATCAATATTTACGTACTTTCCTGTTGAATGAGGATAAAAAGGCCTGACTGCTGCATAAAATAAAAGCATTGCTACTTAACATACCTACTACACCTACACTCTACATCAACGCATATGTAATTTTAAAAGTTGATCCAACAAATATTTACAAAATGAATGTTCAAAACAGAACAAACGTCTACCGTCTACAATTCATATATGTAGCACCAGACAATAACAGAGATACAGTAGTTCTGACTGGGTTCTGACATAATTCTGATCTGTGAGCTGTCCAGTGCGAGGGCTCCAGACATAGGAGTTCCAGTTCGTGGTAGCTCTTGGAGTTAATGTACCTGAAGTATAGTATTACGGAGCGCAGCCTACTATATCATTTCCAAGTTATGAGATATTAATTCAATTATAAATTTATAGTTAAGAGAAATTGCCGGCTACTGACTTTTATTAAACTGTTTGAGTCTGAGGTAATTTATTGATTATATTTAAGTGAAGAATATAGGGTATTTACATTTCATAGGACATATAGGAAAATAGTCTCATATATCCAACCAATTAAGAGCTTCAATTAAATTATTTCTGTGACGTGAAACGCTAATCTGTGTCCAAGGCAAAGCTAAGTTACTTCCTCTGTTTACAGAAAGCAATCTTATCGCTGCAATTTGTATGATCCAGGACATCGCATGGTCGATATTTCCTGTTGGGGATCAGGAAATTTGGTTACGATAACTATGTTTAAAATATGAGAGACTAGGTTGGGTTTGCAGCTTTTCATGTAATGTATGACAAGTTTTAAATTTGTAATATATACAGATAATTTTCGAAGTATAAATATCGCATGTTATTTGTAAATAGTGGTATTTAAAGAAATAATATAGCATCAAACTATCCTCTATAGAACCTTTGAAAAGAATATTAACGAATTTTACATTAAAAATCAAATAGTACTGTAAAATAAGTAAATAAGATAAAATATTTCACATTTTCTCACTATTTAAAGAGATAAAAGTCTAAAGTTACAAAAAATATGATTTACAGTAAATTTGTATTGAGATATACTTCAAAAATATATCCTATAAAACGAAATGTAATATCCTAGGACTCTAAAAATGTGATCTTCTTTAATATGTATATATATATTGCTTGCTATTTATTATATTATTATTAAATTTGGTTTAAAAATACTCGGTTTTTCAACTGCTCCCAGTAGATATTTTTTCGCAGAAAATATATTTGTATATGTATCTTCATTTAAATATTTATAGAAAAAGATAGATTTCAAACATATATTTTTATGCTTCCGCAAAATGTATTGTTTCCTATATAAAATAATGCAGTACCAATAAAAAATTTGATTTACATGTTTTGAGATTTTATGTATATCATAAATAATCCGGAATAAAATGGTTGATATCATTTGAATTTTTCTACCGAATCTGATTTTATAAAATTTAAAATTTCTTTCTTTTTTTTTCTAAAATTAAAAATACCATTCTTTATTTTTTTTAAATGCTGATGATGAAATAAAAAGATATTACCCACTTTACTTTTCATTACACCTGCGTTTTTTATAGTACAATATAAATTTTTCTATTAAGTAAAATAAATGTGTAATATCGCATCTGATATACACTATGCATAGCTACCAGGTTTAGATTGCCATTTTTTAAATAGTGTTCTTGTTCTTATTTAATTGAGAAAAAATATTTTTTTTTAACAAATCAAATTAAATAGTATTAAAAATTGGAAGGTATAGAAGCTTGTTCTTTGATGTAATGATTCATTTGTTGGTTTTTGACAAAGCACAGTAAAATTATAAATTTCCAATTAGCCTTCCTACCTGTCAAATGAAAAATATCAAACAATTTGCGTGTCCCATTTTTTCTTTACTTGCAACATTTTGTAATACGGCAGTAGCTTTCCTGATAAGAGAAAAATATTATTTTAGTATATGATATACAATTTATTTTATGCAGTGATTCATATAAGGGCATGTAAGTGCTCATATGAAAATTATAATCAACCAATAGCATTTTAAAATGTACGTTACTATTTTTTCCTTTTTCACATACTTGAAACTGCTGACATGGTGAAAGAGAAATATTTTAAAAACTCTCTCTAGAGAATTTTACATATCTCATACATTTCATATTCATCTACCTCGAGAGAATTTCATATATATATAAATGTAAATATTTCCCTATAGGTTTTACATGTATTTTTTTATTATTTTTAATAAAATCTTCGTAAATATATTTTTATAACATATGATTAAATTAAGTTTGTTTAATTTCTATGTACTTCCTTTAAGTTTTAAATCAATCCATTCTTATCAATAACTGACATTTTTATTAACCAATTTGCCATTTTAGTCTGGTTGCTTATTGACATTTTAACTTAAATCTGAAAGTAAGGTCCGACTAATGTTTTTTAGTCATTTCTGTTTCCAAGACCTACATAATAAAAATCTGCCGGACGCACATTTTCACCATTAAGCTAATTTAGATATTCAAAAAGGCTTAAATTTCGTATATTGGCCATATTTTCACCTATATAGGATGGACTGTATAATCATTTTGGTGTTATAATGCTACGCTTTTAGGGACAAGGAATATTAATAATGGATTATCTTGGTGATAAAATATATATTTATGCTATTAAAGTTAACAAGACATGATTGGTAAATGTAAAATTACATTTAAAAAAAAATGTACTTGTTAAAAAATAATTAAAGAGAGAGAGAGAGAAAGAGAGAGTAAACAATGGTTATTAAACCAAAACACAAAAACAAGAACACAAAATGATTTAAAGGCATGAACTAATTAATATTCTCTTTGTAACTTAACACGTTCACGCCGGCGTGGCTCACCGGTATGTCACAGCTACAGTCGGCAGCAAAAGTATCCGAGCACTAGCAATAATCCCTGTCCAAAAATAAGACACTTAATACTGCTTTGTTAAATAAATCCTTGTCGAGTTATGTTCTTAGTCAGTCTATGAACATGATTCGAGAAGGATTTATTATTGAACAAAACAGTGTTAAGTGTACTTTTTTGATATCGGAATTATTGGCTAGTGCTCGGATACTTTTGAGAAGAATATGTAAACAAATTGCGCCAGCGTGAACGTGTTAAAGCATTCACTGTTTCAGCAGATTCAGATGATACGAACTCTGTCCACGTGATATAACAATTTTCTTCTCAAAACTAATTACAAAATGATATACTGTCGGTAACAAAAGTGTCCGAACACTAGCAAAAGTTCCTATTAAAAAAAAAAAAAAAAAAAAAAAATCACACTTCATACGGTTTTATTAAATAAATCTTTATCGAATCTTGTTCTTAGACTGACTAAGAGCAGGATTCGACAAGGATTTATTTAACAAAACCGTATAAAGTGTACTTTTTTTACATAGGGATTTTTGCTAGTGTTCGTACACTTTTGTTACCGACTGTACATGTTAATTTGGAAAACACACACCTTCCATTAGAGCAAGGATCTTCTTTTACGAAACCACAGCGTAGCAATTGAAATGTCTCTCCTGGGGTCAGATTAGCTCTACTTGGTACAGTTTCAGGAGTCAGGATTTTATTGATAAGGTCTTCTATCCAACTGAATTTTTCGACAGCTGTCGTGGCGGAATTTCTTCAAGCGCAGATACGCTAAATACACACTTGAAAATGTGCCCGTTTCGCATGTTCAGCAAATGCTTCAGTAGTAGTCGGTAAGAAACAGAGTTTCACGGCTTTGTTCTTCTATTCAGTTCCCATTTTTCAAGCCACACTCTGTATCTTATATCTGATATACTGCTAGTGGTAGAATACCTATACAATGCTGCTATAAATGTAGTAGATTCATCTGTTATATCATGCATGTTAACTCCAATTTGCCCTTATTTTTATAACTTTAATCCTTTTTGAAGAACTCTCATATAACATAAAGACGGTATACTGTATGACATCCTGATAACCGCGTAAGCCACCAAAGTATGCTTAATTATTTTGTAGTGCTCCTAAACTGTCATCCCAATATCAATAACTTGACGCTACGAGCCAGTTCCTTCCATTAGCACAGTACGCAATGTTTATAATAGTGAATAAACTGAATAAAGACAGCGGTGTCATCACTTCTATTTGTTAAGCATTTACAATCTTCACCACTTCAATCTTCATGCGTTGTTAGTAAATCTGTTCTGAATATGGTATACCACTACTATAAACTGGCAATCAGTGTGCACTGGTAATAGTGAATTCGTGTTCTCATATTTCAGCACATTTGCCACCAGCTGTTATAAACTTTTCATAAATAATTTTTATAAGTTGAATTTTGTTAAATGAAACATTTAATAAATCTTTCTCAGATGAAAGGAGTATGTTCAGAATCAGTTTATTTTTACGACTCACTTGTTAACCAGTTCTAGAAATCTCTTAATATTGAACTCTTTGTATTGATCAAATATTAAGAGAACATCGTTCTTTTTTAATTCAAGACCAGTATATGTTACGAAACAGTTGACAAAGTCATTCTCATTTCCTTGTGAATGATAATGCACTGTTCATAGTACTGTACAACAATCAGTTAAGAGAAATGTGTGTAACTGGTTTCATTACTGTATTCTGCTTGACTGTTAGAGTTGATTCATGTTTTCAGAGTTGATTTAGTCTATAAATCCCTCATATTAATATTGTTATCAAACATTGATATAGGCAAATGAGGCAGTTCATGATGAAATACCTTTTTATCAAGTTCACGGGAGCTTAGTAAAATCATGAATCCTGAAAATATAATTTCGAAATAAACAACATAATTTTTTCCTGATACTAAATTTTTCTTGCCATTAGGAATTGTTATAACCTTGGTGGATAAAGTATTATTGAATCCTGCAGGGTGACCTTCAAATTTAATTATGCTTGATATCTAACTCGCCATAAATGTATCAGTATTTACTAGGTCATTCCATACTAAATCAGATGCAATATTAACAGTACCTTCAGATTTATCTTCGTAAAGTTTCTAAGGATCAATATACAGGCTTAACATTTCTCTAATATTTTGAGGTCTTTATCGTCAGTATTGATTTGGGGTAACATTTCTTCTTTATATCTATTTAACATAACTGTTTTTTTTTTTTTCCAGTGAAAACATCAAATTAATGCACAAATATGCTATAGATATGCACACATCGCTCAGCGTTTCATAGTACTTGGATTCGAGGTGATTCCGATTATATATCCTGTTCCCTTGCCGTAGCGCATAAATTTCGATGCAATAAACAACTTTAATGCTTATTTATTACTTTATTAGTTACCTTTAACCATTAAAACATAGTATTAGACTCCAAAATGATTATCCTGTCTATTCTAATGGCAAACACATGGCCTATATAAGATTTTTAAACTATCTAGGGCGCCATCTTGAATATTAAAATTAGATCAAGGGTGACAAAATGGCACTCTGCATATTTTCATTATGTAGATCTTGAAAAACATAAATCGCTAAAATCATTGGACGGACCTTACTTCCAGGTTTTTTAACATGCTACTAGACTGTTGTATTATTATTATGTTATTTTGTTTATTATTGTTTTTCCATTTTGTTAAAATGATGCATTGATGCAAATTAATTTTTGTATGCGAGGAACTTATATGTCTGTAGAAAAAAAAATCTTAAGTATTTCATGAAGAAAAAAAAAAAAAAAAAAAAAAAAAATGCAATTAAAAATATGTATAGAATCATTTAAATGTTTCTTGCTCATTTATTTGTATTAGGGCCCAAGCATTTTTTTACTTTTTTAGAGAGTTTATTTTTACAAAAACCGAAGGGTTTTGAAACTGATTTTTTAATCCATTTTTTTTTTAATTAGTCTTTTGCCGATTTATGACAAACAGTAAATGATATACCGCCAACCTTATTAAATCTTTATAAGACTAATAGCATATTTTTTTAACTTTTTTTTTATTTTTTATTATTTTGGAGATATTATTTCATACTTTAGAAAAAGAAAATAGCTTTTATACAAAAATAGTATTGACGGAGAATCGAAACCACTATTAAAGTAATTGCTTTATTATTTTAACGAGGTATTTTAAACTATCTAGGGCGCCATCTTGAATATTAAAATTAGATCAAGGGTGACAAAATGGCACTCTGCATATTTTCATTATGTAGATCTTGAAAAACATAAATCGCTAAAATCATTTGACGGACCTTACTTCCAGGTTTTTTAACATGCTACTAGACTGTTATTATTATGTTTGTTTTTCCATTTTGTTAAAATGATGCATTGATGCAAATTAATTTTTGTATGCGAGGAACTTATATGTCTGTAGAAAAAAAATCTTAAGTATTTCATGAAGAAATAAAAAAAAAAAAAAAAAAAAAAAAATGCAATTAAAAATATGTATAGAATCATTTAAATGTTTCTTGCTCATTTATTTGTATTAGGGCCCAAGCATTTTTTTACTTTTTAGAGAGTTTATTTTTACAAAAACCGAAGGGTTTTGAAACTGATTTTTTAATCCATTTTTTTTAATTAGTCTTTTGCCGATGTATGACAAACAGTAAATGATCTACCGCCAACCTTATTAAATCTTTATTAAAGACTAATAGCATATTTTTTTAACTTTTTTTTTTTTTTTTTTTTTTTTTTTTTTTTATATTATTTTGGAGATATTATTTTATACTTTAGAAAAAAAAATAGCTTTTATACAAAAATAGTATTGACGGAGAATCGAAACCACTATTAAAGTAATTGCTTTATTATTTTAACGAGGTATTTGTACCTGTTTTAAACAAAAAATAAATGAGAAAAAAGTATACTGACAGTGTGTCTCTGTATGAATCAGGCTCTGGATCCAAGGCATAGCTGCTAACTTGTACGTTTTTTTTTTTTTTTGACTAAAAATTTTTAATAGAATTTTTTTTTATGTTTTTTAGCATTTTAAATAATTAAATAAGATGAAAATTTTTAATGAGAAGAAATTGTGTTAAAAAGCCTTACAAGTTAGCACCAATAAAAAGGTGACAAAAAAATGCGTCTTGAAGTGAAAGGAAATCGCAAAACACCTACGAAGAAAATTATTTTATTTCTGTCACAGGAAGAAATATATTCTAACTTTAAAACGTTACGCATTCTATGTATTTGTCATTACGATACAGCTGCTTTACTGGATACCTTGCGGACGTTTAAATGGTGAGATTTGTATTTAGGCTATCTGTGAGTTAAGATTGACTTATTATGTAAAGGACTTACGCCTGCACAAATATTTTAGGAAGTTTTAACCGGTATTCACGCAAGTTTTGGAGTTCTCGATTAAAACTCTTAACAGCTTGGCGAGTGCTATAGCGCTATATACAATATAAAACTTGATTAAAGTGCTTGATTAAAGGGCTTGATTAAAGTGCTTGATAAAAGTGTATATTACACTTAATAAAAGTGCATGATGAAATGCGCTTGATAAATGCTTTGTCGAGCTCGACCTTTGGTCAAAAAAAGTACTACCTGCCAAATAGTTTTCTCCTACACTGTTTATATTTATTTTAAGCAGTGTCTTTTAAGTCTGTGGGACAGATGATGTACTTTTTGTGAAATGTAAAAATTGTTCTGTATTATCCATAACTACCAATACTTCCGCTTTTTGCATATTACTATCTAATTAATGGTATGCAAAAAGCGGGAGATTTAGCTTCTATGATTATTTCACTGGATAAATATCAAAATACAAAATATGTATAACATATATAAAAGTTCATATAATATATGCATTAAATTAATGCAAAAAGTATAGATTTCTTTGCCATATATTACTGAATTAAAATATGCGTAATATTAAATAATTAAATTAAATAAAATGTGACAGAAAAAGCAATTTTTTTTTCCTTAGAGAAATCAATACCGTATATTAAAACGAAATTAATTCCCATGAAAACTTAAAAAAAAATATAAAAAATATCCCTCTAAATATTAAGAAGATTAAATAAGCTTAAATTTGATGCGATTTAAGTTTATACGGAACCATTGTTCTGTAATTAATGCGATAGCATGCATGAAAACATTTATCAAGATTAAAATCTATATATATCAGAGAGAGAGAAAGAGTTTTCAGATAAACATTTTAAAAAATAAATATATTTGCGATCAATAACAAACTAAATAAACACACATTTTGTTTTTTGTTTTAGTTTGAGAAAAATGAAGATCCCGAAAAAAAAAAGATATTTATTTTTTAGTAAAATTAAAATATTTAAATTACTGTTAATTTAGTGCTCATATTTCATCGCTTTCCTTTCCTTAACGACAATAAATTTACAATTCGCCATTTCAAAAAGTTATTAATACTTAGGTGTATACTATAACTGAACAAATCTTCTCTCTCTATATATATATATATTACATAAAATCGCTACGAACAAGATAACTTATACAAAAGTCCAATTAACATTGCTTGTCACAATAAATATTGTACATTAGCATGTAGGTATAATTATAAGAGATGTAGATATACACTCCTTTGGAAAATCGTAAAAAGTGTGTAATAGCAGCGCCACCTGTTTTAAGTACTTATCTACAATAAATAACGGAAAGTTTCTGATGAGCAGTAAGAACACGACCATCTGTGAACACAGATTCACAAAATAGAAATAAAGCCGATAGAGTAGGTTTAAAATTACTTCCCTTTTAATATAAAAATCCTGATCTCTGGTTCGCAAATATTGAAGCGCAATTTGTGTTTTCCTGAATAACTCAGGATGAAACCAAATGTTATTGTGTAATTTCGGCCCTCACGGCTGACATTCTGAGTTATGTAAGCGATATTGTGTTAACACCGCGAAGCATAGATAAATATACCATCCTTAAATCACGATTAATTTCGGAATTTTCCCATTCGAAATAGAAGCGAATTACAGCTCTCTATTTGGATTAAACTTTGGCTGATAAAAAACCTTCACATTTATTGGAAAATGAAACAACTAGCAAGCTCGATACTTGGTGATGATTTTCTTAGAACGCTCTGCTTACAACGTCTACCTACTGAAGTTCAATGTGTCCTTTCAGTTTCAGAAGACAGTTTAGATAAACTAATTGTAATGGCTAATAAAATTCACGAATACAGAAATCATGAGCATGGAGGAAGTAAAATGTCCCACAAATTAATTTCTTGACGTTAGGGAATTACAAATGCAAATATCAGAGCTTAGTGAACAAGTCGAACGCCTATCAATAAATTACGTAAGCTCAAAATCTCCCCTTCGCTAATGCTCAAAAACCTCAAAAAGAAAAAGTCTATGGGACTAGTGGTTGTATCATTGGAAATTTGGGGATGCCACAAAACGCTGCAGGTCCCTTTGTAGTTTCAAAAAATCGGAAAACTAACTGATTCCTAACCGATAATAAAACTCACTTTTATGTACCTGTCCCATTTCGAAATAAGCCTCAGTCGAACTGACCGTTGAATTGAGAATTTACCCACAGTTCTACTAGGAATTTGTTCAGCATACCGGGTAACTATAAAAGCCACAACAGCCGAGCGGGTCTACGGTACTGCTCTTCGATTACCTGTAGAATTCTTTGCACCTACTCCAAAATACTTTAGTGCAGCCGAGGTCTTTCAAAGTCTCAAGGAAGCTATACAAAAGTTGTCTCCAGCTCCAACCAGAAACCACGACACTAAAAATCGACCATTCGTCTCTCGATCTCCAGCTTTGTAAACAAGTTTTCATACGACATGATACAGTCCAACCGCCACTAAAGTTCGATCTTATCTGCTCGAGTGAACATTTAAAGTTTATAAGTTGCAATTCTGAAACATACCAAATTTTGTGTCTATACATAGTATAAAAGCAGCATTCGTCTTGAATGATCCTGAACCGTTTCCAGATAATGCATCGACTAAACCAATCCAGATACCTGATGTTTGTGAACCAGAACCAACAAGAACAGTGAACTTTCAGGTGAGTCTTTCAGGTGAAATTCCGAAACATACTCGTTCTGGACGTAAAGTTACTTGTCCTGCACGTTTTAGGTAAAGTATTGTTACACAAGGAGGGGGTACTGCGGTATTCTCTAACTAAAATACCAGATCTTCCAAAATCAACTACTGACCTCTTGGTGCAGCTGAAGAAACTTTAAAAAAAAATGAAATAGTTTCAAAAATTTCCTTTGGCAACATTTTCAAAAAGACAAATTTAACTAAAAGATACGAAACAGGAACATTTGTTGAAATGTTATGGGGTTTAAACTGTCCAATAAATGTTTAAATAAGTAATACGTTCTATACCAGTATGCTATAATCTGTTCTAGGCTAATCATTTCTTTGTCGGAAATTAATTGCTGGAATGTATCGCTACGAGAAGAACTAAATGCATTACATTTATTTTATTTCATTTTATTTTTTAGGGGGGAGGGGAGATCTCTTTAGTGCATTTTTGGTACTGTACATATACCAAATTTATTAATGATCTGATCACACACTTTAACCGGATGATGCTCACTACAAGTTAAAAAAAAATCTTTCTATTGATTTATTAAAAACAATCTTAAAATCGAAAAATATGTTGCTCAATGTAGCAAAGGATATATTTTCCACTTGCTATTTATTTTTTTTTATCACTATTAATAAGATTAACTTTTTAATATTTCTTTTTAAGAATAAGTTCCCAGCTTTCAAATATAGTAACACATACATAAAATATTTGAAGAGGAGACAATTTATAATTAAAAAATTAGTTCCGAATACTGAAAATTTATATTTTTTCTAATGCTTTAGAAAGCATAGAATGCTATTCAATTTGATAGATTATTTGAACAAAGGATTTTAAAATAGTAAAAAATAAAAATATTTAAAATAAAGTAATTTTAAATGAGAAATTAACATTCACATAAATTTATATTAATGTTCATTTTCAGAAAATATTTTAAGCAGCTCTGAGAAATTTTCTGAGAAATGTTTGTAATATTTCATGTATTGATTTCCGATGCAGTAATCAATTCAGTTTGTCATAGACCTATTTCAAAAATGAAAAGTTATTGATTTTTGTGACCGAGTAGCACTGAGATGATAATATGCATCTAAAGTGTCAAAATGCAGCATACAAGAGACAAAATTTTAATCAAGAGAGTTAGAGCGTACTACTTTTAAAATACCGATTTTTTTTTCCCTTAACGAATTTTTTTTTTTTTTATTATTTGATTAGTTATCGAATTTCAGCGATTAAATAAAGGAACAAATTACTATAAAAATATAGTGGTATTTAAAATGTAATACGTGACCACCACAGTAGTTTTATTTATAAATTTTTAAGTAAAAAATGTTTTACATATAACTAATTAATTATTTTTCATTATTTATCTGTTTTTCGTAAAACACACACACATTTTCTACAATGCAGATTAATACATAATATCCAATTTTTGAACAGTAGAAAGTAAATTTTTAGACATATACACTTTCCAAAATTTCCAATAAACTTGACTTGCAACTTATTATGATGAATGAAATCGTGTCATTCCATTCATCATCTTTCACCACCATTATTTTGATTCATTTTTCTGAGATCCCCCATACGGTTTCTAAATAAAGAAATCGAACTCTTTCCTTTAGATACTCACATTTTTGTTTTACTTTTTTGTATAGAATTATACATATATATATATATTGAGGTAAAAATATTTAGTCTAACAATATATATATATAGAAGTAAAATGATTTTATCGCAATACAAAACACAATTAGTTCACGTATACTCGAAAATTCATAACTGTGTCTTTATATGGAGATGTTTGCTTACAAATGTATGTTTGAACCAGTTTTTGTACAAAGAGAAAAAAAAAAATTAATTAATTAAACCTGCATCCCTCACCTCCCCACAACAAATTTCGCCGAAAATCGCTCTATAAATATGCGGTTTGTGCCAAATGTTTCATATTAACCTCAAATTTATAACGGTATAGTTATATTCTGCTTAGAGGATCGTCTATATATTAAAATTGGCATTCCCCCCCCCCAACCCCGCCATTTTTGACAGCTTATTGTGGTTATATGGATTAATGAAGCCTGGAAAATGGTATATTTTTTTATATTTCTCCCACGTCTTTATATAAATTTTTAATTTGTTAAAATATGGGGATGCTAATGTTAAATAAATCGCAAACATTACCTCATATCTCCTCAAAAAATTATCATATTAAAATTTATCTTATTTATATATATATATATATATATATATATATATATATATATATATATATTCGTTAGAATGATGGAACGCAAACATATTCCATATATATTTTTGATTAAAAAACATGTTTTAAATTACAAAAATTATTAAAAAATTTATATTTAAAACATTTATTCATTATAATTCATATAATGTTTTGCACGAATAGAAGGGGCATCATCAAATTTATTGGTTTCCGATTTTACAGTTTATTCTTATCATTATGTTTTGAGTTATAGTGGCACATCAATTTTCATTGCTCCTTGGGGGCGGTCACTTGCTATCATTTCTGCCATATATAACTCTGCATATACATGATTTAAAATAGTTATTCAAGTAAGTTTAGATACACATATCATTTATTAATTAACATTATTTCAGTTTTATTATTATTATAATTATTATTTATTTATTTAAATTACCTTTCTTATTTTCCAGTTATGATTTGAATGAATATAATACTTTTCTTTATGGATCTTAATTTACTATTTTGATGTGTAGGGGTTTAACCCTAACATATTTTTACTTGTAACTCTATCAAGAATTAATTTAAAGTATATAAATCATACTTTTTACGAACCATCTTGATCTCAGAAATTCGAATATGCAGTAAAAAAATGGGTTTTACTTTTCGAAAAATGAAGTAGAGATGAATTTTTATATTAAGACGAACCACTAAGTAAATTAAAAAATTGCATTAATGACTAGATATTATTACAAATCAATCGGTACCAGATACATGCTTCTAGGGCAATTACACAGCAAAATGTACAGCAAAATTAAAATTAGTCGGAGAATGGCGTTTTTTCTTTGCAGAATGTACAGCTGTTATTTCTAAGTAAAACATTCCGAGATTCGGAAAAAATAACGTAAAATTATATATATGCATATATGTAATTAAAATCTCAAATTCAATAATGAAAAACCTGATTTTTAGATAAAAACCTGAAACTAAGTATTTATAAACTAATGCGCAAAATGCAGCAAAAGGAAATATAATACGAAAAGAAATTGATAAAGAAATGAAAAATAATCCCAAAATGCACGGGGGTCTTCGTCAGGGGAGCTCCCCCCCCCCCCGAAAAAAAAAAAATATATATATATATATGTCCCTAGCCTCCAATTTCTCAAAGGTAAAAGCACAATTATATACTGCCATCATATTCAAGATTAAAATGGATTAATACAAAATATTAATATAAAGAATAAATTCATAAAGGAGCCTAGCTACTCTAGTGCTTTTGTAAACCTTTTTCTTTATGACAGAAGTTTTAAAAACATTATGATTTTCAGATACATAGATGACGTAATAGTAATTAACTGTGAAGATTTTGCGAAATATGCTAGTGAAAACTATCCTTCTGACCTAATTTTAAACCTAACTGATACGAGGACAGAATTCCTTTTCTGGACTTAAAAATGTAAAACGAAACTAATAAAAAATGTTTAATCGGTCGGTATTTACGTTAAAAGAAAAAAAATTGGATGTACAGACTTAAAACGATTTGTAATAATAAAATAGACCTGAATGTAACAAAATATAATGTAAGGTTTTTCTTTTTCGCGGGTGACATTTAAGAACTGGCAAGTGGCCCTACCAGCAGAAGAGTGCTTTCTCTTTTAGGTGTGCGTGTGTGTGTGTGTGGGGGGGGGGGTGTTCATTCTTCTTCATCTTCATATCTTTATATCTTTTTATATTACTGTATTATTCTATATTAATGTTCTTTATTCGATTCCTTAAATTAATGTTTTGTACTAATTCAGTTTAATCTTGAATTCGATGGCAGTATCTAATTCTTTCTTTCATCTTTGCGAAATCATATTTTTTGCTTAAAGCACTCGTGTTTTCAGAAACTTCTCATTTTCTATTCCCTCCATGAAAGGGGGAGGGGACTCCTCTGACGAAGACCCCCACGTATTTTTGGAATAGTTTTCCTTTAAGTTTTCCTTTACTTTACAATGTATATATATGTATGTATGTATGCATGCATGTATGTATGTATAATAGTTATTTAAATTTGTTTCTTAAATTAAAATTTTAAAAAAGGAATAACTAATAATAATAAAAAAAGGAAATATATATATATATATATAAAGAAAATGTTTTATTAACATTAATTTTGCGTGTGGAAACCATGCATAAGCAGAGTACTTTATTTTCTCATTAAAAAGTCGATTATGCTTTTCAATTTTGTGTACTTTTTACACACATTTCTCTGACATTCGAAAAAAAATTTTAGGCAAATCATGAGAAATAATTTAAAAATAATGTAATAAGCTGATACATGTGTTTATATATATATATATATATATATACATACACACACACACATATATATTAGCAGGCTTTGCACGCTTCGCTGGTCATTATATTGAAATGAATTCTCAAAATACCATATCATTAATAATAAAAAATTCTCAAAAAATAAAAAACAATCAAAAAATAAATAAATAAATAAAAAATAAAAAATCAGTTAAAATTACAGTTAATTCCCGCTACCTTAGATAGTGGTTTTCCCATTTGATATATGCCGATTCTGAAGCCCCAATGTCTTTGACAGTGCCTTACGTGCTTTTACCCTCCCCCCTCTTGAGGGTAAAGTTGAAAATTTTGCAAAATCCCATTAAAGTGCATATTGCGTACGCTTAATCAACATATCCAAATCAAAATTCGCCATTCTATGGTAATCTGGAGCATATTTAAGCTTGAAAACGCGTTTTTTTAATCGGCCGCACCAAAGGTGGGGGGAGTAAGTACTTTTGCAAAGTCCCTTTATAGTGCGTGTTGCATACACATACCTAACAGAGACATAAAAAAATCGAGATCCTGAGATTATTTGAATCAGTGCTACATTTTAAAACGGGTTTTTCACACCCTTGGTCTTAAGATTGGGAGGGGGGGGGAGGGAATTTTGCAAAATATCTTTATACTATGCGTTAAGTACATACAACCGACCCACACATAAAAAAAATCATTCCTAAGATAATTTACTGCAGAGTTTCCCCTGGAGACATGTTTTTTGCCACGATCCTCAAAAAATGGTAGGGTAGAATTTCACAGAATCCCTTTGAAGTGTGTGTTTAGTACGCATAACCAGACCGCACTTAAAAAAATAACCCTTTTAAGATAGTTCGAAACTGAGTTGCGCATAGCAACATGCTTTTTGCCCATCCACCCTGAATGTGGATAGGGTGGAATTACACAAAATACTTTGTATTGTGCGTGTTGAGTACGCATAACTAACTGACATATAAAAAAATTGCATTCCTTAGATAATTTGGAGCAGAAATACTCTTAAAAGCGTAATTTTGTCGCCCTCCGCCCTTAAACTGGCGGGGGGGGAGAGGAAATTTCGTAAAATGGAACGCATAACCAACCCACACAACCATTTAAAAAACACGCTTATAGCCCTTTTTAAGGAGATCATGAGCAATAACGGTTTTTTCTCTAAGTGCCACTCACCTCCCATTTTCAGGGAGTGGTTAATATTTTTTTCAACTATAAAATGCGAAAAAACATAATTTGAATCTCTAAAAATATATTTTAGAAATTCAACGACACAATTCCCATTAGAAATATCAAAGTTTGTCTTTAAGGACCTATGCTCCCACAGACCTGATTTATTTTTAATTAAATGGAGTTCCTCTAAGATTAGTGGACTTTTTTTTTAATTTTTTTTTAATAAAAATGCACCAGAATATTGACGTCTATAAGTAAAAAGTTAAAATTTTTAAATAAGTAAAAAAAATAAAATTATAAAATCTCGCAACATTTGTTTCGGATCGAAAGACAGCATGATTAGGATTAAAGGACATAAAAAAAGTTTGTTATTAAGTGTAAAGTTTGTCTGCAGCAGTCGTTCTTACTTTGTTCGCCTGACGAACGGTCATGCTTTCTTTCGATTTGAAACAATGGCTGCGACTATTTATATTTTATGTTGTTTATTTTAAGTGTTTTACTTATTAAATTTTCTTTTCCAAAATTTCTCCGTGTGTCCGAAATGTAATACAGAAAGGGACTTTTTTTTTTCTTTTGTAGAATATTTAATGAGATATAACTACCTTGAAAAATCATAAGAAAGAAATATTTTTAGAAATGTTTCTTTTAAGAAGGTATTTCAAACGAGCTGAAACAACTTTTTCAGATTGAAATTTCAGAGTCCCTAATTCTGACATCTCTTTTAAACTAAGCAATGTCTACCTGAAAATTATTAAGACCACTTTTACAGCTTACAGAATTTCCAAGGTTTACTTGAGATAGAAGGGGAAGGGAGAAGAAATTTAAACGGAAATGTTAACCTTTCATACCTAAAAAAATAGTAAGACAAACTTTTTTTTTGTTTTGTTTTTTTGTTTTAGAAATGCTTGTAATCAAATTGTCTTTGGATAGCTATCAGAAGACACCCTTTAAATTTGAAACTTAAAAAAGTATTTTCTGCACAGGAATCCATTTTTAATACACGAAATGCACCTCGAGTACACTGAACACACGTTTTACAGTTTTCAAAAATTTCGACGCCTTCCTAAGATAGAGGTAGTATGGCATTGGCAGACCCTGTATTCATATTGTTTAGAAAGCATCCGGCATATAACGAAATATAAACTTTAAATGACAAATGCATGGAAATATGAAAAGCATCTTAATTATTCTAAAACAAATTGTTTAATTACGTCTGGAAAATTAAGTACTGCAATGTCTTGTTACTACTATCTATTGAATCTAGTAGACACTGACTATGACATAATGCGCGCTCCAACACAAGTGGAGCTGCCAACATTTACACTTAATAAATAAATACAATTAAATGTACAATGCAGCCACATTTCCTAAAACTACCATCGACGACGCATCCAAAATGATGGAGGGGTGCCAGCTTGGCCAGCACTTTGTGATTTGGAAAACATCCAATAATTCGGGCTCTGTTATCATTCATTTTCTATTACCCGGATGACTGTCACCCCTATTTTAACAGTGGACTCGTTGAATTAGCGCTTGCGCAGAGGCTTCCATGGTTTCATGAAATGTGGTCGAAGAATATCTATCGTTTAGTTGTAAAATCGGCCATTTCGAAAAAATTAACTTTTTGGGAAAAGCTGAATTTTTGCCACACTTGCAAGGAAACATTCAAAAGGTGTCATCTTCAAAAAGTAATAAAAAAAATATATGTGATTCTACTCTTCATAAAACACCAGAAAATGAAAAAAAATATCGGCTGAAATTAATTACAGCGACCGCAAAAAATTATCAAAATTAAGGATATTTGGCGATTTAGCGCTGTTAGGCGATACGTTTGTTAGCACCGAGATTGTCGTGTACGAACTGAACCGTGTTTTGCTTTTCCGCCAAGTACTCAAAATCAAACGCCTAGCAGTGTGAAATCGCCAAATATGCTTAATTTTGATAATTTTTTGTGGTCGCTGTAATTCATTTCAGCAGATTTTTTCATTTTCTGGTGTTTTAGGAAGAGTAGAATCACGTATATTTTTTTCAATACTTTTTGAAGATCACACTTTTTGAATGTTTCCTTGCTAGTTACAAAATGATAGGAACCAAAACTTTTTTGTTTTATTGTCGTTGTGAGAGTATGTATGAAAACTCTAAATAAGATGGTGAGGACACGTGGAGAGAAGGGGGATTATTCGAGTTTTTATTTTGGATTTGGCCGCCTTTGCAATTTACTTTGGAGTTGGCCAGTTTTGCAACAGTCCAGAACTTAATTATCGCTAAATTTATTGTGTGTATAGTGGATTTTTAGGTTTTTTAAATACACAAAATGTTTTGTTCGACTAAATTTCATTAAAAAAAAAATCCTTCTGAAAAATATGTTATTGTAGTTGTAAACAAACTTACATAAACTCGTTACTTTCACCTGCTGAATCATTATAGTTATGTTATTAAGTTAATAAAATATAATGATTAATTAATCATAATATACTAATTATAATGCTACTATATTGTGAATTAATACTATGCTATTACAAAGGGACAATTCATTATTTTTGAGCTTTGGATGTATCCTTTTCCCCGTCTTAGGGTCACGTTTCCTTTCCCTTGTTTGATTAGAACGTACATTTTCTACAATCCTCTCCATAGTAGAAAGAAACACGAAATTTAATTATTAGAAATGTTGAATACTCCCAGAAAAAGCAGTCACAGGTGAGAGAAAACACGATAATTCTAAGCTATTCAACAGGTGAGCTACTGTAGTGTGGTGGAGCAGAAGCGACATCTAGTGAATATGTAGTTGGACGGTTTTGAAATTTATTGGCCTTAAGATTTATCCGGTTTTACAGCACATCGTGCTTTTCAAACGCATATCACAAGGATGTGACAACTTTGGCATGGTTTCTTGAATCCACATGGTACGAATGTTTCCTTAGAAATGGAAAACTAAAAAAAAAAAAAAAAAAAAAAAAAAAAAAAACATTTTCTAATTTCAAGGAATTAGCCGATTTTGCAACTAGACAACATATATAAATTAATAATATATTAAGGCTATGGTTAACTATGTAGAATGATATTTATTAGAGTTAAATATATAAGTTAACAATATTTCACGTTCAGCCAGCAGAAGCATTATGTATGAAAGCAGATGATGAGATAATATTGTTACAAAGTCAGCTTTCTTTACAGCCACCGTGGCGTAGAGGCATGTCTTTGGACTGTAACCCAGACGGCCTCGGTTCGATTCCAGCCGGGGGCAAGTGAATTTAAAGACTCTAAAAAATTATTTCTAAATTCTTATAATTATCTTTGCGTATTTAATTTCCTATTCTAGTAGTTTTTAGAATATTCTAATTTATGTTAATCTTGTATTCTGGAATATTCGAATATTGTATATAAGCGACTTGTTCCTCAGTTTGAGTATGTTCTCAGCCGAGTGCAGCTGTGTTCCAAGTTAGTTATGCTAATAAACTACGTTTGTTACTCCACTTCGAGTGCTCGCTGTGACTCTTCACGACATCTATGTGACAATATTTACGAATATATCAGTCACAATCTATATAAATCCCTCTTTGTATTCTCAGTGAGACGTCCTATAGAATTGACATTATATATTTTTAAACAATAACATTTCTTATTAAAATATAAATTGAACTAAAAATCTGATTGTTGCACTTTATTTTTTAATATTTGTTTATTTCTTTTTATTCCTTAAATATCAAAAATAAAATTTACAGAAAACGTTAGAAAAACCCTTAATTAATGTATGTAATAATAATGACTGAGGTACGTAACTTCAAATAATAATGTAAAGAATCAATTGTTCTATACGTATTTTAGTATATTTAAATAAAAAGTTTATTAATATATTATATTTTATAAGATAATTACTTCAAATTATGCAAAATTACCTTTGGTAATAGAATTTTTAGAGGAACTGAACTCTTTTTTCATTATTCGGATTAATTTAGATATCTACCAATATAAGTTTTCAAGATTTTTGTCTGAGTTCTCGGAAAAAAAAAATTCCAAATATTTTTTTGAAGAACCAAATTAAAATATGTAAAAGACAGATTATTAAGTCGAGAGGAATATTTCTTTCAATTAACAGAAAGGAAATTTTTCGCTATCATGAATGCTTTGAATAAAGCTAGAAGTTTCACAATATAAAGCTGAAAAAAAAGTCTCTCATGTCCAAAGGTAAATTCCCTAACAGCGCAAAATGTTCCAGAAACGTAACAATCATATAACATTGAAACATTATAAACATTTCCGAAACGTTTAAAAACGTTCAGATTGCTTTCCGTTTAGTTTCAAAAACGTAGAAATGTCCGAGATCGTAACAAAAAATCAGATACGTAACAGAAACATTACAATCACTTAATAGATAGAAAATCAAAAAGGGTGAATGTTTCAGAAAGGTATCAGAGAGCATACTAAAACGTGTTACGTTTTAGAATGATTGTAAGCTTTTTGCAACATAACTGAAACATTCTGTGCTGTATGGGTTGTGTTTAGGACAAAAGTTTGATACTCTAACATTTAAATTTTATTAATTTTAAGAATTTTATTTTTGTTTGGAAATTCCTTTTTTATACTTTTTTTTCTGTTTTTTGCTTCCTGTTTTCCGATTTTTTTTTTCTTTTCTTTGAAGATTTCTCATATTTTCCATGAACATTAATTTTAAATGCGATTTTGTAACATATTCCAAATGAATTTTGTAAAAGCTTTTGTTCGTAAATAAAGATATAAATTTTTTTAATTGCTAGAAAGACTCAACTAAAATATTTTATTTTGAACAATAAACATTATTATGTTTTACTTTTAAACTTTTACTTTGATATTTTATTTGAAGTATATAAAATATTTAATCTGCTAAATGAGTTTTCGAAAAGTGTTAAAAGCAAAAGTAGGTTTTATTGGAAATACAAAAACAATGATTTGTACATAATATCTTAAAAATACTTTTATAGGATTTCTAAGAAATGTTTCAAATGCGGCTTAAGTAAATAAATGTTTAACATTTTAAATATTTTCAAAAATCTTTGTTCAAACTATATGTACATTTTATATAGAATTTTAGCCTTAGGAAAAGTTTTGTAAAGACGCAATGAGAAATGACAAGTGAATTTTCCATAACAAAAGAACTGGGAGAATTCTTTTTTAAACACCACTTTATAAACAAAACATAAATTTTGGGGATAAGTTATGCTTCAGTAGAAATGCAGAAGTTTATATCTAAAGAGATAAAAATAGGTTGAAGATAATTGATAAAATAAAACATAAAAAAAAGTAATTTAAAAATACATATTTATTGTTTATAAAATAATTCTTTAAAAATATTGCTACCATTTTCCAACAGTTTATTGGGAGTACAAATTAATTCGGTCCGTTTTTTTTCGTTAAAAAAACATTTTATTTATTATCAAAATGAAAAAACATGTTATTCAAAGTATTGTCCATCGGTAGCCACAACTTTTGTCCACCTTTCTGGCAATTTTCGGATTCCATCTCTGAAAAATGAGTCCTCTCTGGACGCAAACCATGAATTGAGCCATTCTTGAATTTCTTCGAAAGAAGGGAAGCGGTGTCCAGCCAAATCGTGATGCAGCCGTCGGAACAACCAATAATCAGAAGGAGCAAGGTCTGGCGAATACGGCGGGTGGGGTAGGACCTCCCATTTCAACGTTTCCAAGTAATTTTTAACGACAATTGCCACTGATGAAAAATCGCTTTTCAACGTCGCGCGGTTTCAACTCGTATGGGACCCAATTTCCTTGCTTTTGAACCATTCCCATTTTTTTAAGCGCACTGAAATTGCTTGCTGAGTGACTCCCAACGATCCTGCAAGCTCTTGTTGCGTTTGGCACGGATCTTGATCGAGCAATTCCTCCAATTCGGCGTCTTCGAACTTTTTCGGCTGGCCCGGGCGCTCATTGTCTTCGACACTAAAATCACCATTTTTGAAGCGTCGAAACCACTCTCTACATGATTTATCAGATGGCGCAGATTCACCATAAACTTCCACAAGCGATCGATGCGCTTCAGCGGCACTTTTCTTCCAATTAAAAAAGAAAATCAAAACTTCCCGCAAATGTTGTTTCTTTAGCACAAAACTCGACATATTGAATGCTCAAAAAACCAATGTTGTTGTATAAAACTCGAAGCTTCGTTGACTGAATATGGTTGACAAAGGTCAAACCTTTCTAACAATGCCAAAAACATCTATCATTATTCAGTAAACAAATCAGCCAGAGCCATCTATTGAAAACGGACCGAATTAATTTGTACTCCCAATATATATATATATTTAGTACATTAAGTATCTTTTTCTTAAGAGTTAGATTACAAAACAAATAGTTTGCTGTTTACAATTTAGTAAAAATAATGTGAATTAAGAAAAAAAAAATTCATTTATCTTTTAATGAAGATGTATTATCGACTAATTATGAAACATATCAATGTTTCTGAATGTTTTAAAGAATTACATAATGAAAAAAATTAAACGTATGTCTTACGAATAGAATAAGTAAGTAAAACGTTTTTGAGCAAGTTGTTACATAACATTTAATATTTTGAGAAATGACACCTAAAATTTTGAGCAATATCAACAAAAATTAATTTATTTACCTACTTGTTTAGAATAGAAAAAACAAATTATTATAAGCAGGTAAAAAATATGAGAATATGAAAATAGTACCATTCACTAATTTTATATTTACGAATATATATGCATTGGTTAACTATTCATGCTGAATGTTCCTGTATTCTTCATTATGTCTTTTACTATTTTTGTATCCTACAATTTTTAACGTTTACGTCTTCTAGGATTCGTTTGTTTTTTCTGAGTGTTTTGTCTTTACTGACCACTTAATTTCACATAATTCTTTCAGACACTCTTGACACATGAAAACCCACAGATTGGACAATCAAAATAAAAGTAACTTTACTATTCTCCAAACGGACAAGTCGAATACACGTAACACAAGCTGAGGAAAAACATTTTGTTCTAATCATGTTGCTAAATGATATCTACTACGCAATCTGTTCTGAAAAATTAAAAAACTAATAAAATCAAACTTTATTATTATTATTATTATTTAATGCAGCAAAAGACCGCCAAAAAAGGCAAAGTTACAGTGAATTAACTGAATTTAGTTTCCAAACTAAAAATGCAGACTTCACGTGCAATTTAAAATATAGAATGTCTTTTTTACTCGATCTTTTTTTTACTCGATCTCTTTGTTGCTAACTCAATATCTATAATTAGAGTTCTTTAGCTAACAATAAATTCGCTTACCTACCCAGACGACATAGAGACATCTATTAGGCATCTACGGATTGTTTTTTCCGAGAATGTTCCTAAGTCATTTGGACAACCAAAGAAATCCATCAAATACACATTGATATGACAAAGGAATTCCAAATATCATTTCTACATCAATCCATTATTTTACTCGATCTTTTTTTTTGCTTGATGTCTTTGTTGCTAACTCAATATCTATAATTAGAGTTCTTTAGCTAACCATCAAATTCGCTTACCTACCCAGACGACACAGAGACATATATTTGGCATCTACGGATTGTCTTTTCCGAGAATGTTCCTAAGTCCTCTAGACAACCAACGAAATCCATCAAATGCACATAGGTATGACAAAGGAATTCCAAATATCATTTCTACATCAATCCATTATTTTACTCGATCTTTTCTTTACTCGATCTCTTTGATGCTAACTCAATATCTATAATTAGAGTTCTTTAGATAACCATCAAATTCGCTTACCTACCTAGACGACACAGAGACATCTATTAGGCATCTACGGATTGTCTTTTCCGAGAATGTTCCTAAGTCCTCTGAACAACCAACAAAATCCATCAAATACACATAGGTATGACAAAGGAAATCCAAATATTATTTCTACATCAATCCATTATTTTACTCGATCTTTTTTTTACTCGATCTCTTTGTTGCTAACTCAATATCTATAACTAGAGTTCTTTAGCTAACCATCAAATTCGCTTACCTACCCAGACGACACAGATACATCTATTAGGCATTTACGGATTGTCTTTTCCGAGAATGTTCCTAAGTCCTCTGGACAACCAAAGAAATCCATAAGATAAACATCGGTATGCCAAAGGAATTCCAAATATCATTTGTACATCAATCCAGAGGACGTCGTTTTCAGATGCTCTTTGTTCGAATCCAGGACTATTTTAGAAAATCTGTACGTCCTCTTCTAATCTTGTTGTTATCTTATATTTGCCCTCGTGATGATTACAGAAAAGTTATAGAACGTATATTATCGTTTTAAAGTTGTCATTTGAATAACGATCGGATGATTTAAAGCTTTCTAGAATCGTCTAAAGCAAACTTCTGGACAACTGCAGGTTTGTTTTCTTAATATTTACATCCATTTATTGGTATAAACACACTAATCGCTTCGATTAGAAAATAAAATAAAAATCTATGGATGAAATTCTGTTTATGATAGAATTTAATTTAGTAAGACAGTACTACTTATATTTCTATTTTAACACCCTTTAAATAATAATAATAATAATAATAATAATAGAGCTCGCTCAGTAAAATTCTTAAACACATGTTCAAATAATGTACTGATTTTTAATTCCAAATAAATTAATAAAATTTGAATGCATTAATTGTATAGTATATCTTCCCCTAATTGCTTAATACTCATTTACTAAATATTTTAATTAGTAAAATAATCTTTACAACAATTTCATGTTTATTATTAATAAATAACAATCTACAAGGCGCTCAGGATAATTGAATGTCAAAGAATTTATAATTTCAGAAACAAAAGTGGCTTGGGACAGTACCATTTAAAGTTAATAACACAAGTCACATTTTTGTATTTATGCTTATTATTTATCTGTTATTAATTCAGAAAGTAACTATAGAAACACAGAGAGCTTTATTTTGTTTCATTATTTTAACTATTCTATATATATATATATCTATATATATATATATTAGTAAGATAAAGAAAAAAATCACAATCTTTCTGAAAGTTTTTCAAGAGTGATAATAGATATATTTTATATTCATGTGTAAATATTAGAATTAGAAAAAAATGTTTTAAATATAACTTACCGAACAAAAGAATATTTTTGCGTAAATGTCTTATATGCTGGTTTTCCTGATAGATAGTCTGACTGCCAAGGTTTTTAATTATATTTACCATCATTTTTTTATTGACAATATTCACTGTATTTAATCATATAAGGAAAATCCAGGTGACGTCACGCACGGACAATCTTGTTTATTTGTTATTCTACTTAGGGCAAAACATTGACATTTCCATCAATACGGGTTGTTCTTTTGCCCTTAGTGAATGGCAAAGAATGATTGACAGAGCGTTTGTTTTTAAACATTTCCTTATAAAACTCCGCACAAAACATTTAATTCTATTTTCCATACAATTCCCTTTATCCGACATGTGGAACATTTTAAAAATATGCGTTGTACGTTTAAAATGAAAGATTCTGAAACGATTTTACAGATAATTTTTTTAATATAAAAATTGAAATAAATTTATACAGTAATTCATAGTACAAAGCGATTGGAACGTAAAATAATGGATATTACACTTTCAATGACTTTGAAGTATTTAGCGCAAATTGCGCAGAAGATTTTGTGCCTACATATGTGAAAATAAAGCGGATTCCAGGAAACCATTATTAGCCAATAAAACTGCAGGGGTTTACAATAATTAGCCAATAAAAAATAAAGATATGTGTTCATATAAATACACCCAGTAGACACTCTATTATAAACCCCAGAAATTTTTATTTAATGACCTTATTCTGTCACAGTGTTACTGCTAAGAATCCAATGTAGGACAGAAAAAGATTATGCGATTTACATAGATTATCAACACTTTCCAACTATACATATTCGTTTGATCGTTCAAGGGGACAAGGGACGTTGAAATTAATTAAATTCTATTCCTTTTCAAATCAAGTACTGCGATGCAATCTATCATTTTTAACACGCATTTATTAGCTTCACCTGTATGTATGTATGTCTGTATGTATGTATGTATGTTTGTAACTGCTCTGGAAGCAAACAAAAAATTTATATTGTAAAAAAATACTTTCACTTTGTGAACGATGTGGCGTTGAGGTAAGGCGCCGCACTACGAACCTAAAGGTCCAGCGTTCGATCCCAGTCATGGGAGATTTTTTAAAAATGGTTTTTGTTTAATTCTAAGTTATCTTAATTAAAGATTTAAATGTATGTAAATATTATGGTATGTCACTCACACGATTTTTTCTTACCCTGCATTTTAATACTAAGATAGATATTTTGTGCTTTTTTAGTTCGCATTTCTATAAAAGCGTGGTCTTTAATTTTTTTAAACTATAATATTATTATGCATATAGCGTAATTTAAATACGAAAAAGTAATTTTTGAAATGTAAAAGCTTCTTTTATGGGAATAGTATAAAGTTACTGATATATGAATAATAACCAAAGAAAGTTACTGATATATAAGAGGGTTTTTTTTTTCCTAACAATAAATTTTGAAAAAAAAAAAAAAAAGCTTTAAAAATTTTAATTGTTTTTTATGCAAGAATTGACCGGAGATAATTAACCTTTAGAAGGTATTTAAAATAATCTGCATCTGCATCAAATTCCTTTTTGTAGTATTATTATTATTATTTTTTTTTTTTTGTATTGTTAATATTGGGATACATAACGACATATTTAAATATTTATCACATTTTTCTCTCATTTTAAAACTAAGCCTAATAATGTATTTTGGAAATTGTCTGAACTTTTGTGAAGAAACTACTATGATTAATTTTTGTGTACTCTTATAGAGAGGGGAAAAAAGAAAACAATCTGCAAGGTGCTCGGGATAATCAAATTTCAAAGTATTTATAACTTCAGAAACAATAGTGACTTGGGAATGTACCGTTTCTAGTTCATAAAACGGGTCACGTTTCTGTACTTATACTTGTTATTTATCTGCTAATAATTCGGGAAATAACTACAGACGGAAAGAGCGCTTAATTTTGTTTCATGTTTTTTAAATATTATATATATATATATATATATATATGTATATATATATATATATGAGTAAAAGGAAGAAAAAGAATAAAAGACTAAAAAAAAAAGTTCTAAAAAGTTTTCAACAGTGATAACAGATATGATTTATATTAATGAGTAAATATTTTTATAAAAGAAATGTTCAAAAGGAAATTCATAAAAAGAAGCGCATTTTTATGTAAATGTCCCATATGGAAGAAGCAAATAGAAAATCTAACTAATCGTAGAGAAAAAATGAATGAAATAAAAAGCATTTTTTCTTAGGGGGGGGGGGGTGCATTACATCTTCTAATGAAGCATCTTTATTTTTGTGCATTTTGACTAAGCCAAGGACCTGTTTTACGCCCCCTTCTATTATATGATTATTATTTAAACTCATGAAGAACTTAAAATCCTTAATTCTTTATAATTCTCAATTAAAATTTGGTTTAAAGTTCTAATAAATTAACAAAAGCTTCACGGTTCGATAATTGCAGTTATACAAATATATATTTTTTTTAAGTTAAACCTATTTCTAAACTAATTTGGTACGTACAGTTAAAAAGTTTTTTGGTATATTTTATCTAGACAGTGTAACAAAACTAAATTATAATTAAAAAAAGTGAAAATTTCCAGAATTAGTGTAATCTATATTAAAATTTGAGAGTTAAATTTAAGTTTGGAATAATTTTTATTAATTTAAATTTTGATCTAAATTTTCTGGTTGCTAAATCTATTTGTCGAAAACACAGAATAGCGCACTGATAAGTGGTTGCCGTTTACCATTGTTTCATTTCCAAACAGTTATGTATGTTTTTTATAATTTATTATGCAATATAAATAAATGTGCGTACTTTTTTACTTTAAGCCATAATATTTAAAGCTCAAGTAAAACTTAAACTTAGTTTAAGTATTTCACGTTAAACTAAAGGTTTTATAAAATCGATCGTTAGGCTTATTTTTAAATATATATGACAAAATTGTAGTTATTAAAGCGTATTTACTTAAAGTAAACTTTATTGAACTAGTTTAGTATGAAGAGTATGGAAAACATATTTCTGTTATGAGTATTTATCAGAAAACAGTTTTGAATCAGCTTTCATTGTGTCGCCAACGAGCGATAAACAGCCAAGAAACGGACATTTTCAGTTTTCATTTTACAGACAATATACAGTGATTCCGCAGGAATTTTTTTTTATAAACACACAGAACCTCATGAGGTAGAAGTTTACTTTTTGAAAAGTTTTTGCGTATGCGCCTATGGAGATTTTCCTTCTAAGTGATTCAAATAATAATAATAATAATAATGTTTGCGCTTAATTTTTTGCAGCGCTGTATTTTCTAAAAATCCTGTACTCACATTGTGCACTTAAATATAATACTATATTAATAAACACATAGCACAACCAGAAATGCATTTCCATCAATTTCCAAGTATTGCCCCACTATATAGCCTAGTTCTTTTGTATAACCATGTAAACGAACGGTCAATGATTTACATACAATATTCTATATGAAGCATGTTTTATGCATATAATATATATATATATATATATATATATATGTGTGTGTGTCCATTTCATTTGTTTTCGTTCAACCTTGTAGATTTTAAACTCTACTTGAGTAACACTAGTTTACTAGTCTACCTCAAATTTTGCCCACAGACATAATGTGTTTGAATTCTCTTGGATGTCTCTGTACACGGACCACTTGCTTAATATCAACAAAATGTTTAGTGTAGCATCCTATATGATACAGATTTCGAATATCAAGTTTGAACATTCTGCTCTCATTAGTTTTTAATGTTTTTAAAATATGCTGAAAAAATACGCACAGACACATAGGCAAACCGTTAAAAACTTGCCTATGGGATTGAGGGGATCGTAAAACCTTCAAATGTCACAAAAACACAATTTGAAGAACTTGACTCAAAAACAATACTTTCTCTTTTTTTTTTTTTTTTTTTTTGTAGCACCGTATACTATAAGAATTGGCGAGTGGAAATTTCGCGCCCTGCTTTAATGTATGTAGAAAAATTCATAAACAAATTCATTAATAATAATAATAATAATCAGAAATTGTTAATGATTATAAGTATTGTTGTTATATATTAGTTCAATCCAAATTTTATAAGCTCCCACAGAATATTAGATTAAGCTTTATGTTACACCGAAGGTTTGATTTTCCTTCTTCTTTTACTTACAAGGAAACATTCAAAAGGTGTCATCTTCAAAAAGTATTAGAAAAAAATATATATGTGATTCTACTCTTCATAAAACACCAGAAAGTGAAAAAATTATTGGCTGAAATTAATTACAGCGACCACAAAAAATTATCAAAATTAAGCATATTTGGCGATTTAGCGCTGTTAGGCGATACGTTTGCTAGCACAGAGACTGCCGTGTACGAACAGAACCGTGTTTTGCTTTTCCGCCAAGTACTCAAAATCAATCACCTAGCAGTGTGAAATCGCCAAATATGCTTAATTTCGATAATTTTTTGTGGTAGCTGTAATTAATTTCAGCCGATATTTTTTTCATTTTCTGGTGTTTTACAAAGAGTAGAATCAAATATATTTTTTTCAATACTTTTTGAAGATGACACCTTTTGAATGTTTCGTTGTTAGTGGTTTTAGCTGAACACTCATTAGCGCTCAAAGTTCTATCATGCACACTGATAATACAAATTTAATAGAAAAATCTATAAATAAATTCATTCAAAAAAAAAAAAAAAAAAAAAAAAAAAAAACTCAGATTGTTAATGATTATGGGTTTTATTCTTAGTTCAATCAAAAATTTTATAAGCTTCCATACTATATTGGATTAATCTTTATGTTACACCGAAGATTTGATTTTCTGTCTTCTTTTACTTACAAGGAAACATTCAAAATCTGTTGCCTTAAACAAAACAAAACAAAAAAAAAAAAGGTTTCTGTTTTTTTTTTTTTTTTTTTTTTTTTCTTTGGCAACAAGTTAAAAACAACAATAAATTGTAGTTGAGATAAAACGCACTCTAGAAACGTCTGACTTTCAGAAGCGAAAAACAACTTCTTAGTTTTATGCGAGCAACACTCCCCAGAATCTACCACAACTCCTGAAAAAAAAAAAAAAAAATCAGTATTAACTTTCTTGTCACAAGTCATTAATTATTTAAATATAAACACCGTTAACTACAAACATATACTTCCTTTTACTTTATTACTTTTTATTTTTTTATAAAATCGTGGATCAAAATGTTTATAAACCGTTCAAAATTCTGTTTCAAAGATCTCTTGTTCACTTGTAAGATATGTCATTTACATTATCTGAAGTTGCTGAAAATAGCTGATTAACACGCCTGACTTCGTTTAGAAAAATATTTCTAAATCTGAAATATGTAGATTAAAGAAAATTCCCAAAATTTTATAGTTTCACATTTGAACTTATCTCTCCTATCGTAAATGCTAGGGATTATTTTATCGTCTTTAATGTTTCTAGTGTAACATCCAAATAATCAACTGTAATGTTACAAGATGAAAGCTTTAATTTCAATGGATATGGATAAAAGCTAAAATTAAAATTATGGCGTATTTTTATACATGTAAGTACGCCATTTATTCATCCAGACTCTTTAAAATTAAAATGTCCTTCCAATAATACATTTAATGTGGACTATTTAGATATTAATCTAAAAATCAAATATAATAAAATAATTTCAAGAATGTATGATAAAAGAGATTACTTTAATTTTGATACAATAAAGATTTTAGATTTTTCTTCAAATTTACATTTATCAGTTTTCAGAAATATTTTTTAAAATGGAATTAGACGTGAACATAAAGTAAGTTCTGGAACTTCCGAAAAAGTTACTGCTATGTTACGTGTTTACAAGCAAGCTATTGATCGAAGTTATCCGGTTAAGTTTATTAATTTTTTGCTCAAATGTTTTATTAAAATAAAAATTCCGAAGTGAAGTGATGTCATATATCTAAGTTGGTGGAGTTTGAGTTTCAGATGTCATGTAGAGTTTAAGGTATGGTTTCAGAGTAGTTTGTTATTTTTTCTGGTTTTGGCAGGTATGAGGGAGTGTTTCTGGCATAAAACTAGTTTAACCCTTTGCGGCGCACGACAATTTGAAACATTTAAATTATACTGCCACCCGAATTCATGAACTAAATTAAACTAAAAGAAATTTTTAATTTTAAGGTTTAAAAAATCGACCTTTTCTAATATGTTATAAACGTGAATTTTTGCTAAAAAATTTCCGGGATGGATTTTTGCAGCTGGATCTTAAGTTTTGCGTCCTCGCAGCGAGAACAGCGTGCGTTAAGGGGTTAACACCACAGGCAAGTCACAAGTCTTGCCGCCTGCCTCCTTATTTCTTAAATTTTTAAATTACTTCTTCATAAATTTAATTTTACGTTTTTCTGTTAAGATTTTTGTTAAGTTAGTTTATCGTTTCGTTTGTGTTGCAAGTTTTTACTCATAAACTTTGGTTTCTTTAAATATGTGTATTTAAATATATATATATATATATATATATATATATATATATATATATATATATTACATTTATTACTAAAAAAATAAAATAAATAAATAAAAAAATGAGTGCACTTTTGTGCATCTTAGACAAAAAAATTATAAAACGATAAAAGAATAAAAAAGTTGGAGTTTGGTTGGGCAGATGTTTGATTACGGAGAATGGGTAGTGTTGTTTGACTGGATGGTTGGGTCGGAATGTGAAATTATACATATATTTAAAAAAAGAGCAGAAGGCCTCTTGTATTTAACTTGCATTAATATGCATTCTTTTTTTTTTCTTTAAATGTTCAATTTCTTCGTGGTTGAGTTATCAAATATTCTTAAAATTAGTAATCATACTCTTACACACATAATAATCAATCAATAAATATACATGTTTCTGTAAAGTTTCATTATTCTCTATCATCTATGAACCACTAAACCTTGAATTTTGCTTATTTTACCTCATGAAAAACTAAACTCCTGAATTATTTTGCTTGTTTTAATCCATGTGACTCTCAATGTATCATCCTGTGAGTACTGTTTGTTTATTATAGTTGTTTTCTGTTAGATTCTCTGTTATTTTGAACGTAGTAGTTTATTCCACTTTAAATTTCACTTTAATTATTTTAATGTACGATAGGAAGCCGACTAGTGATTTGCTATTATAGCCATTAGTGATTGAAACCGTACATTGGTGCTCAAGGGTGAAAAAGGTCCCCCTGATGAATTTTTTCGCCTTTTGAGCTTCTCCTACTTGAAAAATATTCATTCTTATTGATCTATGTGGTTTCAGTGATCTTGTATCTGTTGCTTGGTTTTTACTACGTTTAATAATTCATTATTATATATATATACATACAGAGAGATAGAGAGATAGATATTGATAATTAAAACAAAAGATCCATTACTTATGTAAATTAACAATTGTAGCTAATAGCAAATATTTAAACTTGTCGAAACTTATAAAAATATAAAATAGCAATTTTTATATATATTATACACTTGTGTTGAAAAATGGTCTTCTTCAATTGTAATCAAAAGTCTTTAGAGAAAACTACAAAACTTTTACTTTCTAGTTGTATTTCGCTTCAGAAAATACTAAGCTGTATTTAATTTAGATTATACTTTAAAACGAACTAGTTTGAAAGAGATTGTAGAAATCTTTTGTAGAGGAAAGGATTTTAAAGAATATCAGAAATATTTTTAGAATCATTTGAGAAGTTTCAAGTTAGTTTTATTAAAACTGAAAAGAATATAAAGTAATCATTTTGACCAATTTCTTATATTACACCATGTGTAACTGGAAATTATAATAATTGAAAAAAAAGGTAATTTTTGTTTTTGTGATGTTTAATAAATTTAATACTATTGACGCACATACATTTTTCTATCGTGTTTGACTTTCTCTATAAATGGCATATTAATAAATAAAAGAAAACAAAGTATTTTTTTTTAATATCTCTATACAAAAAAATTTTAATTGTTATCTGACTCATTAAAAATATTCTTTGTTTTAAAAATATTACTACATAAACAATGTTTCATTGGCTGGTTTATGAAGCGAAATTTTTTTTTCAGTTATTAAATTGTTATTTTGTAGTAGAAGTATTATTACAAATATCTGTGGCGGCATTAATACAAATACGTATGATTACGTAAAACAATAATAATAAAATGAAAAAGATAGAAAGAAAGTAAAAGAAACGAACCAATGAGAAACAAATGGTAGCTCTCTCGTGTGATTGGCAGATGCCTTTTTTTTTTTTTTTTGCAGTAGTTGTTAGTTGAAGTTTAATTCTCGAGAAGAGTAGAGGTGCCGTGCTATAGTCGGTAACAAAAGTGTCTGAACACTAGCAAAAATTCCTATGTAAGAAAGGTACAGTAATTACTGTTTTGTTAAATAAATCCTTGTGAAATCATGTTCTTAGTCAGTCTAAGTACATGATTTGACAAGGATTTATTTAACAAAACAGTATTAACTCTACTTTTTTTTATATAGGAATTTTTGCTCGTATTCGAACACTTTTGTTGCCGACTGTACGTAAATGAAAATGTAAACCTCAGTATAATGTGCTCCTGCTGTAGTGAGAAGTCGACGTTTGACTTGAAAAGAGGGTTGACATGCTCTCTGTCCCTTGCAAAAACATATTTGTTTTCGTCGAAGTAGTCGGTAGTTGATTCTGAAAGAGGGTAGTAGTGCTCTCGGGACTATGTTAATTAAAATTCTGTCCCCAGAATTACGTGTTTCTACTGTTTAGTTATCAACATTTTGTTTCTGGAAGAGGGCCGAGGTATTTGCTCTGTGCATGACGTCTTACAGTGCAATCAGTTTGGTGAAGTATAAAAAGAAAAATGCTACATTCTACAGTTCTTTGTTCTAACCATGTCCAGTGTTTTCTTTTTATGTTCTCAAAATAACCTGTGTATGTCATACAAGCTATGTTAGTGAAATTACTTTAAGTGGTATGAAATTTTTCTGTGTTAAACAATATCGTGCTCTACCGACTGGTTAATACGTGGAAATGTGTTACAATTTAAATACTTTTATGTGTTAAATAAGTGACATCTTTGTATATATATGGCAATTTCTGTGTGTCACTGTGTGTGCTTGTGTGCCAGTGTACTGCGTAGCTCAAAGACGGTCACGTTACTTGACACGAAAACGCCCGTTCGAGGTTTTCGAGTGCACCTCAAAGCCCGATTTTCGAATTTATTTTATTAGTTTTTTCAATTAATTAAAATATGAAAATAACAACTTTATATTAGCTTTAAAATAAGCTTTAAAACATATTAATCTGATGTTAAAAAAAAAAAATGTAAACATTTATTAACTTTGGCCATACAAGAAATATATCCAATTAAACGTGTAGAATAAAAAATAATCAAAAATTAAATTATGCATCTCACAAAATTGATATTATTATAACTTAAAAAATTTTATACGTATTGATAAAGTGTTAATATAGTTCATGTTGCTAATATACGCAGTTCTAAAAGATTGATTCATTATAATTAACTTTTCCGACTTTTTTTTTTCTGTCAAGTTGTTGAAAAAAATCAGCCATTGACGTCATATTCAACTGTATAGCGTTTCTTTACTACCCAAAACTATATGATCATAACTTCTTTTTAATCTCTTCTCGTTATATTTATTATATTAAATTATTCCCAACGTATTTAATAAACTTTTAATACTGTTTTTATTCTTATAATTTTTAAATTGTTTAAAATGTAGGTTTAATAAAACAATTGTAAATATTTCAACGGTGTTTGCTACGCAATTGTGTTTGCTACGCAATTGTGTTGGTGGAGTTTGAGTTTCAGAAGGCATGTAGAGTTTAAGGTATGGTTTCAGAGTAGTTTGTTATTTTCTCTGGTTTTGGCAGGTATGAGGGAGTGTTTCTGGCATAAAATTAGTGTAACCCTTTGCGGCGCAAGACAATTTGAAACATTTAAATTATACTGCCACCCGAATTCTTGAACTAAATTAAACTAAAAGGAATTTTTAATTTTAAGGTTTACAAAATCGACCTTTTCTGATATGTTATAAACGTGAATTTTTGCTAAAAAATTTCTGGGATGGATTTTTGCAGCTGGATCTTAAGTTTTGCGTCCTCGCAGCGAAGACAGCGCACGTTAAGAGGTTTACACCACAGGAAAGTCACAAGGCTTGCCGCCTGACTCCTTATTTCTTAAATTTTTAAATTACTTCTTCATAAATTTCGTTTAATTTTACTTTTTTCTTTTAAGATATTTGTTAAGTTAGTTTATCGTTTCGTTTGTGTTGCAAGTTGTTAACTCATAAACTTTGGTTTTTTAAATATGTGTATTTAAATATATATATATATATATATATATATATATATATATATAATACATTTATTATAAAAAAAAAATGACTGCACATTTGTGCATCTTAACCAAAAAATTATAAAACGATAAAAGAATAAAAAAGGTGGAATTTGGTTGGGTAGATGTTTGATTACGGAGAATGGGTAGTGTTGTTTAACTGGATGGTTGGGTCGGAATGTGAAATTATACATATATTTTAAAAAAAGAGCAGAAGGCCTCTTGTATTTAACTTGTATTAATATGTATTCTTTCTTTTTTCTTAAAATGTTCAATTTCTTCGTGGTTGAGTTATCAACTATTCTTAAAATTAGTAATCATACTCTTACACACATAATAATCAATCAATAAATATGCATGTTTCTGTAAAGTTGCATTATTCTCTATCAACTATAAACCACTAAACCTTGAATTTTGCTTATTTTACCCCATGAAAAAACTAAACTCCTGAATTATTTTGCTTGTATTAATCCATGTGACTCTAAATGTATCATCCTGTGAGTATTGTTTGTTCATTATGGTTGTTTCCTGTTAGATTATCTGTTATTTTGAACTTTGTAGTTTATTCCACTTCAAATTTCACTTTAATTATTTTAATGTACGATAGGAAGCCCGCTAGTGATTTGCTATTATAGCCATTAGTGATTGAAACCGTACATTGGTGCTCAAGGGTGAAAAAGGTTCCACTGATGAATTTTTTCACCTTTCTGAGCTTCTCATACTTGAAAAATATTCATTCTTATTAGTCCATGTGGTTTCAGTGATCTTGTATATGTTGCTTGGCTTTTAGTACGTTTAATAATTCATTATTATATATATACATACAGAGAGACAGAGAGATGGATAATGAAAATTAAAAAAAAAAAAAAAAAAAATACTTATGTGGAATAACCATTGTAGGTGGTAGCAGATATTTAAACTTGTCGAAACTTACAAAATATAAAATAGCAATTTTTATTTATAGCATATCTTTGTGTTGAAAAATGGACTTCTTCAATTGTAATCAAAAGTCTTTAGAGAAAACTACAAAACTTTTACTTTCCAGTTGTATTTCGCTTCAGTAAATACTAAGCTGCATTTAATTTAGATTATACTTTAAAACGAACTAGCTTGAAAGAGATTGTAGAAATCTTTTGTAGAGAAAAGGATTTTAAAGAATATCAGAAATATTTTTAGAATTATTTGAGCAGTTTCAAGTTAGTTTTATTAAAACTGAAAAGAATATAAAGCAATCATTTTGACCAATTTCTTATATTACACCATGTGTAACTGGAAATTATAATAATTGAAAAGAAGGCTTTTTTTTTTGTGATGTTTAATAAATTTAATACTAGTGACGCACATACATTTTTCTATCGTGTTTGACTTTCTCTATGGATGGCATATTAATAAATAAAAGAAAACACAGTATTTGTTTTGAATATCTATATACAAAAATAATTTAATTATTATCTGACTCATTAAAAATATTCTTTGTTTTAAAAATATCACTACATAAACAATGTTTCAATGGCTGATTTATGAAGCGAATTTTTTTTTTTCAGTTATTAAATTGTTATTTTGTAGTAGCAGTATTATTACAAATATCTGTGGCGACATTAATACAAATACGTATGATTACGTAAAACAATAATAATAAAAAGAAAAAGACAGAAAAAAAGTAAAAGAAACAAACCAATGAGAAACAAATGGTAGCTCTCTCGTGTGATTGGCAGCTGCCTTTTTTTTTTTTTTTTCTGCAGCAGTTGTTAGTTGAAGTTTTATTCTCGAGAAGAGTAGAGGTGCCGTGCTATAGTCGGTAACAAAAAGTGTCCGTACACTAGCAAAAATTCCTATATAAGAAAGGTAGAGTAATTACTGTTTTGTTAAATAAATCCTTGTGAAATCATGTTCTTAGTCAGTCTAATAACATGATTTAACAAGGATTTATTTAACAAAACAGTATTAACTCTACTTTTTTTTATATAGGAATTTTTGCTCGTGTTCGAACACTTTTGTTGCCGACTGTACGTAAATGAAAATGTAAGCCTCAGTATAATGTGCTCCTGCTGTAGTGAGAAGTCGACGTTTGACTTGAAAAGAGGGTTGACATGCTCTCTGTCCTTTGCAAAAACATATTTGTTTTCGTCGAAGTAGTCGGTAGTTGATTCTGAAAGAGGGTAGGAGTGTTCTCGGGATTATGTTAATAAAAATTCTGTCCCCAGAATTACGTGTTTCTACTGTTTAGTTATCAACATTTTGTTTCTGGAAGAGGGCCGAGGTACTTCCTCTTTGTACTACGTCTTACAGTGTAATCAGTTTGTGAAGTATAAAAAAATGCTACATTCTACTGTTCTTTGTTCTGACCATGTCCAGTGATTTCTTTTTATGTTCTCAAAATAAACTGTGTATGTCATACAAGCTATGTTAGTGAAATTACTTTAAGTGGTATGAAATTTTTCTGTGTTAAACAATATCGTGCTCTACCGACTGGTTAATACGTGGAAATGTGTTACAATTTAAATACTTTTATGTGTTAAATAAGTGACATCCTTATATATATATGGCAATTTCTGTGTGTTACTGTGTGTGCTTGTGTGCCAGTGTACTGCGTAGCTCAAAGACGGTCACGTTATTTGACACGAAAACGCCCGTTCGAGGCTTCAGAGTGCACCTCAAAGCCCGATTTTCGAATTTATTTTATTAGTTTTATCAATTTATTAAAATATGAAAATAACAACCTTATATTAGCTTTAAAATAAGCTTTAAAGCATATTAATCTGATGTTAAAAAAATGTAAACATTTATTAATTTTCGCCATACAAGAAATATATCCAATTAAACGAGTAGAATAAAAAAAAAATCAAAAATTAAACTATGCATCTCACAAAATTGATGTTATTATAACTTTAAAAAATATACATATTGATAAAGTGTTAATATAGTTCATGATGATAATATATGCAGTTCTAAAAGATTGATTCATTATAATTAACTTTTCCGACTTTATATATATATATATATATATACATACTTTTCTGTCAAGTTGTTAAAAAAAATCTGCCTTTGACGTCATATTCAACTGTATAGCGTTTCTTTACTACCCTAACCTCTATGGATCATACCTTCTATTTTATCTCTTCTTGTTATATTTATTATATTAAATTATTCCCAACGTATTTAATAAACTTTTAATACTGTTTTTATTCTTATAATTTTTAAAGTGTTTAAAATTTAGGTTTGATAATACAATTGTAAATATTTCAACGGTGTTTCCTACGCAATTGTGTTTTAAACTATATCTATATTAAAGTCCGTTTGTCTGCGTACATTTACCTTATTCCTATTTTACATTTCTATAGAATGCCATTAGCTTCACCTGAAAGAAAACCTTTAAGAAACCTTAAGTTCTTTCATACGTTTAAAACAGCGCTTATAGCATATTGTATTACTACATTTGACGCGAAATTACTGTTAGTTTATAGTCGACAAGATAAATCCAATAAAATATAGGGAATAAGGTAACAATTAATAATATGTTAGAACGTATAGTCTTGTTCATATGTAACTGCGATGTAAATAAAAAGTGTACCTGTACAGCTATCTCTGTACAGGTCCTGAACCCGAGTACGATTTTGCAAGTCAATCAAGCGATTTTTACGATTGAACAGTCCATGAACAATATATACCTATAAAAATCTATACAGCTATTTTTATATAGAGCCTGAACGTGTGTACCGATTTGCAAGTTAGTCGGAGGATTTATGCGGCCGTTATCGTGGTACATACAAATTCTGTCTATAGGCCGTTATGATAAGAAAAATTCTGGTGTGTCCTTGTACACGAACTTCAAACAGAATACACACCGAATATGCCTTGTTGTCATATAAATAACGGGTATCCCAAAAAGAACTGATGGATTTTGAAAACCAATAAAAAAAAAAAAAAAAAAAAAAAAAAAAAAGGAGTACAAGAAACGGATTACGATAGAAATGTTTTGTTTGTAGCCTTATACTTGGAAATTCAAGGAGTTCAATTTCACCAATTTTCAAATTTAGTTAACATTTTCATCAAAAAGAGTGCAGTTGTTTTTTGAAAACTGCAGCGAAATTAAAATCGTGGCACTTTTCGGTAGTTTAGTACGCAGTTTGATAGTGAGAACTTGTGAAATAGTATAATTATTAAAAAGGATTGACAGAGGCGTTTCGCCAGTAAAAAAAAGTATTGCAACACCAACTTTCGACGAAAATGTTAATTAAAATTGTAATTTTGGTGGGTAAATTTTCGCAATTTCCCAAACACAAGGCTACAAACTTTATATTTTTATCGCGTTCACTTTTAATTTGTTTATTTATTTATTTATTATTTATTTTTATAGATTTTAAAAATCCATGAGTCATATTGGGACACACGTTATATAAAATAACATGAAATTATTCAGCTTATCTTCCCACGACTTCCAACCGTAACTATGTCAGTTAACATGAAATTTGTTTCAATCTACTTTATTCGGGTATTCTTGCCACTACAAGAGACGATGGCGCATTTATAGCAATGTGATTTAAAATACTTTGTAGGCACATAATAATAAAAGAAAAGCTTATTCAAGGAAATAAATTTTATGAATAACTTATACAGGGTAGGCGGAAAGTAACTCCCTACTGGATTTTTTTTTCCTTCTAAACGAATGTAGATATGAAGACAATTTTTTGTACACATTTAGTTTATTGGGTGGCATGATAATTACAAAAGTTGCAATTTAGTGTGTGCCCCAGTATTTTCTATACACTGTCTTAAACGAACAGGTACGTTTTCTACGGCCTTCTGTAAGAAATAATTTAGAAATGTCAGTCATTTCGTTACAAGTTCGGTACCAAATGAAAGGGACGATTTTTCTGAATCCAGGGGTGCAAAGCGTTTTTCGACACGTCCATTAGATTTTTAAAAATTAACTGAAATAGGAAATCAGGAAAATGAAACTCATCAGGAACACCACTTATGACCTCACGGATTTCGTTTTCAAAGTCAAAAAGAGTTTGAGTTTTGATGCGGTGCACTCCTTCCATAGCCTACCCCCATAAAAAGTAATCGCATGGAGTGAGGTCTGGACTATGCGCATACCATTCATTCTCTGGAGCCTCGGCGGCTTATCCAGCGTCCAGTGAATCACTCATCAAGCCACTGCCATGTATTAGACATATGAAAAAGGAAAAAATATTACAAATAATGCCACACTACAGTCTACAAAAAAAAAAAAAAAAAAAAAAAAAAAAAAAAAAAAATCATTGCAATCTACACATAACATCAATAGCTATTCCAAATTCAAAATAGGGAGTTACTTTCCGCCCACCCAGTATATTATATTATTTTTTTGCTCAGATAAAATTATTCTATACCCAATTAGAAAATTTCATTTAAAACGTACATTTCAAAACATTATAGAACTTTTATCAGTTTTACGTCATATTTCACAGTAATTGTTAGGGAACGTTAAAAAATGTTGTCATAAAATAATATTTTATCTTAAGTTTCATAAATATATAACCTTAAATATAAGACGGAAAAAATAAATATATCATATTAATTAGAAAATGTCTGTAAAAAAATTTACAGAAATTTGATTTTATTGAAAAATTTTATACTACAAATGAATATTTCCTATTTCTTTAGCAATTTTTTTTTTATATCATTCGTTTAAAATTTAAATTATAAAAAAAGTATTAATTAATTTTTAATACTATTTCACGTAATATGATAAAATCTAATCTTAAAGATTAGTTTTTCAAAATTACTTAAAATTGCTTAAGCGTCGACTAATACTTTTTTTAATATTAATTAATGTAAGGAAAATATTAATTAAATTTTTAATAGGAAAATATAATAAAAGAAAACTTATCTAATAGAATCATCGGATTATTTTTCATAAATTACATTTAAAAAATATAATTACCTTTAACGAAAAAAAATTGTATTCTATGAAAACATGTTAATTAAAATATAAAATATTATTTTAGAAAATATTTATTTTAAAATAATTTTTTAACTTCAATTATTTCGGTTTCATATAAAAACAGTCCTTTTTTTTTCAACCAAATAGCAGGAATCAAATAATAGAATTAAAATCAAACTAAATAACGAAAACTAAGCAAACCAATTCTGTAAGAACCTAGTTTCTTCTTCTTCTTCTTTTTTTTTTTTTTTTTTTTTTTTTTTTTTTTATCTGCTACAAAAATTAATTGCGAGGTGTTTTTCTTGTTAATGCAGTAATTTCACATACATATATTTTTTTCTAGTTATTTCTTCCTAATACTTTTCTTTAATTAGTGTGTCTGGAAGGAATTCTTATATATATATATATATATATATATTAGTGTGTTAGACTTTAGAAAAAAAGTAAAGCGATTTATTGGAAACGCTGAAAATAAATGTCATCTATAATATGAATGAAAAATTACTGTGTCGATCACAAAAAAACAAAAATAGTACACCGACATATGTAATAATGATACGCACATTTTCATTTCATTTTTTATTTTATTTATTTATTTATTTATTTATTTATTTAGTAGGGGAGAGTGGTGATGAATGGGACATTTTTCATATTTTTATTAATAACGTTCCCCATATGTAATTCAGAATTTTGTAACATTGCTCATAAGCACACTTCAGTAATCAGTTACAAATAAACATACAACCTTTAATAAAAAGTTATCATTTTTAATTAATAATATTTTTTTTACATGCATGTGCATTGTCTCATTCATCCCCACATGTGGGGATTAATGGGACAGGACTGAAGTTAACAAAGAAAAGAAAACAAAATGGAAGGTAAATAAATTTTTAATGTTAAATTGGTTTATATGATTTTATTACACACTGTGGATTTTCTGAAATTAACAAAAACTGATGTATTGACTCAAATAAACATCGAAAGGCAAAAGTCCTTTGGTTCGCACAGTTCCCAGTGCTGTAGGCTTTGGTAATTTAATCAAATAAGATTTAATCTAAAAATAAATTAATAAATAAGACACTAGAAAGACAATCATTATAATACAGTACAAATTATCCAGATAAATTTTTGTTTCCGACTGATCGGGAAAAATAAGCATTTTATTCTGTTTTACTTAAATAATAACCAGGAATTATTTAATGATTGAAATTGTGATTTTAATCTAATTATTATTAGTTTATTTATTTATTTGTTTTTTAATTATTGATATTATTGATTTAAGTTGCATTGAATATTCTAACTTATAATTTTTTAAATGCTAATTATTATAAACATAAATCGGAAAAATTAATTTCAATCTATTTTTATCTAAATCCATGTTATTTTTATAATTCCATGTTATAACTACTGAACTGCAGGTTATAAAAATATTGAAAATCTATCTACGATTTGTTTTAATATAATTTTTGTGTACAATTTTAAATTAGCACATAGTGGGGAATGTCCCATTCATCCCCATTCAAACTGTTCCATTCATCCCCACCACCACATGATCATATAAAACAGGAAACATGTTTAATGAACAATTGACAATATTCTTCTTGAATATCATAAACACAGTAAAAGACTATGATTTTTCACCATATAAGAGTTATATTAACTTTAAGCAAATGGTTAATTTCTTAACTACTACCTAATTGAATCAGTAAAAGTTACTTTGGCAGCAGAAAAAGACACTTTAATTTTTTTCTGATCTTCTATAGATAGCACAACTCTGAAACTACACTTGATGAATGATCTCAGAACTGCCATATATCAGAAAAATTGTCAAGTTTCTGATGCATGCAAAACATAAAAATTTTGCTACTGTCCCTTTGATCAAGCGTCCCATTCAACCCAACTGTCCCCTACCCACATTTTTTTTGTAAATATTATTAATGTAAATATGTAAATGTAAATATTATTATTAAATGTAAATATTATTATTAATAAATAATATAGTAAGTATATTATTTATAATTAATATATTATTTCTTAGTATATCATTTACTTACTTATTAATATCGTTTTTTTTTTTTTTTTTTTTTTTTTTAAAGCAGAATATGATTTTTTTTTTATAAAGATGTGGAATAAAATTGAATTGAATCTTTGTTTTATTATGCAGTTAAACAAGTTGATATATTTTATTTAATAAATTACAATAAAGAGATATTTAAAATTATAAGTCGGTGAAACTTAGGATATTATTTTAAAAATATGCAATTTGCATAAACTAGATTATATATATGATCATATAAACATTAAATAAATACTTCAGAATTTAAAAAGAAAAAAAAAAGAATTACAAACCTTAATTTTCTTCATAAACCTTACAAACCTTTCTTCAAACTTTCTTAATTTTCTTTCAAGAAAACACCCTTGCAACTAGCATTTTAAAATACACAATGACCAGTCTGCAAGGGCATTCACTTAAAATTTACTCTCATCTTTTAAACTCTTTATGTTACTTCATTCAGAAAAATAATAACCAAAAATAGTCATTTTAACAATTTCCATCTCAGAAGACTAAATTAATAAAATGAATCCATAAATTCTAAGCGGTTTTCTGTAACTGGAGCAGTTTTTTCTGCGATAAAACGCTGCTTACAAGTTTCAAAAGTTAGTCTTAAGAACTTACGCAGATATGAAAATGATTGTTTAATTGATATTAAAATAAGACTTTAATAAATAGAACATAGAGAATATTACAGGTTAAAAATATAACATTTTTACCTTTTCTAAAGCTTATCCAAGTCATTATAAGGCGAAAACTGAACAAAACAGATTACATGTTTTAAAATTACCGCTTCACATAACGACACGACATTCTCAAGATCTGGCGCTGGCGTTTGTTTCACTTTGCATGGTCAGCGAGAATTAAATAAATGCAATCCACAGCTGTCAATTTCATCTGCTCTTCCCTTCTTACATCCGGAATAATCATGTTTCAAAGTTCAACATTTGAAACAGAAGCCGTAGAAAACATATAGTTTTTTTTTTCTTTCTTTTTAGGAAAAATGGAGCTGAGTTAAACAATTATTTAAATTTTTATAAAGTATTTGAAAAACTTATGAGATCACTTTATTTTTCCATTTTAAAATCTCTAATTAAACGGAAAAATATATTTTGTTTTAGTGTATATTTCAGTATTGAACAAAATATTCAGTGAAAGGATCAGAAATGGCATACACTTTATTTTTTCTGTATACGTAAAAAGAACGCAATGGATGCATGGAAATTTTCGGGGTTTTAACACTCCTTCAGACGTCCTCGATAGGATTCGACAATTTTTAGAACTTGTTTGCACATCTTAATAAAATTTTGTGGAAATTGCATCTGAAGAATCAGTGGACAGAATTTAACCTAACTTGATATTTAGTCGAACTTTTATTTAAACTAGCCCCGATTAATTTTTGGAATATATGACCTAATAGGTGCTCAGCTATTATGTAATGCCCCCCCCCCTCCATGTAACGGAGGGCAGTATCTCAGTTTCTATTGAATAAAACTGCACCAAACTTGATATGTGAGATAGATATTATGTTAAACTATGGTGATCTAATTTGAGCATATATTGATTGAGAGGTGGCACTAATGTGCTGTAACTCAATGCCGTTTAAAGGGAAGCGATATCTCAGATTATTATTATTATTATTATTAAAAATTCACTAACATGAGTATGTGAAATATATATTATGAAAAACTATGATAATTCAGTTTGGGTATATATCGGCCGATATAGTACTCTATATTATGCAATTTTTCCAGATAGCTATACCTCAGCATGTGTTAGTGAAATCTGCAACAAATTTAATATGTAAAATTTTAATTTTGAGATACAGTGTTTATTAAATTTTTGTTCATGTTAACTGGTTAAGTGGCGCTGTTATATAGAATGTTACAGAATAAAGTAGTGCGATGGGTAGAAGATTTCTTTTAAACAGTTTAATTAAAAGAGAATGGCTACGTAAAATGTTCATCTATTAAGAAAATACTTTTTGAAATATATATTAAATAATTTTCTTTTATTAAAATTTATTAAATAAAATTTGGATTAAAAAATAAATAAATAAATAAAATAAGAACAATTAAAGAGATTAATGATTTAAAAACATTATCAATATTGATAATTTACAGTAACATTCAAATCTAAATATAATCATAAATAAAATATAATAAAAGTTTAAAATTATGCTTAAAGAAAGAAAAAAAACTCATTTCTGTAACTTCCCGATGAGTATTAATGACCGCGAGGTTCTACTCCCGAACCTTACAGACGGGAAGTGTTGGTTTCGATTCCTGGTCGCGCTCGTCGACTTAGGTTTTCGGAGTTTTCCGTGATTTTCTTTGAAACTCGCATAAATAAGGGTTAGGCATTCTTAGAATGATTTCCACGGAGGACACATTATCCAGACCTAGGACCCTCGTGTAGTTAGTTTGTTTTAATCCTAACACCAACATTCAATGAATATTACGAAATCAAAACTGAATCTGGGCATTTTGTCCTATTCGTAATAATCTCACTGAGACGGAACGTTTTATGACGGTGTTACGTTTAAACGTTTTGTATAGAACTGAAATTGTACGTTTTATGGAAGGTACAATGCACACTTTTTTTGAACGTTCTAAATAATACAATTTTTGAACGTCTAATGGAATGTTCTTTTGACACGAAACACGGTGTTTGAACTATTGTAACCGTTATTAGACGTACAAAGAACGTTCCGGTGCTACTTGGGCAATTTTAGAATGGTGATGGTCTCGGATACCGAAATCGGCAACATGCTTTTACATACAATCAAATTAATTTCTCCTTTATCAACAGGCTTTGAAAAATGTAAACGTTTTTAAAAATTTGATATAATATTTTAAAATAGTTTAAGAAATTAACAGGTAAATTTCGGTATTGGCGGGCATCTTGGGAAACTAAGGTTTTAATACAATAAATGGCGACAATGAAATGTCACTGTCTGAAAGAAATAGTTCTGTCGCACTAATAAACCATTGTACAAGTTTAATTATATTTTCCGGTTTATCTAATTTATATGTTCAACTACTTTGTCTAAGAAAATTATCTCACAATACTATCTTGGCTAAGGATTTACCACACGGACGTGACAGGTGCTTATACCACAAAACGGTAACTAATACACCAACCTGTTCATTCTGCTAATTGTTAATCTAACTTGTTAACAATCGATTTCGGAATATGTATTTTTTTTTTACAATTTGAACATATTACTAAAGAATCTATTTATTATTATTATTAAAATTTAATTAATTAGTATTTCTTTTGTATATAGGTTTAGCTTAGGAACCCCTCTGCGTCTTTTAAATTTTTATTGTCATTTCGGTGATGAATCAAAATGGCTGTCGCAATTATATAAGTAACAACGTTAGATTTTTTACAATTTTATTTTAATTTCTATATATTAAAAAAAAAAGTTACTGTCGCTGTCGTCAAACTTTTTTGTCTGCGACCGCATCTTATGTCGGAGGGCAGAGTTCTTTGCGTCATGAGAAGTATCATTGCGTTCCGAATACTCCAAGGAAGACTTTTCAGCTGCTTAGAATTTTCTATCATTTTAAATAAAGAAGTTATTAACTAAAGACGGCAGGTTTTTGGAGATACTCTATTTGCCACCTTTGAAAAAAGTTTCTCTTAGTGACGTTATTCTTCTGTCATAAAGTCATTTTACACAGGAAAATTAAAATATGATCCATGGTTGGAGGTAGGTAGGTTGGTTAGGTTTAACGTCGCACCAATACAGCGCTATGGGTCATTGGCGACGGACTGGGACGCACCCTTATGGATATTCCGGAGACATGCCATCACAATTTTCATCCTACACGGAGGGTATGGCTCCCCTGCTTTGGTGATCTCCAGATGTATAGTTTTGATGGGAACATGGAGGACTTTACGGCCGCGACGGATTTTATATGCACCAACATTAGTGCACACGGCCGGGTCAGGTATCGATCCGTCAGTCATCTAATTGTCAACTCGGCGCTTTACCGACTGGGGTACCACAGTCTGGATCCATGGTTGTAAAAAAGAAATAAAAAGGGTTATGTACTAAAGCTGTAATGTAAAATGGTCTAGATATTACAAATTTCATTCAATTAAAAAAAGAAAAAAAAAAAGATTTTCAGCATAATTTTCATAAAAATAAATAAAAATTAATAATGTTTTATTTAATATTATATATTTCGATTTGACATTGAATATGGGGATTTTATAACATTATTTCTGATTTTGTCTTGTGTTATGCACTATTAATATTCCGATTCAGTGAAAAACAAATCAACAAATAGTCGGCAGAGATCTTCATGGTTTAATAAGTAAAGTAAGTCGCGGGGAGGCGAAGCTTATCTCGGGGATTGGTGAGCGTTGCGAGCAGGTGGCAGAGCCACATAGTTATTTGAAAAAAAAAAAAAAAATGCTTGCACGATCTTTTTTAATTTTTTGATATAAAAGAAATAGATTCACTTATATTTTAATTAATTTTTGGTACATTTTTTTTTTTTCTTTATAAAATAATTTTAAAGTGAAAATGTTTTTTTTTTTTTTTTTCAGTTTTTCTTAATATATATATTTTTTTAATATATGTTATTTATTATTTTTTAATATATATTATTTTTATATATATTATTATATATTGTTATTATATATATTATTATATATATTATTATAATATTTTTTATATATTATTTTCTATATATATATTATTATATGTTGTTATTATATATATTATTATATATATATTATTATATATATTATTATAATATTTATTTATGTATTATTTTTTTATATATATTATATCTTGTTTCCCACAAGATGAATTTTAAAGATGTGCAATAGATATGTATAATTTTAATCAAATTAAAGCTAAACATGGCCTTTATTCTGTAAATTCCACAGCTAATTTTTATCTGATAATACTTAAAAAAAAAAAAAAAAAAAAAAAAAAAAAAACATTTATTTTATTTATTTTATTATATTTTACTTGTCATGCTCTGAAGAAAAAAAAATCTTTCTTCCACATAATCAAAAACTGAGGTTCAGAGAATAAAAATGTGTGTATATAAAACATTTATGTAAAATTTGCCAACATTCGATGCATATTTGTATTTTCCTAGCATACATATTTAAGGAAAGCATTGCAATCGTCAAAAAATGTAGGTCATAGTCGAACGAACTGTATAAATTTTGGTGATTTATAGGTTTTTACAGGGACACAAAGAATAATTCTTTATGCTTATGATCTATAGGCTCAAATTATTTCAAGTGCAATAGTGTTGAATTAAACAACATACTGCATGGAGAAAAACACTGAAACATCCTATTATAATTATCTCTTTAGTTTATTTAACGACTTCTCTTACTTTATTTTATTTATACTTAAGGATCGTAAAATTGAGTGGAGTTACTCCATTTTTTCCTTTTAATCTTGTGGGAAGGTGGAAAAATCAGAAACTGAAAAATTCAAGTTTAACCCCCTTGAGGGGTTTGTTTTGCGTGGTAAAATTTATGCCGCCTAATTTTCATTCGCAACTTCAAAAATCCAACTTAGAAATTATTAATGAAATTTCACTTTAAACATATCGGGAAAAAAAAAATATATTTCTCTCTCTTTTTTTTTTAAATAATAATTCTGGTGCTTCTTGCTTTTAAACTAGCGCAATTTTGCTGCACCTGAAAGTGCTATAGGTTTAAATTTGATAGGGTAAGTGTTGGTTAGACTACATAACTTTAATTGCTGCTGACATAATTTTCACTCAGTTTTCAAGGAATTTATTTTTAAATGTTACTGTTATTCTAAATTATGTGTTATTTTTATTTACTTATTTATTTATTTATTTATAATATTTTTAGAGATGTAAAATTCCTATTTTCCTTTAAGGAAATTATTTTAAAATATTTAAATAATTATGTACGCAAAATCTATAAATAAAATACATAAATAATTATTTAATATGAAAAATGTTGCTGCCATAAGGTTATTTTTGTCTAAAACAATGTCATACTGATATATTTTATGTATTACTAAGGTATATATGAATATTGTTCGGTAAGTAGAAAATAAAAGCATGAAATGAACCTCAAAACTTGAATAGGTTAAAAATAGTAATATTAAATAATAATAATAAAAAAATCTGGCCGTCTGATCGCCGCTTTTGAATATAGTCGTACACTATACTGCTATTACTCCTGACAATAAAGTTAAAATTCAAAATTCTATTTCTATGGATTTTAAAATTATTTTTAAATTAAAAGCTGTTTTTTTTTTTTCATTTTAAAATGCATAATCATATTTTTCCATTTACGCCAAAATAAAATAATTATTATTAAGTGCCGTGAAAACAACATTTCTCATTTGTCCTTTCCCAAGGTAAGCACTGTATTAAAATATTCCCGTTATTTACTATTATTTCACTTTTAAAATATATTATGTATAAATTATGCCTTTACCAATGTTATTATAGAAATTTCATTTCAATGACTTTTACTCGTTTTTCTTTATTAATATTAATTATTATTTTTAATTATTATTTTTATTACTTTAAACAAAAATTTTGAAAAGACATTTTAATGCCAAAATCTAAAATATTTTGAAGTTTTCGAATAATATTGAATAAATTTTATGTTTCATGCACTTATTCTGAAATCGATACATTTTTTTTCTCTATTCTTAAAATATAAGAAAAAAAATAATTGATTTTTTACTTATATTTTATTTTATTCATCTATCTATCTATCTATCTATCTATCTATCTATCTATATATATATATATTTTTTTTTACAAATAAAACATTGATAGATTACGTTGACTCAGCAGTACAAAAAAGAAATTTTAATACATTATATTGTTTTATTCGGTCACTGACTTTTTAAGAATGTTTCATTCTGTGGTAACAATACAAATCTTTTCAATTTTTACTTTAGACGCACACAGTCTAGTTTTCTCTTGAGTAAGCAGATATGATAATTTAAAATAAATCTATTGAGTTAAAATCTGTTATATGATAACAGAAACAAAATATATAAAAATAAATAAATAAATAAATAAATGCATGGACAGTTTCATCCATGCATGATTTTCTTATAAAAATACATCATATGTTTTATAATAAATATAAGTTTATTCAATTATGTGTGTGTGTATGTATTTAAAGTAGAGAGTATGTATTTAAAGTAAACAACTATAAATAAAAAAATAACAATAAAACCGTACAGATAATTAATCTAAAAAGCATCAGGGAGAAATATCAAATATCTGAATTTGAGGGGACATCCTGATGACCTCTGTGCTTTTTGGGTTAATTAACTTTCTGGTTTTATTGCTATTTTTCAATTTATAGTTATTTACTTTTTATTTAGTTTTACATATCTTTTTATTACGCATTTAGTTTTTATATTATATTTTAATATTGCTTATTTTATTATTATTATTATTATTATTATTATTATTATTATTTTTTACATTTTGATACATTTCCTTCTTCACTTATATATATATATATATACATTGATCATTATTAGTCTTTTGATTTTATAATTATATATATGATAATAATAATTTTCTATTGTAAATGCTCACCATACGGAAAACTTCTTTGGTATTACAATATTACATTTTTAGTTGTAATTAACATTAGTTTAAGTAATTAACTGAATGAATCAGATTATAGAATAATAAATCAAATAATAACTTTTTTAAGTAAAATTAACGGCAAGCATTTTCCTCATTATATTTATATAAATTATTTTATGATTTGCTTTATTAATATTTAATTAATAAAAGGTATTTTATTTTTTATTAATGTCTTAAAAACGTTAAATATATAATATTCCATTACAAATGATAAAAAAAAAATAATAATAATAATAATAAAAAACACACTATGAAAAACTAATGGCTTTATTTACCCATTGTTTCACTTAAAAGCGAATCTTACTTTATATAGAACATATTAATATACAGTCGGTAACAAAAATGTCCGAACACTAACAAAAATTCCTATATAAAAAAAGTACACTTCATACGGTTTTCTGAAATAAATCCTTGTCGAATCGTGTTCTTACACTGACTAAGAACAGGATTCGACAAGGATTTATTTAACAAAACCGTATGAAATGTACTTTTTTTACATAGGAATTTTTGCTAGTGTTCGGACACTTTTGTTACCGACTGTACCCCTTGTGTCTGATAGAAGGGATTATCATATATCCCAAAGAAAAATATATCCAACCTTTCTTTCTGCGATTTACTTGAATTTAGTGTGTCATTTCCCCCTCAAAAAAAAAAAAAAAAAAAAAAAAAAAAGAAAAAAGAAAAGAAAATCTTTTATTATTATTATTATTATTATTATTATTATTATTTACATATGTATTAAAGCTTTCCGATCTAACGTTTAGTAAAATGAAATGATATTCCTTACAGTTTTCCAATCTGTGAGAATACTAAACTGTGCCCGAATGGATTTCAATATAAAATTGAAGTCAAATGAGCCAGCAGTAGATAGGGCTGTCCACTACTGGTCATGATTATATTTTGTGTTATCATTCGTTGATTACAGTACTACACTGTAAACACAAACATCTTAAATTCAGTTTAAAACGTGTCTTAAATGGATGGATGTAATGTCTTACTTTTAAGAAAAATGTCTTACTTTTAAGAAATTTTTTCACAAATGAAATTAAGACATTGGAAATGTCTTAAAACACCGGGTTTTTTAAAGCTTTTTAGTAAATAAATAAATAAATGTGACATTTGGTTCTATTTCCTATTACGTATACGTTTTAGAATATACTACGACATACATAAAATATCAATAGTTAAAAAAAAAAAAAAAACTTCCTTTTTCCGTACCAAACCAATTACCGACTAGCAAAGTTCATGATTTCGATACATTCTCCTGTGAATAATGAAAAGAAAAAAAAAAATATAAGATGAATAATAATAATAGTCTTCATCATCATCATCATGTCCAACACGGTTGAAGGCTATAAGCCTGTTCCGGCATCAATCCATCTTTTACGGGGGTCTTCCTCTATCTCTTCTCCCCTTTGGCCTGTATTTTAGAGCTGCCCTTGGTATACGGTCATTTGGCATTCGTAATAATAATAATAATAATATTTTTTTCATCTGTAATGTTTAGCTTATGTAATCATAAATATATGTATATGTATATATATATATATCTATATATATTTAGTGATTTCCATAATACAAGAAAATTACTCCGTTTTGTGTAAATAAGCATTATTTCTGATTATTATAATTTTAACATATTTTTTATTAATGTAATCATACATTGCTGTCAAAATTCGCAGTTTTTATTATAATATAAATTAATCTATTCTTTGTATAAACTAACATAAATATTTAATCTTATATTTGTAACGGCAGTTAATTTTTTACTCTGAGAGTAAAAAATGTTAGCTTGTCATGATGTTATAACATTTCCATTATTTCATGAACTCTGTTTGCTCTTTCTTTTATAACCTTTTTCTACTGTTTGATAAATGAATCATCCAATGAAACTTACTTTGACGTATTGAAAAGATAATTTTAAGGAAAAATATAGAATTATTTGAAGATGAAAATTACATAACAGTAGATATATATGGATCACAGTAAATTAATATAAAACTGTAAGATATTTCTTAAAGTTTTAGTAATTGATTAGTAATTGATTTTAAACTATTATACAATAACTTTGTATGTAAGAAAATCCATTAACGATTTCATTTATGCCACTTTATTTGTTAAAAGTTAAAATGTAATATAATAAAATGTAGTAAAAGAAATATAAATTTAGTATTTTGTAAAAGTATAAGAAAGAAAATATTCATTCCAACAATTAATATACATTTTTTTTTTCAGTAAAGGGATAATTTACATTTTATTTTTTCTACAAACTTGTGTTTCCATCTTTGCAATTAATATCTTACAAACTTGTGTAATTTTTGTTGTTTATAATTTACGAAAGATATCCGAAAATGAGTTTATATGTTTTTCTCTAAAACTATTTTTTTATTTGCTTAACTTTAAGATTCTAATTAGATAAAATATCTTCTTGTATCATATTATATATATATATATATATACATGAAAAATAACCAAGTGTAAATGAAAATTAATACCAAAACACATGAGCACATGAGGGCCTTCTTCAGGGGGGCTACCCCATGTAGAGAATGAAATATGAGAAGTTTCTGACGAAACGTTGGCTATTTAGCCAAAAATCACGTTTCTAGCCCCCAACTTCTCACAGATGGAAGGAAGACCATACAGCAAACGAATTTAATTAATATAAAACATAAAAAGCAATTAAATTCATAAATAAAGTACCAAAGTAAATACATCAATATAAAGTACAAGAATATAAATAAATACATAGACAAACTTAAACAGTCAGTAGAAAGATGAAAATTGCTCCCCCCACCCCCACCCCCACCCATCAAAAATATAAAGCCCGCTTCGGCTGGTAGGACAACTTACCAGTTCTTAAATGTCGCCCGAAATGGATAATAAACCTTAAGCAAGGTTGTAATCAAGAAGACTGAAATGTTTATAGAGTAGAAAAACGGGATAGCGGTTGACAGTTAATAATCTTTTGAGATTTTCCAGAGCCAAATTCAGGTTTAAATTATTATTGCAAATCATTTTAATCCTGTTAATTTGGGTAAACATAATATTTTTTAAAACTCCATGACTGATACATTAGAACCAATTCGTTAAATTACAAATTTAAAAGTTAAAATCTTGCCTTTTATCATAAATTCCAACAAACCAGTTTTTACCTATTTTTTAAATTTTCAAATCAAAGAAAGAAATTTTGTAATCAGGGTCAGTACGGTTTAAGATAAGGCCAGAGGGATAGATTTCAGCTGCAAATTTCGCAAAATTTTCACAGCAAAATTTGCAGCTGAAATTTTGTCGACCTTATCTCAAACCGTAAGTTTGATAGTCTATTACGTATATCAAATATCACTTCTCAAAATTATTAGTGATTATTGAATAAAAAATCTGCCAGATCTGACAACACTGATTTTCAATAACGTTCATGTCTGAGGATATAGGTGGCTAATAGAGGTGTCTAAAATCAGAAGAATGTTCCCGGAGAAACTGGGCAGCAACTCTCGACGTGTAAGGTGTAGAATTAACAAAGTTCGTCGGACTGTGCATTGTATATAACTGGGTGCTAGCGAACGAATAGGATTCTCCTGTCCCTTGTTAAAGTTACATGTATACTAGAGACTCCCTTAAATGAGGGGGGGGGGTATTTTTAGTACGGAGGAGCATTAGTCTCAGTCTACGGACAAAACGTTGTCGCCAGTTTAAGATGGTTGGACATTTATAGAAATCGAAAATTTATCGAAAAAATAATTGGATAATTTGAAAACAATGTTATGATTTGAAAAAAAAAAAAATAATAATAATAATAGTCCTCCGTACTAACTAAATTTTGCTTTTCCGAAATTGCATCAAAATCTTTTTTTTTTTTTTTTTTTTTTTTCCCTTTTGAAAGAACAATAAAATTAAACTAAATTAACAATATCAGTATCGAAAAAGTTGAAGAAGCCTTTTTTTAGGCAAAAATAGAAAATTTATTTTGATTTTTAATTGTTGCCAAAAAAGTTTGTGATTTCATTTGATTTGATTTATTTATTTATTTTTATTTATTTATTTATTTATTTATTTTATGAAAAGAAATTCACGCGAAAATATTAAAACCGATATAAAACTTTGTGAAAAATTAAACTTGCAGGTTAAAATTGACGTTGTTATAGTTCTAAAGGTATTTTTTTTATATTTTATTTTTTTATATTTTATTTATTACTTCCTTATACAAAGTATAAGGAAGTATAGTAAACCCGATTTGCCAAATGGATTTTGTATTTCACATTGCTCGAAAACGAATGATCGCTGAATGTTGCCAATTTATACGTGTGACTGTCATGATGTCTATTTGTACACCTGCAAGTGTCGTCTTAACACGAGCTCTTGTTTTAGAGATATAAGGGACTTAACATGATTTTTCGTGACGTCAGTATGTATGCGTGTCTGTCTGTGTGTGTGTGTGTGTGTCGCATAACTCAAAAATGGTTGGACGTAGAAAGTTGCGAATTGGTACATAGGTTTGTTATAACATCTAATTGTGCACATCCCTTTTTGGACTTTGTATGATTTTCCGTTTTTGAGATGTTTAGGAAAATTAGGTTCATAATGACCAAAAATACATAGGTTTTGGCCATAATATATCAAAAAACGGTAATAACTCAAAAACGGTTTGGACGAATCTTGCAATGTAACTAACTTCCCGACTACCTAGACATTTGAAACTTTCAGAAAAGCTCAGAACACGTTGAGAATGCATTTTTAAAATATTTTTAGCCAATTGTTTCGGATTACTGCTTCCTTTGGCAGCGTTTATATGGTTCAACAGAAAATTTATTTAACTAACTTCCTAGCTTTATTTAACTAACTTCCTAGCTTTATTTAACTAACTTCCCATTTGAAACTTTCAGAATAGTTCAGAACACGGTGAAAATGCATTTTTTAATACTTTTAGCCATTTATGGGGGGGAGGTCCCTGCTGCCTTCGTCAGCGTTACCAGTACAAATCTTGCAATCGGTTTTTAACTAACTTTCATAAAGCCTCAGAACACAGTGATAATTCTTTTTTTTTTTTTTTTTAGCCAACTGTTTCGGGTCCAATATCAGTGTTTTTTAACATCATGTATATTTCTAAAAGTGTATAAAAAAGTCATGTGGTGCACAAATAAGATTTTTTTTTTTTTTTTTTTTTTTTTTTGAAGGCCGATCCACATACACTCTCTCTTTTTTTCTTCAATTTGACCCTAAATAAATTTTAGTAAAAAATCAGCTCTCTCGGACAATGTTAACGAGAAATTCCTAATATATACTAGGTTAATACCTATATTTGGATTTTCCCGCGAATTCCGCATGTGTTAACATTATCCCAGAGATCTGATTTTTTCTTAAAAAATTGTTGAGGGTCAAATAGAAAAAAAAAATAGAGAGTATGCGTATCGGATTTCAAACAGTAAAAATAAATAAATAAATAAACCCTTATTTAAGAGGCACCCTAATGTATACGTATCAGGGGTCCAATAGCACGTTAACTGCACACGCCCCATAACATGAAAAAGCCTCCACCAGTTTGAACAGGCTTCTGTTGATATGTTGCTTTCATGAATTTATGAAATTTTCTCCATACCCGTACATGCCCATCTGATCGATACAACTGGAAATAAGATTTGCCAGACAATGCAAAGCGTGTTTCCAGTCATCATCAGTGCAATGATGGTACTAGGGGGCCGAGGCGAGACATAAAACTTGTGTTGCACAGTCAACATTGATAAACGAGTGGGCGTTTGACTCCAAAAGTTCATATCAATGATGGTCCGCTAAATACTTCACAAGCTTTCATTTGTTGATGCCCCGATGAAATGGCCGTACGTGAAAATCCAAATTTCATCGTTATAGAAGATGTTGTCAACAGTCTCTCGTTCACCGATTATTCGCCACTTTCAAAGTCGCTTAAATCTTTATAACTTGTCATTGTAGTAACTGGATTTATCGGCTTTGACAGACACGTGTTACCTTATATAGGTACTGCTCACAGCATCCCATTACTCTGGTTGGTTCCATACCTCAGTTTTTTGCATACGCACGCCTATACCAGGTTTTTTGGGTCTTCAGTGTATAGCTCTTCGATATCGAAACAAAGTCAATTTTACGCCAAACAGATATCTAAAAATATGAGTTTTTTTTTTTTTTCCAGGTTTATTATTCTTGTTAAAAATTGAAAAAATAAGGACATTGCTTCAAATTGTAAAAGATCTAGGGTTCAACCATTTGTCTTCAATTATTGATGAGTTCTTTTCTTTCGATATCTAAAAAATAAGAGTTTTTTTTTTTTTTTTTTTTTTTTTTTTTTTTAAGGTTTATTATTCTTGTTAAAAATTGAAAAAAAAAAGAACATTGCTTCAAATTGTAAAAGATCTAGGGTTCAACCATTTGTCTTCAATTATTGATGAGTTCTTTTCTTTCGATATCTAAAAAATATGAGTTTTTTTTTTTTTTTTAAGGTTTATTATTCTTGTTAAAAAGGGAAAAAAAATGAGAGCATCGGTTCAAATTGTAACAGATCTAGGGTTCAACCATTTGTCTTAAATGTATTGATGAGTTCTTTTAAAAAACACGCATATTCAAAATTTACACACAGCCCCCTCTTTAAAGAAAAAACCAACGCTCCTACATATATATTTTTTCCTAGTTGCCTATTACTTTTCTTTTATATATATTGTTTTTTTACTTCAAAATGGTTAATTATTTTTTTTTATTTTATTTATTTTTTTTTTTACATTCTTTATAAATTTTGTCATTACTGACATGTTGAAAATCATGAAAAACAGGATGGTAGCACCCTTTATTATGAGATTTATTCGAAAAGTAATCAGCACCATATTAATTCAACTTCCTATTAAATATCAAGTTTGGTTAAATTTCGTTCTGTGGTAGTGATATAGTGTTAAAGAAATTTTGACACCCACAGACAGACATTATCTAAAATTATAATAATAATAATAATAAAGCTTGTTGAAAAGGGTCTTAAAACGTGTAAAATTATCAATAACCAGAATGAGAAAACTTTGTTGAATCAAATACTATTTTCTTATGTGTGTAAAAAAAAAGTAAAAATGTGCTTTGTAGATTACGAAACTGAGAAAATAAAAAAAAAAAAAAAAAAAAAAAAAAAAAGAAAAGAAAAGAAAACTCGGGAAAACAAAATATAAAATAACATGGAAATAATAAATGTTAATGTAAAAATTGAATACGCATACATATAATAAATGAGTAAAAAAAAAAAAAAAAAAAAAAAACATAAATGCTTCTAAATCTCCCATTTTTCTTGGAAGATAGGACAGCATACATTTAAAAAAAAAAAATAAAAGTTTTCTTTAATAAAATAATATGCAATTGAAAATGGTTGGGCTAAATTTTCAGGAAAAAAGATAAGGTTTCAAACAATGTAAAGAAAAAGTTACATATATATATATATATTTTTTTTTTATATTAAGGGAAAAAAATGGCTTGGAAAGAATATATCTTCACTCCATAGTAGGTATATATATATCTTAGAATTTAATATTGAGACATTGTAATCTTTCTTTTTCAAATCAATAGAATTTTTTGATTTTATACTTCTTAAGTGGACAAGAAGTTCTGAAAAAAGTAGCGCAACAGATGGTTTATATCAATCCTGTTTCTATGTCTAGCTATATTGGACGTTTTCCCGAATAAACTATATTTCCCTTTGTTTTGGAGGCAAATTAAATTAGATTTTAGAAATAGGAAGTAATATATATACAGGGTGTTTATAATGTCCCGAACCCATTTTGATGTTTAATAACACATAAAATAATAAGGATAGATTAAAATTAATAGCATAAATGGTTAGACTCAAAAACTTTTATGACCCTTGTCAATGAACTTCCACGCACGGAGAATATCTTCGTCGCGGAGAATATCTTCGTCGCACGGAGAATATCAAGTCGATAGTCAATTTCACGCCAGGTAGCGGCAAGCATGTCGGCATCCACAGAGGGTATTGCGGTTGTAATTCTAACTTTTAGGTAATTATTCGACTGCCACTCGAATAAAACATCACATATAAAAGTACTACACAGAACAAACACATCAAAAGTAAACATAACATTGCAATAGTTGCCAAAAACAAAAGAGAGAAAAATGAAATTAATAAGCAGAAGATATTTAGAAAAGTACAGATATTTAGACTGGAAAATGAAATTATATGAAATTAACCACACGCGCAGACGATAGTTACAAAAGTGAAGATATTCAAACCTGAAAAGAAAATGTATGAGTTATTCCATCAATAAATGCCATAAGTTTGTTTATATCTTCATTATTTTATGAGTTATTAAACATCAAAATGGGTCCGGGACTTTATAAACACCCTATATATATATATATATATATATATATATATAAACATCCCATTGAGAAGAAAAAACAACTCCAAAATCATATTTAAACATAAAATTCAAGAAAAAAGCAAGTCAACAAAAACTTAACGAAATTAATAAACAAACTAAAACCAAATAGAGTACGAAAAACATCTTTAACTTAAACCAGAACTAAAAATGAGACAGAGCGAAATTAAAATTACTATGGAGACTGACGGCATGGCTTACAACATGCACTGCAGGGTTAAACTAGTTCTACGCATGCAACGTTCCCCTCACCTGTCACGAACAAATGAAAAAAAATCATGAAACCAATTCTCTAAACCATCCTTTCTTTCCAACAACATTTTCAGCTCAGTACTCCTTTTAAACTGATTCACGAATTGGTACGTCATACTTTTTACTAAACCTCTATAGAAACCCTGGGCTATGCACTGACGACACCAATCCACCATATCCTCAAACATCTCTTCCAAGTCTGAATTTAATCTAGCTATATGTACTAAACCATTTCTAAATACGTTCTTTTTAACTGAAATATGTACGTTAGATGTAAAATGCATTAGCTTTATTGTTTTAAAATGAAACCTTTTTCTTTTCTCATAAATTCTAGTTACCAAATTATCATTCTCTAATTTTATATTTACATCCAAAAATTTATATTTTTACAATTTATATATATATATATATATATATATATATATATATATATATATATATATACATAAATATTTCTACGATTTACAAAATGAAATATCGAAATTTACTTCGTGAAAAAAAAACTTTTACGTTTACTATTTCATAAAATTTTTAAAATGGCTGATTTATGTACAAGCATTACAAAATACGTTTAATTTCGACAGAGGAATTATAATGTTATAAATAAATGTAGAGAATATATATATATATATATATATATATATATATATATATATTAGATTGATTAAATTATTCAACAAAATAGCTTCTGAATTTTAACATAAAAAATTTATGTCGTTTCTAATATATTACGGATTAAAAACACGAAAATTAATTTTAAAGGATTTACTACACTATATAAAAGCCATTTAATAATTAAACAAATGTTTTCATATATTATAATAAACAAATAGACAACCTTACTTCGGCTTCATTTTTCAGCAAAAAGCTTTTCTGGGGAGGATCCTCCCCCTTTCTCAATTGCAGTAGTGTCTTCTGGCACGGCTCTTTTATAGGATCGCTTTTCTTGAAGCAGGCAGCGCCACTGCGGATCTATTTTTATCGACTCGTGGTCATTAATGGCGCAGTCGTCATTAGCGATTTCAACGCTTTCGCGGAAAAAGGCATATGTGGAATTATTAAAATTAGCTATTTTTTCGGCGCTATTAAAATCGATCTTTATTTCTTTTTCATTAAATGCTTTGGCTAGCGCGGTATTGGAACGGGCAAATTTTATATCACTTTTGTGCTCTTTAAGGCGGGTTTTAATTTTCCTCTTGGTGACACCTATATAGTTTCCTTTCCTTTTATCTGGATATTCAACGGGGATTTTATAAATACCGGCGGTCTCGAGGGGGGGAACAATATCCTTATCATTTCTAATTATCTGGAAAATGTTAGGGTTCGGCTTGATCGGAATATTTATATTGAATTTGTGGGCAGTATTTTTTATTTTATCAGAGGTTCCTTGATTATATGGGATGGAGTAGGTATATTTTTGCTGTCTTTTTTGCTGATTTGGAATTTGATTTATCTGTTTTATTCTTTTTTTATAGAGTTTTTCGACAATAAATTTTGAATATCCTGCATCAATGGCCAAATTTTTAATAAACTTAAGTTCTTTATTTAAATCATTTCTATTGTTGCATACAAGTATAGCACGATTGACATAACTGCGGATTGTGTTAATTTTAAATCTAAAAGGGGTTTTACTACGAATATCGACGATCTCATTACTGGCCATTGGTTTTCTGTACACGGTAGTTCTTATTTTATTATTTTCGCGTTTAATTTTGACATCAAGGTAATTTATCTCGCGGTTTTGTTCAGTTTCGTAAGTAAATTTAATATTATCGTCAAGCAAATTAAATTCATCGTAATTTCATTCGTCATTAAATTTACTTACGAAACTGAACAAAACCGCGAGATAAATTACCTTGATGTCAAAATTAAACGCGAAAATAATAAAATAAGAACTACCGTGTACAGAAAACCAATGGCCAGTAATGAGATCGTCGATATTCGTAGTAAAACCCCTTTTAGATTTAAAATTAACACAATCCGCAGTTATGTCAATCGTGCTATACTTGTATGCAACAATAGAAATGATTTAAATAAAGAACTTAAGTTTATTAAAAATTTGGCCATTGATGCAGGATATTCAAAATTTATTGTCGAAAAACTCTATAAAAAAAGAATAAAACAGATAAATCAAATTCCAAATCAGCAAAAAAGACAGCAAAAATATACCTACTCCATCCCATATAATCAAGGAACCTCTGATAAAATAAAAAATACTGCCCACAAATTCAATATAAATATTCCGATCAAGCCGAACCCTAACATTTTCCAGATAATTAGAAATGATAAGGATATTGTTCCCCCCCTCGAGACCGCCGGTATTTATAAAATCCCCGTTGAATATCCAGATAAAAGGAAAGGAAACTATATAGGTGTCACCAAGAGGAAAATTAAAACCCGCCTTAAAGAGCACAAAAGTGATATAAAATTTGCCCGTTCCAATACCGCGCTAGCCAAAGCATTTAATGAAAAAGAAATAAAGATCGATTTTAATAGCGCCGAAAAAATAGCTAATTTTAATAATTCCACATATGCCTTTTTCCGCGAAAGCGTTGAAATCGCTAATGACGACTGCGCCATTAATGACCACGAGTCGATAAAAATAGATCCGCAGTGGCGCTGCCTGCTTCAAGAAAAGCGATCCTATAAAAGAGCCGTGCCAGAAGACACTACTGCAATTGAGAAAGGGGGAGGATCCTCCCCAGAAAAGCTTTTTGCTGAAAAATGAAGCCGAAGTAAGGTTGTCTATTTGTTTATTATAATTAAGTTGTGCTTCGTATTAAATCTAAACTAGAGTTTTCATATATTTTTATTTAATTCAATTTTTTCGTTATTTATATTAAGGAATTCAATATTTTTTTTCTAAAAAAGTATTATTCTATAACAGAAATTTAGGAATAAATAGTTTAGAAAGATTTTAATTTATGTATTGTTGGTTTTTGTTGAGACTAATTTTAAAATAATGTATCTAAATTATATCTATGTAGATTTTAAAATTTAAATTTCTTTACGCACCATAAATTTTAAGCCAGCACAACCGGTTTCGAAAGGACGTAGCCTTTCTTCATCAGGTGAAAAAAAAAAAAAAGTGCTACTACCTTGGAGGCAAAAGCAAGACTGAAAGCAGGGCAAAATCCAGAGGGGTGGAGCAACACAAACAACCAATAGGAAGCAATTAGGAAAAAAAAAAAAGAGGGATGGAAGGAATAATCAATTATTATTATTTTATTTGTTGTTGTTTTTTGTTTTATTTATTTAATTTATATTATACTAATAAGTAAATTTAATAAAATTTATTATATTTATTATTATTATTATTTTAATTAGAATTATTTTATTATAACTATTGTTATGTTATAAACATAATGAAGGAAAATAAATTTAATTAATTATTTAATTTAATAATTTTATTTTATTAAATTTACTTATTAGTATAATATTAATTAAATAAAAAAAATTATATCCTTAATAAGATCACTTTAAATATTTTGTGTAAAATAGGATGATTATATAACCCATGAGAAATTCTACAACTGCGAAAAGTAGAAATCAAATATTATATAAAAATCCCACCAATATCAGAATTTTATTTTTTCAACTTTTACTATAGAACAACGAGTAATACATTCACATGCAAATAAAAATTATATATATATATATAAATTTCTTTAAAGGTGACAGTGGGGCATTTTCAAAATAAAAAGATTCAATTATAATTCTCTTACAGAGAAAATATTACAGTTTCATATATTTTTGTTCAGAGATAAAAAATAGCATATAAAAATTAACATTTACATTACGATTAATTAATTTATTAATTAAATATATTAATTAATTGTTAAAATTCCAGTTGCTCATCGAACATTAATTATTGATTTAAACTTTAAAACTTTCGTTAATAAATATCATTACAAGATTTTAACAAATGTTATTTGAAAATTTTTATTTACAATCATAATTATATGTGAAAAAAAAAATCATTATTATTATTATTTTTATTATTATTGGTGAATTTTAAAGTTAAAAAAATAAAAATAAAAATAAAATAAATGGAAAATTTGAATTAATATTTGTGCTAAGATACATAAAAATCCTTTAAATAAAGTTTCATATATTCGAAAAAAAAAAAAAATCTGAAGTAACTCCACTCGATTTTCTGAAATTAAATTATTAACTGTTGTACAAATTAAAATAAGAAAGAGAATTCATTAAACAAACAAAGGAGAAAAATATAATAAGTTGTTTGAGTACTTTTCTCCATATAGTATGTTGTTTAAATTAACGCTATGGCGTTTCAGTAATTTGAACTTATAGATCATAATGATAAATAATTTTTCATTGTGTCACTGTAAAAATCTGTAAGTTCTAGACTCACTAAAATCCATACAGCTCGTGTGACAGTGACATATATATAATTTTTCCGCTCAGTTGGATAAGGCCTTTACAAGCTACCGCACTTTAAATGATTTGAACCCGTAAGCCAGAATGATAAAGAATTTTTCGTTGTGTCCCTGTAAAAAAAAAAAACTATAAGTGCTATATTCATCAAAATCCGTACAGTTCGTGCGATGGTGATTTATAATATATGTATAAATTTAATGCTTAATCCAATAAGGTGTTTTAAACATATGGGCTCATAGGCCATAAAAATATAGAATTTACTTTTTGCCCATGTAAAAAAAAAAAAAAAAAAAAAAAAAAGAAAAGAAAAAGAAAAAAATGTAAGTACTGGATTTACAAAACTTTACTAAGTTCGTGCGACAGTGACATACAACATGCGTAAAAAATTTCAGCTCAATCGAATAAGGTGTTTAGACACTATAGCAGTTTAAAAAATTTAGACCCATGTGTCATAATGATAAAGAATTTTTCATTGTGTCCCTGTAAAATAATAATAATAATAATAATAATAATAAAAACTATAAGTGCTATATTCATCAAAATCCGTACAGTTCGTGCGATGGTGATTTATAATATATGCATAAATTTAATGCTTAATCCAATAAGGTGTTTTAAACATATGGGCTCATAGGCCATAAAAATATAGAATTTACTTTTTGCCCATGTAAAAAAAAAAAAAAAAAAAGAAAAGAAAAGAAAAAGAAAAAATGTAAGTACTGGATTTAAAAAACTTTATTAAGTTCGTGCGACAGTGACATACAACATGTGTAAAAAATTTCAGCTCAATCGAATAAGGTGTTTAGACACTATAGCAGTTTAAAAAATTTAGACCCATGTGTCATAATGATAAAGAATTTTTCATTGTGTCCCTGTAAAAAAAAAAAAAAAAACTATAAATTCAATAGGGTTCGTGTTACGGTCACTTACAACATACGTACCAATTTTCGTCTCATTTAAACAAAGCATTTATATGCTATCAAGTTCCCTCATATATATACACACGTACATACACATATACATACACACATACATCACTGTAAAAATATTAAAAATGAACTCAGGGGACCTCAAAATGTATAGAGGCATCGGAATTTCAAAGTCGTATTTTTGACATGATTACAATAACTTCTCTAAATATGTATGTTTGGAAAGCTATAAGTCGAACAAAACATTTTAAACTTGACGAAACGACGTAAAAATTAGTTTTAAGAAGTTGATGTATAAAGCTTTCATTTTACAACAGATTCAGTTTTACATTACAAATATAAACGCTTGTATCTCATTACAGAGTGACGGGGATTGAAAATATCCTTTCTAACACACGTTACTGCTGTTATATAGTTTCATATTTTAGTAAATTTCAAATGTTAAATATTTTGTTGAGTTTTAACATTTTGATAATCACTGACGAATTAATGTATTTTTGTTAATGTAATCGTTTATATAACTATATTAAATATGAATGAAGAATAAAAAAATAATAATATAAAATATACAATAATGGATATCAGTTTCTGTTACAAGGAAATTAAATATAATATAATTATATAGGATTGTTTTCTCTATCAGAAAACAATTGTCGTGTAAATAACTATTTTTCCTTATCTTGATGGATGGAAGATGTACAAATAAAACTGTAATATAGTTCTTACACGCAAGTAACACATTCAGATAAAAATCATTTTCGATATATTTTGTACACGTATTCTCAGCTATCATTCAGTCACATATTGTAAATAATATTGTATGTTCAATACAGGAATTCCAAAGTAATTAGTAACTATAATAAACTTAATGTTCTTTACCAAATATTTCGTCTTATCATTATGTTGAAAATATTTTTTTATACTAAAAAAATTCATTTATCTATATTTATAAATGTTTTGTTTATTACTAAATATATATGTGTGTATATTCATTTGTTGCATTATTTAGTTCATACCAAAAAAAAAAAAAAGTTTAAAATATTGTTAAAAATTCTAAACAGTTAAAGAATATTGTTTATAATACATACACTGGTGTTCAAAATAAACACAACAACCTGTTTTCTTGCTTTCTTCTTCAGTGCATAACTTTTAAACAATTTTCATATGTTTAATTGTTTTCAAAACTCGGCCTCAAAACTCTAATTTTCAGCGATCTAACCGTTATTTATATATTTTTGCTCCTTACACCCTTCCCCGTCTATCCTAATAATTTTACAAATTCGAAAATATTCGCAATCGATTGAAAGGTATCAAAAACCTCCATGTACCAATTTTGAGCAACCTAACTCTAGTTTTATTTTTTGTCCCTCCACACTCCCCCTCCCACCTCTCCTAATTACTTTACAAATTCGAAAATACCCGCAATCGATTTGTAAGTATCAAAAACCTCTATGTACCAATTTTGAACGTTCTAACTCTATTTTTATTTTTTTGCCCCTTCTCCCCTCCCCCTTTCTAACACCCATAATAACTTTTCACTTTCGAAAATATCCTTATGCGACTTCCAGGCCTGTAAAAACTATCTGTACCAACTTTGAACAATCTAACTGTATTTCTATTTTTTTTATGCCCCATAGCCCCCTTTCCAGCCCCACCTGGTATGAATTTCTAAAATTAAAACAATTATTTTTTATGTATTTGTGAGAGTTGTATTTTAGAACAAAAATCTCACATATATCTTTTTTTTATGTTTGTGATGTAAAGGATTATTTCAAATCAAGTTTTGCCCCCTCTCTCTCCCCCTCTTGGGGGCTGAATTTCTAAAATTCCAGAAATTGCTTTTTAGGTATTAGCTATATATTGGTGCAAAAGTTTCACGTATATCTGTTTTTTTTTTTTGTTTGAGATATATAGGAGTATGTGAAATCACATTTTGCCCCCTTTCCCCCCTTGGGGACCGAATTTCTAAAATTCCAGAAATCGGTTTTTAGATATTTGTGTTAGCTACATTTAAAAGCAAAATTTTTACGGATATCTGTTTTTTTCTTTGAGTTATGGAGGTTTTTGTGAAATCACATTTTGCCCCCTACTTCCCCTTGGGGGGCGAATTTCGTAAAATCGCTTCTTAGTGGGTGCTTACACTATATGTTCTATAATCTGACCCAGTTTCGAGTCAGTGGCTCCAGTAGATTTTTCTGTGCGTTGATGAGTCAGTGAGTGAGTGAGTGGAAGTACTCTTTTATATGTATAGATTGCCCCTTCACCCCCTCCCCCTTTCTGACCCCCCTAATAACTTTATACTTTCGAAAATATCCTCATTCGACTTCCAGGCCTGTAAAACCTATCTGTACCAATTTTGAACAATCTAACTGTATTTCTATTTTTTTTTCTGCCCCATAGCCCCCTTTCCCGCCCCACCTGGGATGAATTTCTAAAATAAACAAAATATATATTTTGTATGCATTTGTGAGAGCTATATTTTAGGACAAAAATCTCACATGTCTCTTTTTTCTGTTTGCGATATGAAGGATTATTTCGAATCACGTTTAGCCCCCTCTCTCTCCTCCTCTTGGGGGCTGAATATCTAAAATTCCAGAAATTGCTTTTTAGGTATTTGTATTAGCTGTATATTGAAGCAAAAGTTTCACGTATATCTATTTTTTTGTTTGAGATATATAGGAGTATGTGAAACCACGTTTTGAGCATGTGAAATCACGTTTTGCACCCTTTCCCCCCTTGGGGACCGAATTTCTAAAATTCCAGAAATTCGTTTTTAGATATTGGTGTTAGCTATATTTTAAAGCAAAAATTGTACGGATATCTGTTTTTTTCTTTGAGTTAAGGAGGTTTTTGTGAAATCACATTTTGCCCCCTACTCCCCCTTGGGTGGCGAATTTCGTAAAATCGCTTCTTAGTGGGTGCTTACACTATATGTTCTATAATCTGACCCAGTTTCGAGTCTGTGCCTCCAGTAGATTTTGCTGTGCGTTGATGAGTCAGTGAGTGAGTGAGTGGAAGTACTCTTTTATATGTATAGATTGCCCCTTCACCCCTCCCCCTTTCTGACCCCCCCTAATAACTTTATACTTTCGAAAATATCCTCATTCGACTTCCAGGCCTGTAAAACCTATCTGTACCAATTTTGAACAATCTAACTGTATTTCTATTTTTTTTTCTGCCCCATAGCCCCCTTTCCTGCCCCACCTGGGATGAATTTCTAAAATAAACAAAATATATATTTTGTATGCATTTGTGAGAGCTATATTTTAGGACAAAAATCTCACATGTCTCTTTTTTCTGTTTGCGATATGAAGGATTATTTCGAATCACGTTTAGCCCCCTCGCTCTCCTCCTCTTGGGGGCTGAATTTCTAAAATTCCAGAAATTGCTTTTTAGGTATTTGTATTAGCTATATATTGAAGCAAAAGTTTCACGTATATCTATTTTTTTGTTTGAGATATATAGGAGTATGTGAAACCACGTTTTGAGCATGTGAAATCACGTTTTGCACCCTTTCCCCCCTTGGGGACCGAATTTCTAAAATTCCAGAAATTCGTTTTTAGATATTGGTGTTAGCTATATTTTAAAGCAAAAATTGTACGGATATCTGTTTTTTTCTTTGAGTTAAGGAGGTTTTTGTGAAATCACATTTTGCCCCCTACTCCCCCTTGGGTGGCGAATTTCGTAAAATCGCTTCTTAGTGGGTGCTTACACTATATGTTCTATAATCTGACCCAGTTTCGAGTCTGTGCCTCCAGTAGATTTTGCTGTGCGTTGATGAGTCAGTGAGTGAGTGAGTGGAAGTACTCTTTTATATGTATAGATTGCCCCTTCACCCCCTCCCCCTTTCTGACCCCCCCTAATAACTTTATACTTTCGAAAATATCCTCATTCGACTTCCAGGCCTGTAAAACCTATCTGTACCAATTTTGAACAATCTAACTGTATTTCTATTTTTTTTTCTGCCCCATAGCCCCCTTTCCTGCCCCACCTGGGATGAATTTCTAAAATAAACAAAATATATATTTTGTATGCATTTGTGAGAGCTATATTTTAGGACAAAAATCTCACATGTCTCTTTTTTCTGTTTGCGATATGAAGGATTATTTCGAATCACGTTTAGCCCCCTCGCTCTCCTCCTCTTGGGGGCTGAATTTCTAAAATTCCAGAAATTGCTTTTTAGGTATTTGTATTAGCTATATATTGAAGCAAAAGTTTCACGTATATCTATTTTTTTGTTTGAGATATATAGGAGTATGTGAAACCACGTTTTGAGCATGTGAAATCACGTTTTGCACCCTTTCCCCCCTTGGGGACCGAATTTCTAAAATTCCAGAAATTGTTTTTTAGATATTGGTGTTAGCTATATTTTAAAGCAAAAATTGTACGGATATCTGTTTTTTTCTTTGAGTTAAGGAGGTTTATGTGAAATCACATTTTGCCCCCTACTTCCCCTTGGGGGGCGAATTTCGTAAAATCGCTTCTTAGTGGGTGCTTACACTATATGTTCTATAATCTGACCCAGTTTCGAGTGAGTGGCTCCAGTAGATTTTGCTGTGCGTTGATGAGTGAGTGAGTGAGTGAGTGGAAGTACTCTTTTATATGTATAGATTAACTGCAAAGAATTGAAATTTGTATTAGGTTTTCATTTCAAAATTTAATCACGATTTGCAAGTTTGAACGAAAATTAACAACATAGTTACTTCTCTTTTTAAGAGGGCACTTTAACTGATCGGGTGATTCAGAGGGAGGAGTATCCCTTCCACAGTGTTATATGTCAAATAAAATTGTTCTATTTTACATTATTTTTAAAATACATGGAACTTCTTTATCGTACCTTATTGATTTTACAACTTAACGATCTAAGAGAAAATTCATGTGAGCGACACACTAGATTATTTTTAAATGTTTTAAATGAACCATATATTAATAATAAATAATAACAGGAGACTTGGCGTTGAAATATTAAAACCGAATAAACTACTACATCAGAAACGCCAAAGAAAAATATTTGAAATGCATACAGATGTTTCGGTAGCCTTAAGCGTACCGTCTATATTGCAAAAAGAATTCTGAATCTGGAGAAGTGCTCGTATATATAGGAGAGGGACCGAATTTAGTTCAACCAATAGGATTACCGGAAAGGTGGGGAGTGTGGCCAATAAGAATTCAGGAATGTTAGCTATGTAAACAGAAGAAAAATTAAGAAAATATGGACTGAATGTAAAATTTCCAACAATCAAACAAATAGGGAAGAGCGAAATCACAATTTACAAGATTTTTAAAGTTTTTATAAATATGAAAAGCTTTAAAGAAATCGAGTTCATGAATAGATTTAGGTCTGCAAATTATTTTACCTGAATTAAATTTAAAATTATGATTTAAAATTTATATATTGGCCAATCTAAACGCAGTCTTAAAATTCGTCTAAAAGAACATATGAATTACGTCCGCAAACAAGAAACCAATATTGAAACCAATATTACTATTTCTAAACATTGATGGGAGGAAAATCATAATTTTAAATTTAATTATAAGTTATAATTTTAAATTTAATAAGTTATATACAAATTAGTAAAATATAAAAATAATTTTATGAAATTACAAAATTTTGTACATAAAGTTAATTTTCTTTTGCTATTCAACATATTTGAGATTCAGAAGGACAAGAATATTCCAAATAGATAATTATATTTTAAGAAAAATTTGAAATGTATATTATTGTACGCGAAGTAAAAACATATGTTTCTAAAGGAGAAAATCAAATATTCTACATCATATAGCGTGACAAAATGCTTACAAAACCATCTTCAAAATAATAAGCTTTGAAGAAACGTCATTGCATTGCAGTTGTGTTAAAAATTCGATATTCTTAAAATTGAGAGAAAAAGTTTCGTAAAATGCTAATACATATCTTAAAATAAATGAGAAATATCACAAATATTTGACATAAAATTCAATATGATTTTTACATGAAAATCTCAATGCAAAATGTAAATTTCTATGGAAAAGCTAATAAACCAAGGTGGAATATGCAATGTATATTACGTAATGTGTTTAGTATAAGAATATGTTTTACAAATAACATGATTTGTAGTTTAAAAAAAAAGACTTAATGACCAAAATAGATATGTCATTGTTATTATGAAACAACATCGAAATAATTGAATAAACTAATATGTATGTATGTAAAGTGTTTGCACAATATGAGGATTATCTAGTGCAAAAAGATCTTAATTTAATGCATGATTAAGTAATTTGAAAAAATTTCGTACTTAAAACTTTAATCTTTTTATATTTCAAAATTAAAACATTATTGTAATAAAGTACAGAGAAACAGACCAGACCACTTAATATAGTGCGACCACGTTTCCTAAGACTAGCAGTGAGGCCGAGTCCAAAAGTTTGGAGGGATGCAAAATTGGCCGAGAGATAGTTATTTGGCAAACATCCAGTTATTCGGTGTTCCCTTATCGCTTGTTTTCTCTCAGTCACCAATATTTTAACACTGGACTCGTTCAATCTGCGCTTGCGCAGAGGCATCCATGGTCGCAAGAAAAGTGATAGAATGTTCCTATTTATGGTATATAAATAAGATCAACAAAGAAAGAAATATTTTATTTATACAGAATAAGTAGAAAGTTGAAGAAAACATTTCCAGAGGTCAAAAGTAAAGTAATATTTCTTAACAAATATCCATGTGTCAATGGAATAAACGAAATGGAAATGACTGCATTAAGGACATGACAAAGCTAGAATAGTTTGCGCAAAATTCAATAGAATGATATAAAAAATGCAATTATTATTTTTTAATTAAAGCTTTGATGAATAGTTTTACTTAAAATTTTGCAGACGATTTTCACATGCAACGTTCCTTGAAATTCATCAATTTTGCACAAACTTTTCTAGTAACAAATGTATTAACTTCAAAATACAACAATTGGATTTCCTAAATTTATTCGTTTTTAAGTTACTCTTACAGACACAGACAAAGATCAAACGTTAAAAAACTTGACTTCGTTAATCAGGAAGCCTCAAAATCTTTAAATATAAAAAAAACAAGCGATGCATATTTAGCTTAAAAACATACATTACTTATCATATCTCTAAGAGGAATTCATTTCAATTCCTGAACAGGTTTCCTGAAAAAGGTAATATATTGTAGTAAATCAAAAAAAAAAAAAAAAAAAAAAAAAAAAGAATGTTATCGTTTAAATATTTGCTGCCCTGTATATCTTTTGAAGGTTATATACAGAACGCATGGGATACCTAAATATAATCCTATAGTAATAATACACGACCTGAAATACACTTCAATCAATTTGCAACTATTGTCGCACTTTTATCTAGTTCTTTTGGGTAGCCCTGTAAACGAACAGTGAATGATTTCCCTACCATATTCTACATGTTCTTACGCATATAAATATATATATATTCTTTTCATTTGGTATAGTGCAGTCTATAGATGTAAAACTCTCGTTACCTGCAATTTCCACCATAGACTTAATGTATCTGAATTCTCTTGGGTGTCTCTGTACACGAACCGTTTGCTTGATCTCAACGAAAAGTTTAGTGTTTCATCCCTATATCATACACATTTAGAATGCCAAGCTTGGACTTTCTGCTGTAACTTGTTTTTGAGATATCCTGATAACAGACACACATAGAGACACACAGACAGACCAACCTCTAAAATCATCATTTTTGGATTTAGGAGACCTCAAAACGTGTAAATATAACAAAAACCCACTTTAGAAAATTTGACCGAAAAACAGTACTTTTTCTCCACCTTATGGGTAAGAGAAAGTAAAAAGTCGATTCTTACTTGTGAAAATAAATAAACATGTAAAGTATTCTTAAAAATTATTAAACTCACAAATATAATTATTCTACTGTTTACAAATGCAAAATATTACTTTTATTTTATTTTATATTGGATATTAATATTTTTTTTTCTTTTAAGAACAATATTTACTGAATGCGATTCTTTGTTTTTCAATATCACTTGATTGAGCAGACGACTATTTTATTTATTAAACGATCATTTATATTTTCATTAATTTTTGGAACTCGTGAAACTTTATCATTTTTTTTTTACTCTATTTTTAGTCTATTTTCATATATTCATTTTTTCATGTGCATGAGCAAATTTAATATTTTACATATAAATTTTACTGTCTCTTATCCATAAAGTAGGAAAATTATAGTTTTTGGGACAAATTTTCGAAAGTGAGTTTTTATTATATTTACACGTTTTAAAGTCTCCTGAATTGAAAACCATGTTTTTTGCAGTTGATCTGTGTGTGTGTGTGTGTGTGTATGTGTGTATGTCTGTGTGTGTGTCTATGTGTGTGTGTGTCTGTCTGTCTGTCTGTTATCAGCATATCTCAAAAACAAATAGTAGCAGAAAGTCCAAACTTGGTATTCTATATGTGTATGACATAGGGATGCTACACTAAGCTTTTCGTTGAGATGAAGCAAATGCTTCGTGTACAGGGACACCCAAGAGAATTCAAATGCATTACGTGTATGGGGGAAATTGCAGGTAAGTAGAGTTTAACATCTATAGACTTCACTAAACCAAAGGAAAAGAATATATAATTTTTAAATGCGTAGAAACATGTCTTACGTAGAATATGGTAAGGAAATCCTTCACTGTTCATTTGCAGGGCTACACAAAAGTACTAGATTATAGTGCGACAATAGCTGAAAATTGATGGATGTGTATTTGAAGTTTTGCCGTGTATTATTACTATAGGATTATATTTAGGTGCACCATGTGGTCTGCACATAATCTTCAAAAGATATACAGGGCTGCAAATATTTAAGAGATAACTTTCTTTTTTGTTGTTAGTGGATGTGCTTTACAAATAATATCTTACCAATTCCAGGAAAGCTGTTCGAGAATTGAAATAAATTCCTCATACAGATATGGTAAATAATGTATGTTTTAAGGTAAATATTCATCGTTCGGTTTTTATATATTTACACGATTTTGAGGCTTCCTGATTACAGTAGTGAAGTTTTGTAACGTTTGATCTTTGTCTGTGTCTCTTAGAATGACTTAAAAACGAATAATTTTAGAAGATCCAAACGTTGTATTTTGAAGTTAATATACGTTTGTTGCTGGAAAAGTTTGATCAAGATTGATAAGTTTCAAGAAATGTTGCGAGTGAAAATTTTCTGAATAATTTCAAGTAAACTTTTAATTTTAATAACGGAATTAAATTCTACATAAATGTATGTGCATTAAAGAAACGGGGGTGGAGGGGGCGATAGCCCCCCTCACGCAGAACTGATTATCATATAAAACCCTTCCGAATCCTAATCTGAATTGTTTAACATAGATTTACATAACAGTACTCGTTATCTTACATCTTAATATATATATTTTTTTTAACATGCGTTCAGCCCGCTTGCATGAGCAACATGGCTACTAGAACAAAATTTCTAGCTGAAACATATATATATATATATATATATATATATATATATATATATATATATATATATATATATATATATATATATATCATGTTAAAAACCATCTCACCAATACATTTTTTTACATGTAATTTTTTTGCCATTTAACTCATCATTTTTTTTTTTTTTTTGACTTTCTCTTACCCATAAGGTAGAGAAATTATTATTTTAAGGACAAATTTTCGAACGTGAGTTTTTGTTATATTTTTATGTTTTGAGGTCCTGTGAATCCGAAAATCATTATTCTAGCGGTTTGGTCTGTGTGTGTGTCTGTCTTTTATCAGCATATCTCGATAACAAATTATAGCAGAAAGTTCAAACTTGGTATTCTAACAATGTATCACATAGGGATGCTACACTAAGATCAAGCAATTGTTAAGATCAAGCGTTAAGATCAAGCAATTGTTTCGTGTACAGGGACACCCAAGAGGATTCAAGTACATTACATCTATGGAGGTAATTGCAGGTAAGTAGAGTTTAACATTGATAGATTGCACTAAACCAAATGAAACGAATATATATTTTTATATGCGTAAAAACATGTTTCATGTAGAATATGGTATAGAAATCATACACTGGTCGTGTACAGTGCTACACAAAAGAACTAATTTATAATGCGACAATACTTGAAATTTAATGGTACATTAGGTTGAGGCATATGTTATTAATATAGGACTATATTTATGTGCACCATGTGATGTGTACATAACTTTCAGAAGGTACACAGGGCTGCCAATATTTCATCCATAACATTATTTTTTTATTGTTACTGGAAGTGCTTTACTATAATATTTTACCACGTCCAGGAAAGCTGCTCAGGGATTGAAATCATAGACATATGATAAATAAAGTATATTTCTAAGCTAAATATTAATCTCTTATTTTTGTAGATTTACACGTTTTGAGGCGTCCTGATTACCGAAGTCAAGTTTTTTAACGATTGATCTTTGTCCTTTAGCTTAGTAACGAATAATTTCAGGAGATCCAAAAGTTGAATTTTTAAATTAATTTAGGAGAAAATTGTCTAAAACGGGGCGGTGGGTCAAATGGGTACGTTCAGTTTCTTATTGATTACTGCTGCCCTCTTTGAATCCAATAGTCTACGATATTTCTAATTCGGCTATATGCAAGTTTGAATCTAGTTGTTGACATATTTAGCTGGTTCTGTTTTTTTTTTTTTTTTTTTTTTTTTTTTTCTACAATGTTTTTAATTTTTTGCGATTTTCATTTCGATTGTGGCCGTACACTGTATTGGATCCTGTCAAGTGACAGTTGAACGTTCGATTTTGGTAAGTACTTTATGGATTCATCTAGATTTAATTTACATTTTCACATATTGTTTAATAGTTTTGTCTGGCACGTATGCGAAGGGACACCACGTTTCTAGCATACGTCATGGTCGACTCAAACAGGGACATTGACGGTAGTCCAAAAAGTGGTCGTCTCCATTTTGGACGCCATGGAAGTAGGATAAATTTGTAATAGTAATGATGTTTTTAAAGTGTTTTAAATGATTACAGGTGCTTATTTGTGTGTGTAATACATAAGTAGAGATGACGAGTAAGAAACAAAATGGCTCATACATCACCCTGGACGCTTCGTGACAATTTACTAGGTTGGAAAACATTTCGGAACTGCATTTTCAAGAGCAGCTACTGTGCAGAAATGCTATGAATGTATTTTAAAACAAACAGGCATATATCCCTTCAACAGAGATGTATTCCCTGAACATTTATTATTGCTTTCAGAAACAACTGAAAAACCTGATTACAACTCTTTAGAGCCTCAGTTAGCATCAAGGGGTGAAAATGTCACACCCAACCTTCCACTTCATCATTTGGAATATCTCCAGATATAGAACCCCAGAAATGTTCAGCTTTTAACGCTTCGTCTAATAATGCCTCTACCACAAGGGACTTAACGTTTGCAAAAAATGTGAATGACATGAGGAGAGGTAAAACTGTCATACTCACTTCATCACCTTACAAATCAGAATTGAAAAACTGTAGAACAGGAGAAAATGCAAAGCAGAATAAACAGAAAAGAAAATTGGTCAAGAAACCCACCGAACCTAATCATAGATATCCAAAAGCTAACAAAGAGAAGAAAAAAAAATCAAGACCCAATATTATCATCTGATGAGGAACCGACTAGTGAGGACGCTTACATTTTTTCTAATGAACTTTACATTGGCTCGAAAGACAAAGAGGGTTAGATTCAATGTAGCAGCTGTCAAGGTTGGGCACATGAAGTCTGTTCGAGTGTTGAAAAAAGCGATGTCAATTTCATATGAGACGTCTGTGTTTGATTATTTTTTGTGCCATTCTAGTAACTGTTGGAAAAGATAACAAAATATTTTATCTGAATCTTGATTTTGCATTAACTTCACTCTTTCTTTGTAATCCAAGTTTTTCTAATAAAATTTTGCATTAGGACTTGAATTTACATTATTTATTATGAGTACGCCATTTTACCCAACCGGTTGTCCAAAATGGGGACTTTGCACATTTTCCAGAAAAATGTTTTTTCTGCCTATATTAATGATATTTTTTTGTAAATAACTTTGCCATCTGCTAGTCCAAGACATGTTCTAATCAGGAAATGCTTTGCTGAATTCTTCTTATTTATAGATTTTTTTTTTCGGACAGAGATATGTTAACGTCCCCATTTTGAACAAATTTCCCTTAAGTTTGTTGCTGGAAAAGTTTGATCAATACTGACAAGTATCAGGAAATGTTGCTTGTGAAAGTTGTCTGAATAATTTTAAGTGAACTCTTAATTTTAATAGCAGAAACAAATTCTATATAAATGTAATGAAACGGGGGATTAAGGGGGCGGTAGCCCCCTCCCATGGAACTAATTATCATATAAAACTCTTCCGAAGCCTAATTTGAATTGTTTTATTATAGGTTTACATAACGATACTCGTTATGTAAACGAGTATCGTTTCTTAGTATCTCTTAGTCTCAAACCTGTACTTATAGTATTAAATTTCAGGGTAAGAGAAAGTCGTGTGAGTGACACACAAGATTATTTATTTTTCGCGTGAAAGCGAATTTCATTTTATGTTGGAAAAAAAAAAAAACAAGTATTATTATTACTTTTATTTATTATTTATTTATTTATTTATTTTATTTTATTTATTTATTTATTTTTTGGTGGGGGGGGAGCAACATTTAAAAATTTAAGTGTCCACTTTAAAGCTTTTACCAGGTTATTATTTTCATTTTTTAATTAAGTTTAAGATATCTAATCAAAATTTCGTTACAAATAATGTACTAAGTGAAAGATGCAATTTTTCTGAATCCGTCGGATTAATTAGTTTATCAATCGGACAATTAGAATTTTTTTTTAATTAACTAAAGTATGAAAATTTGGTGGCAACTTGCGTCAACACATAGACAAACAGAATCTTAGAAAATCTCTTAGCCGTTTATATAGAGAAAGATTAATAATTTTGATAATTAAAAAGCATCTAGCTGTTCTAGCATGCCAAATTTTTATACAATTTACTTTCATATAATGCATTAATCACACATATTTAAAAAAGGACAAAAGGCTTCATAATCTATAGGAAGTTTTGCAACGGCATCAAAATGTCAATTTTACGATAAAGTCACAAGTTTTACCGATGAACACAGGGCTAATCTTCTGTCCAGAGGTATGTCTTTAGACTCCTATCCCTCGTATCTCGGGTTTGAATAAAACTCGCCGCACGCACTTCTGCAATGGTAACCGCTGACGCACCGCGCAACGAGTTATGAACTTCACTATATGGCAGTAGAGGGCAGCACCAGACCCTCTCAGCGATAAACCCTGGGAAACCTTCACAGCACCAAGCCTGCCATGCCTCACGCCGTGCGACTTTACAGACGATAAACTGACAGCACGATCTGGCAAACGGTACCGTCTGCAGGAGCAATATCGCTCGTGCGACGACGTACTTTCTGGGAGGGGGGAGTATTATACCGACGCCATCAAAACGCCATTTCTCTGATAGTGTATCAAAGCTTACCGATGAATACGGGGATGTTTTTGGACGCCTATCCCTCAGATCTCTGGTTCGAATACAACCTACCTCACATGCACATTCTGCATGCCTCATTTCGCGTATTTTATAGTTTACATTACTTCTGAATTAGGAACATATTTGTATGAATATCATACAATGCTTTGTTTATGTTGTACAATGATAAAATAAAATAAAATAAATAAAAAAACAAATAAATAAATAATAATTATATAATAAAAAAGAAATTGCTTAATGCGAATAGTAAAGACAACCACAGTTCTCTTCTGATATTCTTGATTGTGTGCAAAATTTTATGTTGTTCAAACCTCATGACATCACACTTTTGTCCTTTTAACTTTACTGTAACTCTTAATTGCGCCGCAATACAATTTTAATCGAATTGTACATGTTGTTCAAAAGTGTATGTTACTTGCGATGACTGGATAATATCGAATAAACGTCCAAAGGTATTGTGGGATATTCTATCAGTCACAAAACTTTTCATTTCACATACAGCAACTGTGTAATACATAATTGCTGGGCTCAGGTAGACAGACATTTTTTCACTGAATAAAGCTTTCCTTACAAATAACGATTTTATGCCATCCTATATCAAATATCGACCAATCCCAGATTCCACATCGCAAACCACTGCAGTTACCACTCCGCGTTTACCTTCAATTTCAATGAGTTTTCTTACAGTATCATCTAGGATCAACCAGTTCTCAAATAAAAGCTTTGAGAGAAATGATTATCTTCCTCCAGAGGTGATGTGATATTCATTCTAATGACAGAACTCAGTAAATAAAATTGGAAATATCAAAAGCAAAAATAGAGTTCTTCAGTATTGACGGACAAACCAATCAAAAAAGCAATTCAGGAAGTAAAAATAAAATTAAAAAAGGAAAAAAATAAAAAAAATATATATATTTTTTTTAATACTCTTTTTTTGAAGACAAAAACTTTCGGAAAGTCAAACGACAATGTAAAAGCAAAAACTGTAATGAGTAAAGAAATTTAAAAGCAGAACAATTTTTGTCTATTCTGTATTAAATCATTTGGAAAACCAGAGAACAATGATCTAACATACCACGTGGAAATGTTGTGTGCAAAAATCATGTGTTTCTACTGGTGAAATGATATTTTATGTTTGTTTTTATTTATTTTTTTTTTCTAATGTCGCAGCGCATATGCCACAAGCATGTGTAATGCTTGTCTTTATAGCAATGATGAAAATGATATCCAGGAAAATATTTTTTTATGGTTTCATTAAGGGATGTTGAATGAAAGATTTCCTTCAGGATATATGCATTTTCATTCGATTGAAATAAATTTTAAGATTTGATAAATTTTTGAATATTTCATTAATTTCTGTACTACCAGGACATTAAACACGTAATGTTGGCTGTTTTACAATCGAGCTCTGTTAGCTGCAACTTGGTGTCAATTTGAGCTTCTTAATTGACATTGATAATTAATACTTTTAGTTAATTTTTAAAAATTTTAACATAGTAATATCTTTCCTAAACTACACCGATAGTATTAAAAAAATGAATTATATATATATATATATATATATTAAATCTCGTAAAAATAAACTGATCCAACTAACCCCGGTCCACCCTATTCAATTTGCTAACCCCCCCCCCCAAAAAAAAAAATAAATAAATAAATAAATAATAATAATAATAATAATAAATAATAAATGATGGAAGCTCTAAAGAAATGTGGATTATTGCAATTTCATTATTACACTTAAAAAATATTTTGAAACAAATTGATTCGACTAATATGAAAACTTGAATAGACTTATCAGTAATAAAATATACTTTCAGCATATCACATCATTTAAATTAACTTTATTCCAACGTTTCGGTTAATATTCCATCATTAACCATCCTCAGGGAAATGGTGTTCAAAAACTATAAAAAACATAGTATCCTAGAATGGCTTAAATTGTTTATGTTTATAGTTTTTGAACACCATTTCCCTGAGGATAGACTTATCAGGTCAGCTTGATTTATTAGATTTATCAATTACATAGCATTTTAAACAAATCAGTATTCCAATTGCCAAATAACAATTAACTAGGGAAGATAAAATTTTAACACAACAAAGTAAGCAGTTCGATAATTACATGTTACATTTAAAAACATTGACATGCATTTAATACTGCTACATCTTTACACAAGATAATTAAGAACTACTTAGAATACTTGTAAAACGGGTTAATTAAAATATAATGTGCATGCACAGTGGTTTGATACTTCTGTACAAGTTTCTAGAAGGGAGAATTCCTTGTTTATACGCTAGGGTATAACTGAAGGCTCTTTTAAAAAGAAATCAGAACCCTAATAGCACATTTACTCTTTAGGACATCCTCAAGATATTCTAAGGAAGAAGAATGTTTAAGGGAAGCTTAAGGTTCTGAGGATAAATGTGTTTTGGATAAATGTTTCTTAGGTAAAAATTTTTTAGGGAGGTATGATTTAAGCATACTTGCCAACCACCTCATTATTAACCATACAATTTTTAGTACCGCCTTTTTTTTCGCACCAGTCATTTTTTTTTTTTTTTTTTTTTTTAGAGTAATCTTATTCTTATTTAATCGCAACAACATTTAGAGAGATTTGCTCTAAAAATAGAACGGTGTGGAAAAAGGGGCGTTTTTCCAAGGGGCGTTAACAATTGTACGGTTATTAATGAGATGGTTAGTAAGTATGATTTAAGTCGTTTTACTATAAAATTTTATAAAATTTTAGCTCATTTAAAAAAAAAAAAAAAACATGTTGGTTTCTTTTATCTCTTAGCAGAAAAATGTAATACGTGAAATACAAGAATTACTTAAAAAATATAAATTCAATGTATGATAAATAAATCAAATTTTATCTTATATCAATGAATTAAAAACAAGAATTTAAAGCGTATAAATGTAAAAAAAATAGTTGAGAAAAATTATTTTATAAAATTTTTAAATTTACAACATTTTTTCATAGTATATTCCATTATGGTTTTAAAAATTTATGTATATATATATATATATATATGTGTGTGTGTGTGTGTGTGTGTGTGTGTGTGTGTGTGTGAGAAGGAGAGTGTATTAGATAACTCAAGTGCTAGAAAAAAAAAGAATCAGTTTAAGAAAAACATTACAATTATATTAAAAAAAAAAAAAAAAATCTTTCTTTTGTAACAGCTGGCAAAAATATTATATTTGTCTTTTCCTAAAAGTGTTTACTTAGTTGATGGAAAAAACTATATTGCGTTTTAAAAGTAATGGAAAAATATTTTTAAAGTTCTTTGTGAAAGACAACATCCTCAATATTTTACAATGTACGTTCAGATAAAATAATTTTAGCTGAGGAAATAATATTATGAATAAAATATGTTTTTTGGTTTTTAGAAATTCTATAAAGTATGTTATATTATACGACTTTTCTGTATAGGTGGAATTATTTATTGGATTTTGAATTATTATTTTTCAAGTAGAAGACTGTTATATTTTGGATTAAAGAAGAAATAAATAAAGTTTGAAATTAATTTCAACACAATATTTTATTTTATGTAAACTTATAATTGAAATATTAATTTTCCTCAGATGTTCATGAACAAAATCATAAAACATTGGGAAAATCGAGTGTATATGGATTATTGCAAATGATTGAGACGAAAAGGTGATTAATCAAAAATAATTTTTGCCTAATATCATATTTTTTATTTATTTTTATTTTTATTTTATTTATCTAAAGAAAAGCACACTACAGAAACATTCAATTACAGTGTTGATAGAATAAAACTCTAATACAATACATCAAACATAGACAAAAAAAAAAAAAAAATTACATGTTATGAATTTAAAATTTCAAAACACATTAGCCTTAAAAACAATAAAAGATATGTTAAAAAATCTAAATCCACAGGAAATTCATTAAAAATTTTGTAAAATTTATATAATGAAAAATTACCAATATAATTATATTTTACAAATGGAGTGGCAAATAAATGATTATTTGTAAGAGACTCGGTTGGCACATTAATTTGAATACAGTTAAGAATATCGCTGCAATCAATCATATTATTGATAACTTTATTGTAAAAAATAATAAACAAAAAAGCACACGACGAGATTTTAAACTGGGAAGATTGTAAATACTTCGCAGATACGAGGAAGAAATGGCATGAGTACAAATAAAATTACTTTTAAAATATAAATAACGTGCAAATTTAGTTTGAACCTGCTCCAGAATTTTGATTTTATTTTCATAAAAAAGATCCCAAATAAGACTACAATACTCCAGATTTTTAAGAATTTAATGGTCGGTTAGTGTATAATTAATGAATTTTAATTTGCCTTAAATCATCTAAACTAAATAAAATACGCAAAATAACAATATTTTTTTTAATTAATTTGAGATTATGTTCTCTCCTATTTGTTGGAATTTTCCATTGAATTTTACAGCCGATGCCAAAACATAGCGATTTAATTTCTAAGTAATTCGAATGCTCTTTCAAAACCATGGTGGAGTTTAATTATTTCATTAGGATTCTTTCCTGCTTCAAATGAGCTGTTACAGTAAATGTGAAATTAGAAAGAAAAAGGCACGCCATTCATTCCATTTAACGACAATCATAGCTAAGAATTTGACAATTTAGAATCTAAATTTCGCGAAACACATTAGTTTATTGTTTCCAAAATTTCAAAGTTCTAACTTCAATAGGAACTAAATTTTAGACTTTTCCATTGGATTCTAGCGCAAAAATATTGAGGAAAAAAAAAAAAAAAAAAAAAAAAAAACATATTTATCTGATATGAGTTGGAAGAATAGAAGCTCAAAAATTTTAAAATGTAGAAAAAAAAAATCATTTTAGTTAATTAAACCTTTTAACCGATTTAAAATTTTTTAATTGGGATCTCATATTTAATATTTATTTTCAATTTTTAGTTTTTTTTTTTTTTTTTTAAGTCGGTTTCAAATTAGCGATTGTTAAATAGAGCATTTCGTGTTCCTGTCCGAAAAGAAAAAGTGACGTATAATTTAACACGATTTAAAAATTGGAAGATTTCCAGATGATAAACAAATTTTCAACATATCAAGTTGCCCGAAAAATCACATTTTAAATAATTAAAAAATAATAATAATCCATGAAACAGATTTTAGTCAAACATAGCTAAAAACTCCATAAAATTAGTGTCTTAAATAGAAAAAAAAACTGAATGGGGTCTAGTTGTTAGAAACTGGAGTATTATAGACAGACAGACTTTTCAAGCATATAATTTATTTGTTTTTAGTCAAGGTTTAAAAATGATAATAATACTAATAACCACTTCTCAAAATTTAGGTATAAGTTATTTTATGTTAACAAACTAAATATTTGTATAAGTTTTTTTGGGAATATTACAAAATGAATTTCAAATATTCTGCACGCAAAAGGAAAACATGGCAATATCGAAGAAACTGCAATTATAACAAAAACTATCACAAAACTTGTTTGTAAATCATATAAAATGTTTCCGTGCAAGAAGCAAAAGATTATCAAAGAAAGGAAGCGGACAATTACTTTCTATTCCATATGTTAATTGGATATTACTGTCTATAGAGTTTATAGTTTGTAATATGTGGTCAATATTGCGAAGAGACGTGTCGGTAAATTTGAGAGTGTAATAAATGTAAGGGATTCAAATTTTATTGTTAGTCTTTAACTTCAGTCTTTTTCTCTCACCAATTTTCGCTGATATTTATATACATTATTATGAAAGTATACTCTTAAAGAAATTTCCTTATCCTTTTTTTACCCGCTACGTTGATGATACTTTCACGCTTATCGACACACCGCTTCACTTTATTGGCAACGTCTTAGAAACTTATTAACATTATAGACAATTCACATTATATATTTAAAAAAAAAAATCTTTATTTCCTGTATATACATATCCGTTGTTGTGAGAAAAGCTTCGGAACCGCCATCTATCTTAAAAATTTTACAGTGTTTTCACCTCCCCATGTGCGTTCATATCATCCACCTATCTAAAAGTGGCATGTTTTTTTTATACTTTATTTTAAAATTTCCTTACAATTTATTCTGGTTCAGCTTTATTAAGCACTGATGTTCAATATTTGAAAAACATTGCAATTGACAGGCTTTTCCATTATAGAGATAATCCTTCCATTATAGCAATTGCTACTTTATATATTTTGATGATTAGTATACTTCTAACGAGAGTCTTAACAATTTCTTTCGCTGATAAATCGAGTTTTGCGAAACCGAAATTTTGCTAAGGAAAATAAATTGAAATTTAGTTTTGTATATAGATGTAATGTATGAAATTTTTTGATATTTTTTAATTTTTAAAAACATTAAAAACTAAAAAATATGTCATTTTAGAAATATTTTAAAAAAATTGGTAATTAAACAATATTTTTGATCGTTATATAATTATAGTTTACATATAAAAGCGAAATATCATTAGCATATAAATGTAATTAATTTCTTATGTCAAAATAACTTGATATTATACTAGATAATTTTCAAATTTTTTACGTTATTGCAATATAATTTATATTATTTAAAATACTCACTTTTCATAAATAGTTTTATGAGTATATATATATATATATATAATATGCTTACTTCTAGACGAAAATAATAATAATAATAATAATAATAATAATAATAATAATAATAACGAAATTACCAATTGTTTTTGTGTTATCTATATTCTGTGAAAATCATGACAAAAATACGTTATTTTAAATTACATTTTTATTTACATTTTATGAGTTAGTAACTTTAGAATTAAGAATCAAAATGCATTAAAGAAGGACCTCTATTCATTATCAATTTCGTATTAATGAATGCAGGTCGTAAGTACTTAATTACCTTGATAATTTAATTAATATCCCCAATGCTAATTAGCTGAGACTTTAAGAAAATTAATTGCTGTAATTATTTCAACGATGCGTATTTAAACACTTTCAATAAACGGCTTTTAATGGAGCTTTACATCAACGACGATAGAAATAATAATGTTCAGATTTAAAAACGGTTAATGTACTGTAAATTATAATAAGATATGCACTTAGATATATATGGCCTAATGAAGTAATATAGAAATAATTATGTTTGATCACATTTTTCCCAAATATTTTATTTATAAATATATCTTTTTAAATATTAAAATTTTAGAAGAAATGCTTTCATGAGAATTAAATGTGTTAAATGTGTAGTTTTAATTTAATATTAACTTCTTTTTATATTAATTTTAGTAGTTTAAAATTTAAAGAAATGTTCATGATTTTATTTACAACTTATATCTGTCTTTCATTTTTAAAATATAGATATAAACTTAGGAGAACAAGAAACATTGTTTAATAATTAAATATTTTATGCATTTATTATTTATATTTTTAATAACTTACTTGCAAATATATTTGTAATAACAGTAGCAGTTCAGCATAAGAAATATGTGTGGTAAATGTCGTTTATTACGCATTGCTAAAATAATATTAATGAACAATAACACTGTTGTAAAATGTATAATTCTTTTTTCTGAATCAAAACTTTTGTTTCAGAAAAAGTAGCTTTAAATACAGAAGGAAAACAGAGAGCTTCCTTTACTTCTTTGTAGGATGACCTTGGGTACAGACTTAACGACGAATTTGTTAACTTGGTAACCAAATTTGAGAGCAATGTCAGCTTAGGATTTCAAAAATCTTGAAGAGATGTCTCGACTACGAATGGAGTTCCAGATTTTCTAAAGAACATTCTTTTGGTTTTTGGCTTAGAATTATTGAGAACAATTGCATAAATTAAAGTCAAAAATATAAAATGAAAGAAGTATTTTCGTTGAAGTACAATTTATTAGACTCTGAGCTGAGAGTTTTCACACCGAGGGTCTGAACGATAAACTGTTGATTTCAACCACAGATATTTGAACCAAGTGATTTTTGAATCAGCGATATTATTGCTCACGATGCATGTAACGATGACTTTTTTTATTCTCAGTAATAGTCTTATTGTTTTGTTTCGAGATTATTCTTTGAATAAAGTGCATTCGTTGATTATAATATGTTCTCTTATTTATAATCTACATTCTGCAAGCAAAAATTTTAAAATTTTCGTAATATTTGGAGACTAAGGTGGCGATGTTCGGCTGAACACCTGAAATAGAACTACAATGTATAAAAAAAAATCTAAAATAGGTAAAAATTTGTAAGATATTTGGGCAAAGCAATGTTCCAAATTGGAAAGTTTTGTTTATAATCCAAAATTTCAACCTAAATTGAATATGAGACCAATTCCGGATAGAATCATTTTGGGGTTTATTTTTTGCAGTGTGTATACGTATACATACGAAATGTTTACATTTTGTTTAGATCATCTACGCATGTTAGATTTTTTTATAAGAAGTGAGTGATACAATATTTTTTACAACGTCTTTATTCATTATAAAAAAATAAATAAATAAATAAATAAGATAGTGAACCATACATAACAAGTTTTTAACTCAAAATAGATAGATTTTCTGATCTATTTTGGGATATAAACAGTATTGAAATTTGGAATATTGCTTTTCCCAAATATCTTACAAATTTTTACCTTTTTTTTAATTTTTGTTTTGTTTTTTTACAGTGTATAGCATAAGGAATTGAGAAACTTATTGTGATGTTGGATGCATAGTTTAAGTAGTAGAAATATGAGATAAAATCTATACAAGAGGGCATAAATGCCTTTAGTAATAGCCATTTGATAATTTTTCCGTTATGAAATTGAATATTTTAAACATTGTATATTTACGTATTTAAAAGTTTATTTTTATTATAATCATTATTATCTTAGAATATATATATATATTTAAATTTCTTTTATATGACAGGTATGAATTGAAAAACACCTTGGAGATTAAAATACTTACAGGTATATTTATATTTAAATATATGGTAATTATTGATAAAGGTAAAACATTTTTTTATTATGTTTAAAACCGGTAATAAATTGGAAAAACATTAAAATTGGCATTTGAATAAAAGTGAAATCTTATCAAATTTATCGTATTTAGATACCATTATGTAAGAGTTTCGATTAAATTTTCAGAAAAATTTAAATAATTTTTTTTTAAATATAATTAAATTTTTGGAAAGATTTATAACATACATACATTATATAATGAATGTACATTCCAAAACGTTTTCAAAACTTACTTACTATACAAATTTTCTCTAATTAAATAAGAAAACACCATTATATTAGGTACGACAATAGGGAAAAAATAATAGGTACGAACCTAACACTGAATATTTTCTTGAATATTTAATCCTATTTTTATATTAGTATACGGATTTCTGAAATTTTTTAATTAAACTTATATAAGAATTGTTACATAACAGGCGTCGAATTAAAGAAAACGAATTAGAATAACTTTAAGAAATGAAGAAATAAGAAAAGAGGAATTTTTAATAAAAAAATATTTTTGTTATTCATAAATAATTATATAAATCTGTATTTATTACAATAATCTAAATTCGGAAGTTATGATTGCCGAAAAAGATTTTTTTTTTTTTAATTCTTTCAATTCAGTTTAATCATACATAAAATTTATTGTTGGAAAGAATAGATATTTACATAATATATAACTAGAAAAGTACTGAATTACTTATATTTTTTTTTAAGAATATTCTATTAATTTTAATTCAAAGTGGATTACACGTTGTGATTGAAAAATAACTTTAAATTAATTTCTATAAAATATGGAAGTTATTAAAAAATAATAATTGCTTTATATAAGTTGAATAGATTATTATTTAATTATATATAAGTTAATTTTAGTGTACATTAAAATATATACATATAAATGATAGAAATCTTATTAAACGTTAACCTTACTATTTTAGCATTTAATAGGTACATGACAATACCAACACAACAAACATAAAACTGGTAATAACACATTGCTAAAGCTATCACAAAAAGATTGCGATACATGTTAAGATCCAATAAGAGACAAAAACAATTTAAATTACTTACGCCCACTTGAACAAAAAAGAAAAAAAAGCGGGGGGGGGGCATTAAAGATAATGGCGGAGAAAGTAATTAAAGAACTTCAGAATAATAATTGGAATACAAAATGCTTAAAAGTAGAAGTATTAACTCATCAGGGGGCAAGTACTTCATAAAGCTTATATAAAGTTATATCTTTCTAAACGTAACGAAATTGTTATAAATTTCAAGCGTAAAAAAATGTTTTAATTCAACTTTAAAGTAAGAATTCTACAAACATACAAAACTTGGCATACATTAAATTAAATGCATTCATAATTCCAAATCTAATTCATATGTCGAATTAGTTGAAACTAATTTAATATATTTTAACGTAACTATTTTATCAAAGAGTCTTGAATGATATTAATTAAATAGCGTACGTTTATCTATAAGGTGTATAATCAAATTTATGCAAATATAAAGACGTATGATAATTCATTTAATAAAATCAATTAATCATAAAAAAATAATTTCTGCATAAATAATATCTAATATAAAAAATTTAATTTTTTAAATAAAGATACTGGAAAGGCTGAAAAACTTAAATTCCATAAAGTCAATATGTAAATAATGAATTTTAATAGATTTCAAAAATATAAGAAAAGGCAAGATTATAAAATATTCCTAACTATTACATTATTGTCATTAAAATTTATTTACTTTAAATTGAACTAACGAATTTGCCATTCATAATCATGGAAGTTTTACTTTTATGGGTATCATATGTAGTTTTGGAGCATTACAAACAGTAAATTGTTAGCAATAAAACTAGTGTAATTAAGAATTTTTTCCAGAGAAAACGTACTGACACAGAGTTATAATTTATATCACCGGAGTGATTACAAAAAAAAAAAAAAAAAAAAAAAAAAAAAAAAGAAGAAGAAGAAGAAGAAGCTTATTTTATATTTATTAAAGTTTAGATAAATACAAGAAAGATTAATCGACAGTAACTTAAATCAAGATCAAAACTAAAAGATGTATTTATGTAATTTCATATATTATCCATCGTTTTACTGTGAGCCTGTCTTAAATTAATTAAGACACATAAAGAAGTCCGCTGGGCGTATTAAAATTAATTACAACGCCTGACAAAAATGTGCACCAAATTCGGATAAAAAATAAAGTTTCATGCTTCGTGTATTAGTTTTATATCCTAAATTTCATAAAATCATTTATCAAAAAATTCTAGAATTATAAAAATCCCTAAAAACAATAATGTTTAGAATTCGCAACAAATTCAGTTTCTTCTCTTTTTCTTTCTTCTTTTTCTTCTTCTTTTTCTACTTTTTTTTTTCTATTTTATTTATTTTCTGACTAATATGTTAGAAAATATATCTATTTTCTGAAATTACACAGATGTGCGAAAATGCAATTGTATTTTTTTTTTCACGGCGTTGGGTCTCTAATGGGTTTTGGTGCACTGAATTCAGAGATGCTTGTCTTTCCTATCATGTAAAAGCCTTTCACTAAGTACGGGTGAAAATCGGAAGCGGGTGAAATATAACAAATTAAAAACTATTTATGCAGAAAATACGTTAAAATAGACTATTAATTACAAACTATCTTTTAAATGTGTGTATTTTTATCGAAATTCCCTTTAGAGATTTTTCTCTTGTGCACGGTTTGAAGAGAAGAAGAAGGGGGGTGGGAAGTTTCGGTATGCAGCAGCCAACAATAATCTTGTAATATGTTAACACTTCATTGTCCCTGATACCCATCTACATTTTTTTGATGTCTTGATGAAATAGCACTCCTTGTTCTTCTTTCACATCGCCCAGATTTTACGGAGACCACCAGCGGCCGATCGGATCCATTTAACTGTAAAGTTGTATAATTTAAAGAAAATTCAAGTATTTAAAGGAAAACTTTATTTAGTAAAAATATAATAATAAGAAGAATAAATAAAAAAATATGTTTTTTACTTGTTCACAACATTTTACTTTATATGAATCGTATGGTGTTTTTTATTGCTTATTATTTATTCTATAATTAAAAACGTACATGATTCATAAGATATTAATTTTTAATTTTTAATAAAACTTTTCTTTATCGTTAAAAAATATTATATAATAGTTATTATTGATTTAAAATAGAAGTATTTTCTTTTGTAAATGTTTCCTTCAATCTCTAAATATATATATATATATATATATATATTTTTTTTTTTTTTTTTTTCCTGAACAATATTTCTTTTTCATCTATAATGAACACTTAAAAAAATAAAAATAAAAATTTCGGATTATTGTATCCTTTCTATAAATATTTGTAAAAAGAAAAAAAAAAAAAAATTATTGCTTAAATATTTTGATCTAAAAATAAAAGAAAGCAATATTTGAAATATATATCACATATTTTTCTCGGTTATTTGAAAATAGTGTTATAACATATTCTCGTCTTAAACGAGTATAATCCCCACATTTATAGGAAAAAGCACTGTAAGTGCAATTCATGTTTTAATTCAGAAAAAAAGAAAAAAAAAAAAAAAACATTCAGTTTTGTAGGAACAAAGCATGAATTTACCTACCGCATTCTTACCCATACGATCCTGATAAATATTCTACGCATGTTTCCGGTTAAGATCCAATGTCATCACGCCATTCCACCTTGAACTGTGCAATAAAGAGGAAATTTTGCACAGAATATGCTAAAGTTGATAAATGAAGATATTCTACCCTGGGTGCATATAGGTCACAGATGAATCACATTCTTACACGAATGGCAATGTGAATCGCACGCAGTGCCACCTGTTGGTAATATTTGTAAGAAATTTTAACTCTCGTGTAAAAAAAAAAATTACAGCTTTCAAAAGAAACATGCCATTTCCTTCATTCTTCTGCATATCTTTGTTTAGGAGTAATTTAATTTTACAATCTGAAGAGATGTACACCCTGTATCTCTCTCTCTCTCTCTCTCTCTCTCTCTATATATATATATATATATTAATAAAATCAGACTTTTGTCTGTAAATTTGTCGGAATCGAAAAATTTTGCGATATCTTCACGTTTTACACCCCATGGAAGCCGAAAATGGCTTCAGAAAATTTTGCCTGTGTGTGTGTGTCATCGTGTCCGAATGTCGCTTTTTTTGTCCGGGCATCACTTGAGAACGACTGGACGGAATTCAACGACGCTTGGCAGGAATTTAGGTCTTCACCCAACTTAAAATTATATCTATCAACTTTTCAGAATTTCCCCCCCGTCCCTCCTCTAGGGGGTAAAAGACTAAAACGCGTTTGTCCGGGCATCACTCGAGAACGGCTGGACGGAATTCAACGGCGCTTGGCAGAAACTTAGGTCTTCACCCAACTTAAAATTATATCTATCAACTTTTCAGAAATTCCCCCCCCCCCATGGGGTAAAAGACTAAAACACGTTTCTCCGGGCATCACTCGAGAACGGCTGGACGGAATTTAACGGAGCTTGGCAGAAACTTAGGTCTTCACCCAACTTGAAATTATATCTATAGAAATTTTCAAAATTATGATTAGTGTTTAAATTGTGGGTAAAAAACGCTTGCGCATGCGCCATAAATATTTTTTCACTAAAATGCTTTGAATGGAAAAATAAAATATAAAAATAATTTTTTAAGTTAGACTTTTGTATTCGCGTGATTTTCACTACAAATTATGAAAAGATTGAAATGAAGTGTTGCCATCTAAGTTTCATACTTTAGTTAATTTTATAAAATCTAATTGTCGTATCGATAAACTTTTTGCACCCCAGGATTCAGAAAAATCACCTCTTTCATTTGGTACTGAATTTGTAATGATAGGTCTGATATTTCTAATTTATTTTTCCCTTTATCCGTTTTTCCGTCGCCACTTAAATTTCATACTTTAGTTATTTTTTAAAAATCTAATTGTCGCAGCGAAAAACTGTTTGAACCCCTGAATTCAGCAAAATCGCCCCTTTCATTCGGTATCAAATTTATAAATATAGGTCTGATAATTCTAATTTATTTTACCCTTTTTCCGTTTTCAACCCAGATTCGATATGGAACAGCTTTAGTATTGGATCTCTTTGGCAAAATTTGAAATTCGGCACCGAAGTAGCTCGGACGTTTCTCACCAAGATCTTTAATTGCACAATTGAGATAGTCAATTCAGTTCATCGCAAAAATGGCTTAAAATATTTAAAGTCACCAAAGGGTTCCGATACTTAAGCTGTGCTTTTTGCATTTATTTATTTATAATACTGTCTATTAAAGACTTCTGTGGTCACGAAATTTGGTGTGTAAATTGTTTGTATGCATCCGGCACTTATTGTAACTGCATTTCACGAAATTTGAAATCCCCCCCCCCCCTTCTCGGAGTCGGAGGGCAATAAACATGTGTAAAAACATGTTTTTCCGTTTGAATTCGCTTTGAATTATCTTAGAATGGCGAATTTTGGTGTGTGGATATTGATTAAGTGTACGCATTATGTACATTAGTGGGATTTTGCAAAACTTCGAACTCACCCGCTGAGGGTGGGGATGTAAGAAGTGGGTAAGTTGTGCCAAAGACAGTGGGTACCCAGACTCCTAACATTGGGAGCGAGAAAACCTCTACCAATCACAGCGAGAACTTAGGTTATTAATAAAGATATGGCATTTTGACAACTCATTTAAATTTAATGTCCAGCGAAGCGGGCAAAGCCTGCTAGTATATATATATATATATATATATATATATATATATATATATATATATATATATATACACCTGGAGTGGCACCACTTGATTTTCCGAATTAACGATTGCTGAAATAAATTAAACTAATGGAAATCTATAATTAATAAGCTAAATCAAATAAGGCATTGAATGCCATTGCACAAAAATAATTTGAGGCCATA